>JAGFML010000002.1:498285-967283 GCA_021030945.1 Pyrenula aspistea
ATTATTTGGGAGTAAGTGTAATTATTTGGGAGTAAGTGTAATTATTTGGGAGTAAGTGTAATTATTTGGGAGTAAGTTCAATCACTTGGGAGTAAGTGTAATTATTTGGGAGTAAGTGTAATTATTTGGGAGTAAGTGTAATTATTTGGGAGTAAGTGTAATTATTTGGGAGTAAGTCCAATCATTCGGGAGTAAAAGACTGTTCAATTGAACACGCCCTTTCCCAGCGAGACGTCTGGCCAGTCTGATATATCCCACAAAGCCAACCAGGTTGCTAGTAAGCCTGGACATTCTGCTAGCAGTTTTATTTAGCTAGTAGCTAGTCACTTAGTATCTCGTAGTCATCCTGTGACGTCAGGTGGCGAGCTCATGAAGCTGACTGTCGAATGCGGTTCCGATCGGCAAGCAGATGCGAGAGCCCCCGTGCATCTGGGTGGATGCAATATGAAACTTGCGTTTACATGTCGAGCTCGAGGTGGAAGGAAATGAGATGGGCTTGCATGTTCATACTGAGATTCTGGACTCGAGGGGTGGGATAATGACCTTGGAAGTGGTGGGTAGCTTGAGGATGGAGAGTCTGGGGGAATATGGGGAAACGCCGGGTAATGTGAGGATGGAGAGTCTGGGAAGACATGGGAAAACAGCGGGTTTTAGGCATAAGGTCCGGACTTGAGAGGCGTGAACGGAAGGCAACGCAGCGGAGAGCTATCTCTACGTACTCATTGTGGTAATGTACGTATACGAGTACTGGACTGGACGCTTACAGCTGGACAAGTCACTAGCGGCCGAAGGGGTATCAGCTTGATGGCTCAATAGATCAGATGAAACATATTCTCAGTGGTTGAAAGATCGTAGGTTCATGAAGTCGTAGATACTGTATCTTGAACATCAGGGTTCGTACTTGACATGAGTATACCACCTAGCCATGCTTGCAGATTCCTTTCCAACTATTTGCGTGATATGTCCAAAAAGTCTCGCTAGCGTCCCAAGTTTGCGATTCAGAAACATAGACCTAAACTCGCCTCGCCTGCTCGCTTGCCACTTGTTCGAGAACTTAAATGAAGACTGTCACGGAAGTAGATAGATGCGGCTCTAAGCATCCTCCCGCTATCACAAAGGTGCACACTTTGTCAATCCAAGGACATATACTACCAGACCTTGATGTAAGTGAGGAAGCGACGCCATGTCGGCATGCCATAGTACGCATCCAAGTGCTTAATCTCCTCGGCATCCAACGTGCGACGACCCGTCCTCAGATCCGCAATCTTCAAATCGCGCATCTTAGTGCGGAAGATGAGCTTGTATCCCAATGTCAACCCGAAGATAAGGATGATACCCAGGGTATACTGGAAGAAGTTTGCGGCAGTGAATTGGGCATCGCCCAGAGGGCTGATGCCGGCAGCGAGACAAGAGGCGAGCAGGAGCAAACAGATGGTCATGAGCCAGCCGGGGGCGAGGGGCCACTTGGAGGATCTCCAGGCGTAGATTTCGTTGAACAAGGGGTCGTTTTGGGCCTTGAGGGCGCCGTGGAAACGGTAGGAAGTGAAGGCCACGATCATCCAGTTGATGAAGAAAGAGGCGCTGGTTATAGAGACGAACCATGTGAGGACAGTACGCCCGCCGGCTGGAGATATCATTAGCCATCCTGCTATAGTTTCGAAAGAGGAGTACGAGATTTACAAGACAGGTTGATGTAGGTCAAGATCACAGCAGTGACGCAAGTGACAATGAGAGAGCGTCGGGGACGCCCCTTGGAGTCGATGTGGGCGATCCAGCCGGGTATCAAGCGCTGATGGGCCATAGTTCGCAACACGCGGGACGAAAGATAAACGGACTCGGCAGCTATGGCAAGAATACCAACCATGATACCGGCGTTCAAGATGTTGGCAATGACAGGAATCTTAGCATCCTGGATGGCAATTACGAAAGGCGAAGCCGTGACACCGGAACCGCCCAAAAGCTGGCCATTATCGGAAGGGACAAGAATCGTAATGAGGACAACACAGGCCATGTAGACAAAGCCGACACGGAAGGGCACGAGCTTGGTAGCGTGGCCCATAGAGTAGCGTGGAGATTCGGCTTCACCACCCATAATGCCAATGAAGATCTGGTCACCAACCGCCCATGTTGCAAGGAGAGCGGCGTTGGCGAACCCCTGTTGAACGTCAGTTGGATTGTTTGGCGATGCCGAAGACCAGTGTACTTACGCCGAAGCCGTTCTTGAATGGAGGAAGACGCGTCCAGGTCGAACCATCAGCGACCTTGCCATTAGGGCCAGCACCGCCGATGAGAGCAAGTCCAAGAACGATCACCAAGAGGAAGATGAAAATCTTCACGAGCGAAGTGAGATACTCGAATACGGCAAAGACCCTATTAGGGAGAGTGAAGATGACGATGCATGCAACGAGGAAGAGTGTCACTGTCTAAGGATGAGTCCTCTGTTTCGACAGAGCGTTGATTGTCTGAGGGCCTAGCTGGGGACGTACAGGAAACAGCCAAAGGAACCTTTCCATCAGCCCAGAATTGGACGAAGATGTTGAAGAAGGCAGCTTCCGAAGCAACGATGGCTGTCCAGCCTGCGCTGAAGGTTAATAAGCGGTTTAAAGCTCCCACGGAGCTATTACGCACCAATCCACTCGGCACAGCCAGCGCCGAACGCTAAGGCGGGATCAACCCATCGATCAGCGTAGTTGATGTAGTTGCCAGAAACCGGGAATGCAATGGTCATCTCAGCGAGCGTCTGTAGGACAGCCCAGACGCAGGTGCAGACGAGGGAGTAGGCGATGACCATGTTGCCGGGTCCGGAGGCTGCGAGGGCACCACCGGTGCCGATGAAGAGACCGGACCCGATATTCGAACCAAGCGAGATGATCTGAAGTTACCGTCAATATACGAGGTCTCAGGGTGAAAGACTGCATCATCCTTCGAGACATACGTGGACTTGATGCGGCGTGAACGAACGATGGAATTTCCCATCACTGTCGTCTGGAATAGCTTCCACGGATCCTTCCCCCATGCTACGGGTAGCCTGGAGGGAGGCATCATTTCCCAGATCCTTCTCGTCGTACAGCTCGTTGAAGTCCTTTGGGTTGGCTTCAGAGGAGACCATATCTGCGGTTGGATGACGATAGAGGAGTGGAGTAGAGTGGATTGTGCATGCAGCTCAATGACCAGCTCGACGTTAGTTGGAAGAAACGGTAGAAGGAGGCGCACAGCAATAACCGAAGTCGACGTTGTATTGCAAGGTTCTTCAACAACTAGAAGCCTGAGGAAGAGTGATGGGGTAGGGTTGCAGGCAGGGCAAGCATCTCTGGGCAGGGCACTCAAATACCACTGCTCGAGGAAAGAAAGGGTAACTAGTGTAGAAGGTAGGTAGGACGTCCTCTATCAACAGATCGAGATAAAGAAAAGGCGCCACGACAATTGCAAGGATAACCGCAGTACCAGGGACGATTCAAGCCATTCCAGACCATATGCGGCCAATCCGATGCGAAGTTGCACCACCCTGTTCGGAGATTTGATAGGAGATCTAGGAGCGGTATAAAAGGGCGATTGAGAGACTGGATCCATGGTCCTGGAATAGATTTCGGTATTTGATCCGAAATACCGTATCAGAATAACACTGGCACTCTGCCCTGTGCAAACGCGAGATATACACTGCCGTGCGACCGGCTTGTGGAACGACTGATAGGCGCGCATCGGGAGGGCAGCCGCAGTGAGGCTCAAACCTACGATAGATGGCAAAAGCAAAGATCTTATGCGTCTGATAGTCGAGGGGGTTGGGTGCTGATGGACTCTGCTGCCGCTACTTGCCACTCCCTCATGGGGTCGCCGAGCTTCAACGGATGTGTTGCCGATGGTATCCCGCCTTCGCTGCCGGGACCATCATCTCTCGGTACTTGTGTACGCTATTCCTAGCAAAACCCCGCACTCCCTACCATCGCAACGACGACATCCTGTTTTCACGATATGGTCTCCCTTGCCGATTCGACGGCACCAAGGCCTAACCCCGCGTCTGGGGTAGTGGAGCACTGCTTTCCGGCCCGAGTTTGAGAGTCGAGTTAAGAATCGCGGATGCCTGGCCGATATCAACTTGTGACTTCAAGTAGACGACGGCCACGAGATGGGCGAGCCAGCGCGTCGGCAACAGCAGCCTCGTGTGAAGAAGCGAGCCCCCAACGCGTACGTTTCCCACTCCACAGTCACAGACATCACGTGCAGTTGCTTTCGGCTTCCAAGTCCTGACTTGAAACAGATGCAATCGGTGCCGTCAGCAGAAGATCAGATGTTCGGGCTCGGCCCCGTGCGAGCGCTGCACCAAGAAGGAGCTGCCATGCGATTTCAATTTCAAGCAGCAGAAAGTGATGGTGACGAGAGGGTAGGTTGGACCGAGATCTTCCTGGCCCTTTCTCTATTACTGTGCATTCGGCGTGGACAGGAAAACGTCGTACTGACCTAAGGACATAGGTTCATATCCCGCCTTGAGAGACAAGCAGCGTTATCCAGAGGCATCCGAAGAGGCACGACGGGCGGAAGCCAGTCCCCGGATGTCGCCAATGCGGAGCAACTCCAAGCAGATGTCGACGCTGGCAGGCTGACCCCTTTTCTGGTCTCGCTTATGCTTCGCTAAAATAGATGTTCAAGATTACGACGAGCGACTCGATAGTGGGTCTCAAACTCCCACTCCCGCATCTCGGCTGGGCATCGACGTGCCCTCAGACTCCGAACAGCCGCCAACCTCAGCAGCGGCCAGTACATCCGCGGACCGACATCTCACCAATCCTCTTACTCAAGGGGCTTCGTACTACACCGCTGATATCAGCGGTAAACCATGTGATCCCCCCTTCTCCTGACCCCCTTGGGCATGCCTGCTAAACTTTCGATATTAGTCTACTTAGGCACTTCCTCCAACTGGGCCTTCGGCAGACGCATCTTGAATATGGTCCATGACCGCGTAATTGGAGGTCCCTTACCAGTCGCGGATCTCCTCTTCGAAGGCTCGACCTACCATCTTGGCTGGGATGGCAGGAGAACCACCGTTGAGTCTGACGTCTCCGCCTTGCCCACCTCCGACTTCGCGCTTTTCCTTATCAACGCCGTTAAGTTTCACTGCGGACGGCTCTTCCATCTCTTTGATGAGGAGATCTTCATGCACAACTTTGCAAAATTCCATGAGGAGTCTACTAGACAGGCGGAATGGTCGGAGTTGTGGTATTTGCACTACCTGCTTGTGCTTGCCTTTGGCAAGGCGTTCCATGTGCGCGTGGGAAGGGAAGGCAGGCCGCCTGGTGCGGATCTGTTCGTTCAGGCGATGAGGCTCCTGCCGGATATCACTTTCTTGTGTCAATATCCGATCCAGTCGATTGAGATACTATGCTGTGCGGCACTATATCTACAATGTCTGGACATGCGCAGCGCGGCGTATAACCTGGTAATCCGCGAGTAAGCCTTTTTCAACAACTCATGACTGACCAAGATGTCAGATTGGTCAAGCCATGCGCTTAGCCGTAGAGCAAGGCTTGCACACGAACATGCCTGCCTACCAACGTCCGGGGTCGGTCGTCGAGAGACATTGCCGGGTTTGGTGGACAGTCTACGTGCTGGACCGCCAGATGTCCTCGCTGATGGGCGTACCTGTTGCAATTGCCGATGAAGAGATTGGTGCGCCGTTACCTTCTTATCAGCCCTTTGCGCAGAAATCTCTGGCTTTGAGTATCCACGTAAAGCTCTCGAAAATCACGGCGCAAATTCTGCAAAGTACGTGTACCTCCATACGCCTCTGCATTCTCGCTGACGGTGTTCGAAAGCCATCTATGGCGAAGATGGCCGAGTGGACCGTCGTTTCTTGACCAGCATGAAAAAAGCGCTAAAGAGTCTTGCGGATGTGAACGATGAAAGAAATGAAGTCTTTCGGGTAGATCTGGGAAAGCCGTCAAATAGTATCTCCAGGCTCTCGGCTTACCTTGCCCTAATTCACCACCAAGTATGTTTCTTCGCCCTTTGACCTCGAGAAGGCTCCTGTTGTTCCTCCGAAGATCGCGATCTCTAACAAGTGAACAGTGTATCATACTCGCAACCCGACCGCTTCTTTTCAACTTCTGGCAAAGAAGACTCAAAATCACAGAGTCAGTACGCGTCACCTCATCCGGAGCCGTACGATCCCTTCTGCGAGTCTGCGTCGGTTCTGCGCAACAGACGATGAAGATCCTCGACGCATTACAATCGCAAAGCATACTAGGTAATTACCCTTCCCTTCCTCGTCCTCACACTTACCTCTCCAACAATAGAATCATTCCTACCCTTCGACCTCGAATCCACCTGGTCCGCCGCTGTCGTTCTCCTCGTCACCTCCGTTGTCGACTCCTCTCTATTCAAAGACAAGTCGTCCTGGCTGCAGATCGCCTACACCGTCCTAGACGAGATGATCGCCCGTGGCAACCTTGTCGCCGGGTTTCGGAAGACGGAGCTGCAGCAGCTAGACCAACATATGAATGCGTTGCCGTCTGTCTTGCTGCATCATGCCGCCCCTCCTCCTCCTGTCGCTGGTATAAATGGTGACGCTACAGGGAATAGAGAGTTCGCGCCCGGTATAATAGGGGCAGATGGTAATGATCAAACCCCAACCGCGGGAGCGCAAGGGTGGGATCCATCGCCGCATATGGTGAGCGGTGGTGCGGCGACGGAGTGGGAGCCTTTGAGGGAGTGGGATTCGGACGAAGCTCTCAGTGGCGAGCAGATCATGGCGGTGGCGGACTCGTTGAGTTTTGCGGATTTGAATTGGTTGACTCATAGCTCGTTAGATCAGATTGATGGGGCACTGAGTTGAGCAATGTGAGGGGGCCGTCCAAGATGATATGTACTGCAGGCGTAATTTTCGGAGACTTGGCGAGGCTTTGGTAGAAAGGCCGTACGGAACTCTACGACAGCATGCTAAGGGGAAAATTGGTGGCGGGAAAATTCGCTGCCGACCATCACATGAAGCATCAAAAAGCGGGCAATTTAAACTGGCAAACCACTGGCTTGATGTGTCTACGCGATTTCAGTGCATTTAATTCAACAAAAAGCTACAAACACCAGATACGAACATGCAATTCTCTAAATGCCAATCATACCAATCTCTTCACCCCAAGAAATATCATATTCACAGCTTCGCCCTTGGAACCTTCCCCTCCTTCTCCCTAACCAAGTCCTTGATATCCCTACTCTCCCCAATCCTCCAACTAACACCCTGACTCCAATCCTTCCCCCTCCAATCCTCCCCTTCCTTCCACCTCCACCTCCCCAACCTCTGCTCCCCATTCTCCAACAACTCGACCACCCATTTCCCGAAAGTCGGCATCATCTTGAAGCCGTGCCCGCTGTCGCCGGACAGGACCACGAGGGATTTGTGTGTGCGGGGAACGAAGTCGATGCAGTATTCCGAGTCGGCCGTGTCGGCGAACCAACACAGCTTCTTCCGGACGAAGGGGCGGTCTGCCATCCAGGGAAATGTCTCGCGCAGCAGGCGGCGGAGTTTGCGCTCGTCTGCCTCCGGGATGTAGTCTTCAATGGTCGCGGTCGCCGGCGGCCGCAGTTTGTCTGGAGAAGGAGGCACGGAAATACCATCGGCGTTCGCGTTCGTGTATCCCGGGCCCAGGGGGCAGAGCTTGAAGAGTCGCGTCTGAGGGTCCGGTTCGAAGAAGAAGCCGAGGTCGCGGACGTTGGTGGTGGGGATGCCGCGGAGGTAGTCACACTCGGCCCCCGAGAGCTGGACGTGCGCGACGGACCAGCAACGCGCGGAGGTGAAGTGGCCGAGGGCGGGGATTAGGGAGGCGGAGTAGGCGCCTAGAGCGCAGATGGTGAGGTCTGCGCGATGGATCTTGCCGTCGGCCGTCTTGACGCCACTGACACGGTCGCCAGGGGTACTGGTGGTTGTGGTCTTGCTGGCAGTGATGCCGGTGGTGGCGCTAGGCTCCTTGGATGGTGATTTAGACGGAGAACCGAAAGTATGCTGGGCAGCAGGCCCAGAGGTAGACTCCGTACAGGAGGCGCTGTTCTCGTTGTGGTAGAGAAGCTGGACAACTTTGCCGGCTGATTCGCCCATAATAAATCTCACGCCCCTGCTCGTGCAGAACTCCCATATTCCCTTCAAAGCATCCGCAGAGTGAGCATAGCCTGCGATGCGGTTGAAGTATCCCTTGAAACCTGTCAGGGGCCCAGTGTATTGCCATGTGTGAGCCTTGAAGTCTTTGCTGCCATCCAATCGTCGGATCTCAGAGGAGAATACGGGGTGTGACGATATCGAGGAGAGAGCTTTCTGTAGGTGGTCGATGGCTTTCTGCGGAGCTTGTCCTGTCGTAGCAACGACGTAGCCGGTCTGGTGATAGTACGGGCCGAACAGCGGAGTCTTCCATTCTTCAATAGCATCCTAATTGATTACAACATTGTCGTCAGACCACATTCTCAGGATTTTTACAATGATGTACAAGGGCCTGCAGAACAGCAATCAAGTTGGCGAAAACTCCTGCCCAGCTATACATTGAGAAAGCCAAACTTACGAGTGCCAATTGGGTATAGAATGGGTCTTCATATTCGGCACGAACGATCTTGTTGAGGTCCCAAGCAGCAGAGTGTCTTGAAGGGATACGCTCAGCGCGTTCAATCACTGTGATATCGGTGTATCCCGAAAGGCTCATATGCAACGCAGTTGACAAGCCCCATGCACCTCCTCCCAGAATTTTGACGGGTGAGTTTTTCAAAGCCATGGTTGTATGGTATGTGCTTCACTTAATGATTATAGTTATGAGAAGGCGAAGCGACAATGCCAATCGCTGAGATAGGTACTCTGGGTCCGAATTGCGGTCTTGTTTGAATTCCTTGAGCGAGATATACTGTCTGTGCCTGACGTCGTCTATATATATATTTGGCTCCGAAGCCTGCCCAGCCGCAGTGCAACCAGCCTGACAATATCACGAAAATTCGCGAGCTGGGGGCGATAATGCTTTGGCGAACGCGGATGTAATAGCGATGCAATCGGCTTTGAAGCCGAAAAGGTATTTTGGATGGCAGAGTCTGTCTCTGTACCCCTCCCCTACTTTATAATACCTTTATGCATGTGCAACGGCATGTCGTCCGAGCTTGATCTCCACAAGACGGCAGTAAGTCCCACAAGCCGTCACTTACCAGTAATGCGCCGGCTTTGTATCGCGCAGGATCTTATCGCAATTGCATCATGTCATTAACCAGCGTTGGAGGTCATAGGAATAACGATGTGTTGGGCGAGACGCGCGAAAGAGCAATGTTCCCCCTGGCCGCTTGGATGAATCTCTTGAGCGTCGGACCCGATCTGAAAAAACACAAAAAAGCAAGACATGCCGCAGGTCGCACTTGACGGCGCGAGCGCTGAACGGATTAAGGCTACATAGAGAAGAGCAGCTGGAAATGGAGAACATTAGTGGCAGGCCGGTAGTGGAGGCGGCCAGCGCAGCCACCACAGCCGGATCGGTTACGCCTATCCCCTACTCTACCAGAAACGCACGCTTTTTTTAGGTAAAGTTACATGATAGTACAGGTAAGACTTAGCGCTTACACTCCTTGAGCCGTAACTGGAGAGTCACGTAACTGATAATTGGAGGTTAACCTTCACAACCTTGCCACCTCCATCTCGCCAGTCTCGTCCTCCAATCTACTCAGCGGTGACATCGTATCCCGAATCTTCGTCTTCGCAGCCTCGTCTGGCTCCTCATACGGTCTCCTCGGCCTCATCAGGACCGCTGCATTAGTAATCCCGGCTCTCGGCGCCATCATGACTGCAGCCGCATACTTTGTGTTTGCAATCCCAGCCTTAGTCGGCGACTCCGCTAGCGACAATGTTCTCTGTAACGCCAAAGCTTTCTCCTGCTCACCCGCCTTCCACAAGTTGTAAATCCTCGCGACAGACTTAGGGAACACGTTCGCAAATGCAGCGATGCATCCAGCACTTCCCACGGCAAGACCTCCGAGAAGGAAATCCGATTGGCCACCAAAGACTGCAAACCGCGAGGGTGGGAAGGTGGCCGCCAACACCGCGATTTTGGCCACGGAGCCGCAGGTCAATTTGACTCCGACAACGTTATCGTGTGCCTTTGCGATGTAGGTGATGATTTCCGAGTCTAAGTCGAGGCCATTGCAGACGGCGGGGAAGTTATAGAGGATTATGGGCAAGGGCGACTCCTTGGCTGCTTGCGCGAAGAAATTCTTCACGACGGCGCTAGTAGTTTGCTTCCCGAAGTAGGCGCAGGGGAGGAGGAGGACGTAGTTCGCACCCGCATCGTACGCGTCGAGGATATATCCGAGCACTTGGGAAGTGGAATGGCCGCCTACACCGGCGATAATCGGGTAACCAGCCGGCACGGATGCGCGCGCGAGCTGGAGTAGTGCTCTGCGCTCCTCGCGGCTGAGGAGGAAGGCCTCGGCATTGGTTCCAAGAACGACGAGGCCTTTGAGGCCGGTACCGGCGAGGTAGGAGTAGTATTTCTTCTGTGACGCGAGCTCGAGCTTATCGGTCTGCGGGTTGAATAAGGTGACGGCGGGGACATAGCAGCCGGGCTCGGGAACTGGATAGGGGTGCGCTTTTCTCACCTGCGCGGGCAGGGCTCTGGACATTATCTGCGTTGCCATTCTTTCACATCAGAGCGTCAAATGAGTGAACCAACGAGAGCTTTATGTGACCATCACATAGATAAGATGACGTTGAAAAGTGCATCGCTTTCCATGCCGTGATGTTGCCCCGAGTGTCACCATAACCGTCGGGAGCCTACCCGAAGCATCGCCAGATTTTCGTCAACCGTCCGAAAGCTCTTGCTAAAGGGCAGAAGATCCACGTAATCTCAGGCCATCAACCTGTCGATGACGATGTGAGAGGCTCTAGAGGAGTCACTAATCTATCCATCAGGCTTATCTTGCGTTCTCTTTCTACAGCCGTATTCGCATGCGGGTGCGGATGCCATTGGAGACGCACAAATGCCGGGATTCATACTGGCGTTTCGACAAGGGTCACGTATGTGTTGAACAGGAAGCCTTCACTGCAGCTCTCAGTCTGATGTGTTAAATTCTCCGTGTCTAGAGATCTATGGATGTAGTTTCTAGACCATGCAGAAAGCAAAAGCAACTGTGCCGTTGAAATAAGCTATATGCTTATGCTCAGTCGGCATAAGGTGAAAGTACAGCCCATCGTAAAAGTCCAACAGCCGTTTCAACTCTTAACCGAGCGTCGTCCCATTATTTTCTCAACAAATCTGCGCCTCAGCTCTCTCGACAGCGCTGGCAGAGCCCCATTTATCTCGCTCGTAGCACCGCGATTCTCCACTGCCCTTCGTACCAGATACTCCATGTTATCCTGTATCGTGCCCCACGTCAGACACTTGAGCACTCGCGGCGCGACCAGCGGGTGCGAGGACGATTTCGACTGCCTCGCCATTTCCTCTCCTCTTCGCAACAAGTCGCAGCCCAGCTCGTCAGCCATACCTTGCAACTGACCGAAGTCCGGAAGCGTTTTGAGCTTCCCTTCCTTGGCGAGATCGCAGATTAAATCAGATGCCTTTGAGACGCTGGTAGGGTTGTGGCTGGCGAGGAAAAGCTGCAAGTGAGGGAAACTGTCACCGGAGAGCTCGCCCACGCTGCCCCTGAGAAGATCTCGGACGATGCCATCGTAGGACTCATCGGTCTTAGCTTTGGTGTCGTGGATGCGATCGCGGAAGTCATTGCTGATGTACGCACCGCGGACGAGCTTGATCGCGAGCGTCCAGCCTTCGTTCTTTGCAAGACCAAGCTGATACTCCAGTTTCTGCCGTGACTGTTTCAGGTACGCTTGAAGCGTATTGTAGAGGATGGCCGTGCCATTCCGATTGTACTTTCGCATGAAGTCGATGGTCCACCGATCTATAGAGTGCTGTAGGACCTGCTGTTCAGCATCAATCCAGATTCTGCAGTTTCGGGAAGCCGCTTTCTGTAGGATCGCGTCCATGGCTTCGACAAATTGCTGCGATGGGTCATTGCCTTGAACAAGGTCGTTAGTGATGGGCTTGCCCGCACCAGAGAATCTTGTGATCTAGTCAGCATGGCCACCGGAGACAAAATGATCATAAAGCCATACTTGATACCCAGGTAGTCCCCATCCCCAATCATGCCTAGCGTTTCTAGATTGCCTTGCTTCCATACCTCGAGCTCCTGATCAAAGGCAGCTGTATGCTCTCCCAAATTTGCGGGATGCGAGTCGCTGGGCTTTTGGATCTGGGTTTCCTTGCCATAACAGAGTATTACCCCTGAGAACCCGAGAGACTTGATTCTCGTGATCTTTTCTTGAACTTCAGACCTGTTTCTGCCGGCGCAGAATTGATCATACACTATGGGTTTGATGATGGCGCCTAGGAGCGGGTTCTTGTCCGGGTTCAAAACGGACATGGTCGAGTGTGCGATAGTCCTCAAGACGGCGAATCCGGGTCTGAATAGGAGGGAAGACGAGAAAAATGCACCGATGGCCAGACTCCTCAAGATGCTCGACGTTGGGAGACGAGCCAATGCCAATGACTCTCCCAGCTTGCACTCTGGACGACCCAGGAAGACGGCGACATTGTTCCTCGTCTGGGAGATATTGCTGCTCGTAAATGCCCTTGCTCCCACAGGCGGTATAATCGCAAGATAAGTAAGATTTCCCATAGTAGTTCGCGATGAAAGTAGTTGAAAAGTCTTCGGCTTGGTCCTAATAGCCATCGTTAAAGGAAGATAGCAAGAATGTGCATAACGTTGATCTCAGACGCCATTCACAAGAGATATACACATCTTCGGATTAACCTGCTCGAGTAACTGCGATCGGGCAATGCTACCGATAGCACATTTCTCCAAATGGAGCTGTCTGACGCTTCTTGTCACCTGGCAGCGTCGGGGGTATTGTGAGTAGGGTCGTAGTGCGCATCATCCAGCGCTGCTTTAGGTTGCTTCGAGCCCAGCGGCCGGCACTGATACCGACTGGCCTTCATGATGCTTCTATCTTTCCCGCCGAGGCGAGGAGTATCTTCTATAGATGGGTCAGCATCACGGCAGTGGAATCAAAATTCGTCCAACGGCTGGTTTACGTAATAATCACGACCCATTTGTAGATCGTCAACGGAGATCGTGCGCATAAAGGGGGAAGAAGAGAGCTTTACTAATCTGATGCTTCATCAAAAGGCGAGCAAATATTCGTCTGGGAAGAGGGGTTCGAAAAAGACTGTCAATCTAGTCGTACCATGATCTATCTAAGATGTCCTTTGCGCGCTCGCTGCTCTGGTCGTCCTTGGATACCATGCATCCTATACAGCTTATGTTGCGGGGTGGGGTTGCGGAATAGGACTACACAAGGATTCCGCCTGGTTCATGCAAAGTTGATCGCAATGTACGACAGCACATCTTCCCCACTCACGTAAGGATTGTAGCAGGGTCCAAATGCAGCATTATCAGACTGGTCCGGCTGCAGTGCCGAGTGGGTTTCATTGCGATACCGACTGAGCTCTCATAGTCTATCGGCTGTAATGCCGAAGTGAAGAGATTTTGAAGATTCACCCAGCCAACCGCGTAGAAAATGCTTTCAGTCGTCGGCGGAAGTTACAACATCAGAAGCATATGCAAACAAACAGTATTCGATTTCTCTCACGTCTGCCAGACTTCCTATATCCTCTGCATCTGATCACTTTTTCTGTATACTGGGCATGCTATCGACTTAACAACTCGTTGTGATGAGGTGCTTCAGCAGATTTTCTGTGTCCAACATCCCTCGCAGTGTTCAGAACCATTATGTCCGTATATTAAATCCTATTCACTGTACGAGGAGGTCTGTGGCTACAGGTGGTCATTATGCGGTCCCTAAAGCGTTCAACGAGCCTAACGTAAGCTTAATTCTCGTAGATTGGCAGGTGCAAGAAGTTAATGCAGTTGCAGTTGCACTACGCAAAGGACTCTCGAGAACGGCAAAAGTTGATCGATTCAGTCAATAACTTGAGAACCAACTTGCCCCTCCAGGTTCCAGCTGTTGGTGGTCATGCTAAGTCTGCGCAGAAGGCGGCTGGGAAGTCCATCTCTATGCCCATGCCTTCCGAACATGCCACCATCTTTGCTCAATATACTCCAGCGTCAGCCACCGATGTCTCTAGTGCGATTGAGAACGCGTTGAAGGCCAAGGCTGCCTGGCAAGACACGCCGTTCACTGATCGTGCTGCCGTTTTCCTCCGAGCGGCGGAGTTGGTGTCTGGCAAGTACCGGTACGATCTCATGGCGGCAACGATGCTAGGCCAGGGTAAGAACGCATGGCAAGCTGAGATCGACGCTGTGGCTGAGCTTGCGGATTTCTTCCGATATAACGTTGGGTTCGCACAAGAGATCTACGACAAGCAACCCACCGTCAACTCTCCGGGTCATCACGGTAGGACCGACTGGCGACCTCTTGAAGGCTTTGTGTATGCCATCTCTCCATTCAACTTCACCGCCATTGGTGGTAACCTCGTTTCCGCACCTGCAGTCATGGGCAATGTGGTGGTGTGGAAACCATCACCTATGAATGTCTATGCCAGCTGGCTCGTTCACCAGATCCTTCTAGAAGCAGGACTTCCGCCGGGCGTCATCCAGCTCGTCAACGGTGATGCTGAGATGATCACAAATAAGGTCTACGAGCATAGAAATTTCTCTGCGCTGACCTTTATCGGATCCTCCAAGGTCTTCCGAACTCTATACGCAAAAGTGGCTCAAGGTGTGGTCGAGCAGAAGTATCGCGACTTCCCCAGATTGATTGGCGAGACTTCTGGCAAGAACTTCCACTTGGTACATGGCTCTACGGATATCCAGAACGCGGCGCGCCACACGATTCGAGCCTCTTTTGAGTATTCGGGTCAGAAGTGCTCCGCTTGCTCCCGAGTCTATGTTGCGCAGAGTCAAGCTACTCGTTTCTTCGATGCCATGAAGAAGGAGCTCAGTAAAGTGAAGGTTGGACCGCCGGAGGAGTTCGGAAATTTTGTTGGGCCTGTCATTGATCAATTCGCCTTCGACAAGATAGCCAAGGCAATTGACGCCGCAAACAAGGATTCAACTTTGGAGAAGGTCATTGGAGGCACTTACGATGGAAGCAAAGGTTTCTACATCGATCCTACGATCTACATCTCCAAGAACCCAGACCATCATCTATTCAATGAGGAGCTTTTTGGTCCTGTGCTTGTCGCCCACGTCTATCCCGATGCCGAGTTCGACAGCGTTCTGGACGCCATCGACAAGCAAGGCGGCAACTTCGCGCTCACCGGGGCAATTTTCGCCAGTGACCCCGCTGCTATCCGCAAGGCCGAGAACAAGCTTCGCTACTCCGCTGGCAACTTTTACACCAACTGCAAGACAACCGGTGCAGTCATCGGTCAGCAGACTTTCGGCGGTGCTCGGTCGAGCGGCACCAACGACAAGGCCGGCAGCGTCGATCTAGTGAGGCGATTCACGTCCCCAAGGACATTGAAGGAGGAGTATAACAAGTTGGACGATGTTTTGTACCCTAGCAACCTGTGATCGGGTCGAGGAGATTTGGTCTCCACAAAAACCTGTGGGCTAATAGACTTGCACTGCCGATGGTATCTCGATCTTGGGACAGCAGTAGAGAGTGATACGTAGCAGTGACACTCTACAAATAAGTCTTTGGTCTCCTTAGCGTAACCCTACCTGTCTTTGTCCGGCTTCGTCGTCGTAGAATATGACTGCTCGGCTCCCGAAAGCGGGAACACCCCAAAATTATCGTGTTATACGAGTCGAGGATCAAGACGGCAACCCTAAAGATACCAGCGCTAATCATGTAGATCTCCATCTAAGTAAGAGTACATCTAAGTATTAATGGTCCTAGTAACCAGCTTAATATCCGAGTAATATTCAAAATTTCCGGTATTCAAGCGTAGTTATCCGTTGATACGGATTCTTGATCGGATCATAAAGTAAAAGCAACGATGTTTAGGGCTTGCACTGTAAAGTGCTTGCATGCATTAACGTCACGTGACGGTCACGATTACTTCAATTCTGCAAGTATGTTTCTTAGCTGCCCCAACAAGGATAACTACTCCTGTCTTCCTGGGCTGATCTATAATTGTCCTCACCATCTCATGATGAAACCACTGCATCTCTCTGCATGCATCCCTTTCCTGCGAACCTTCCGCCATAACGTCCGTTTCAAATTTGCTTTTCGTCAACACCAACCCAGAAGAGAAGCTAGTCATTTCTCATAGCTATGTGATGTATCATTCCCATGGGTTTTCGTTATTAAGTTTCCTCAATCTTTGCTAAGAAGATACTCCCTTCCTTCCTTCCTTCCCAGGACGATCCTTCTCGCGCGATTAACGAGACACTAAGTGGATACTGATATCGCCCCTTCCCTTCGAAACCTTAGCGTACTGCCAAAGGAAACGGTGACGGTGAAAATGGAAACAATGGTTGTCAAGGTAAACAACCCGTCACTACCCTCAAAAAAATTTTCAGCACACTTCTTCCCATTCCGTATAATTCATCTTTCTCATTGCTTAAGCTCGCTGACGCATCCTCTAAATGCTTTCTTACTGAAGACTTCAAATTATCATTGCGAGACAGAAATTAGTTCCGAGCTCACTCTACTGCTCATCTTTCACTTGTCACCGTGGACAAAGTCTCACTGTTCAAAACGATCACGATATACTCAACTGAACACCTGCAGTATTCATAGGAATATTGACCTTCAAGATGTCGTCAGATCGGATAGTAGATCGAATGCATCCTCCAAATATCGACGTGGACCCAAACGACCCTGATGACGAATTCGAGATTCCGACTCTAAGAGGTACTCCCACACTGAATCAGATCTACCCCAATTTCCCCGGTAATGAGCCAGAGGGAGCCGGAAGGACTAGGGCTCAAAGGGATCTGTTGGACTCAGTTGACGCTGCTCTCGAAGCTGCTGGTCTTGACGAAACGGAACCTCCTAAAATCTCTAGCTCCACCTTCCGCGGGAAAGCGATAACCGCTGCGCAGACTTGGGTTTCCACAAATCCTCAGTACGTTCACCAGGACCTCAACGACCAAAAACATTTGTCTGAGACGAGGCAGTTCGTTTGGAGCCTCATGTGGAATCGGCTTCGCCTCCGCAGCGCCAGCGCGCGTAACAGGCGCAACTCACAAGCGACTAACGCCGACACAGAGACGGGGAAGGGAAAAAAGAGGAAGGGATCGAAGTCAAAGAAGCCTGCCCCCAAGAAAGCGCGAGCATAAGGAGGTGTTTCCAAAAAATGAGCAGCCATCTATCTCTGATAGAGTAAAAGCAACGCAAATCAATCTTCGCCTTGGAATGGATGAAACCCAGTACAAATTGGAGCCAAAACTATAAAGCATGCTCGGGTTAGGTGCAGGCATTGCAGGGACAGGACTGAATCGAAGTTCTTCGATGCTCTCGTGTGAAATGGTGAAACTTGGATTAACGGCATGCATGTATGGTAGGACGGATTGTTTAGAAGCTCGAAGTTCACGCTTTGACGATAGCCTTGGGTAGCGAGATCGCCGTAGGAATTGATATGCTTATTCTCTGCATTTTCCTAGGCCTTCAACGCCTCCAAGGCGACCTTCCCGAGGTCGGAATAGGCTTGTGAAGCCAGTAGGAACTTTCCGACAAACTCCCAAAAGCGACCCTCGGCAACTCGGCTCCGTCCCATCAACCGCATCACAAGATTTAAGGTTCCGAACCGGTGGGTAAAGTCATCCCGTTTCCTCCCGTCGAAACGACTTTCTCGGCCGAGGGCCGAGATTCTGCCGCTCCTTCGTCACGCGATATCTTGCCTGGAGTGGATGACTCGGGTCAAAAGACGAAATAATGCACTTGTGTAAGGTTTCAAAGAACTTGATTGAATCGCCAACGCCGTGGTCCCACTTTGTATGTACATCATAACACATGTCTCCCCCCAAAATGCCAAGCGAATGCCCCCATCCCATCGGGTATCAAATCCTTAGGTTCAAAGTATGTACAAAGAAACAGATCCCGCTATGCCGCTGGGTCCTCTCCCCCATTTTTCTCCTCAAAAGACAACAAAACTCCTCACTGCTCAAAAACCTTAACATAGTTCACCAGCCAATACGCATCCGCGTAGACGCCCGGATATTGAGCCACGTACTGCTGGCACGTCGGCGCCGCGTTCGCACAGCTGCCGCTGCTCCACACGCTGCCGGCCCAGTCCCCGCAGAACGTGGTGTCGAAGACGATGTTCTCGTTCGCAAAGTACGAGTCGAAATTGCACCCGCCGAAGTTGGCCTGAGGGGTGCCCCAGCTCGAAGGGTTGGGGTTGCCGCTCTGGATGTCTCCCGGGATCTGGTTGCGGGTCCAGAACCAGACCTTGATGGAGGAGCTCGTCCACTCGGTCGCGTACACACCGCCGCCGGCGTTGTTGAAGGGCGTGCCGATGCCGGTGCCGACGTTGGAGACGACAGCGCAGCCGTTGTTGCCGCCGCCAGCGCCGCAGTCTTGTGACGGGCCTGGGTTGCCGGTCTGGCCGCCGGCGCCGACGTTCACGTTGCAGCCTGGGGCGGAGTGGAGGGTGATTTGGTCAGTGGGTTGCAGGTTGACGCCTTCGATAATGTCGATTTCGCCGTTGTTGGGCCAGTTGGGGCCGTACATCCAGCTGCACAATGGAAGGTCAGGGGGGATTGATCGAGGAAGGAGGGTACTTTGGAGAGCTTACAAAGCAGGCCATGAACCGCAGTCAGAGCCTGGCATGTGGGCAAAGTCGGCGATGACCAAGCCATGAGTGTAGGCTTTGTTGCTTTGGATACGAACACTATCGCGTCCCGTCCCTGACGGGTTTAGGACTTTGGTGGAGTCAACTCCGATGTAGACTTGATTTCCTTGGATTTTGTAGATTCCCTCAGACTGCGCGGCAGACTGGGAGAGATAATTGACGTAGCCATGGGTAGGATCAGCAATCTTTTACAGTCAGTGTGTACGTTCCCGCCGCTGGCAAGGTCACTTACGGCCTCAACTGTAAAGGAGTTGAACCAGTTGGATGACGTGTAGCTGTCTACCACATGGTAAGCAGCGTATGTAGCATGAAGAAGGTTGCACAGGGCAGTGACAGAGAGAAAGGAAGGCATTTTGCCCAGATGACAGCCAAACAATCAAAGGACTGATGTGCGAAGGGAAAGGACAGCCGGAGATCGACTCAGCTTGGACGAAAGAGCGCTTCCTAGATTGGGGCTGACCGTTTCTTTATACATGTGAGGTAGCTCGAAAGTCCGGTGGCATGAGCAGAGCACGTCGCTAGCAATATCCCAAGAGCCCTTCTGCTAGCGCTATTGGAAACAAACATTCACCACGTAACCTTCCGGAAGGGGATTCGTAAAGGTCACAATCGACACCGCGCTCTAGGATTCGTAGTCGCTTGACTCGCACAGTCGAGTAGGACAGGCTAGACGTGACTAGAAGGGGTTGTGACCTGCACGAAAGGGTCCCCTCCGGAGCTTTTTGAGAGAGCCAAAGGCACGTGTGATCAGATTCACCAACCACTGAACCAAGGTTCTGGTTCCCGGACGGCTTCCATGACAGGAACGGGAAATGAGCTAGATTAGAGAAGAAGCATATCACAATTTGTAGAATGCCACTAAATGAAGCTTACATGGGATTTGCAGGGTGGGCCCGGTACCCGAGAACAAGCGCCGGGCTTGGTAACAGACAATCTATTGCCCCGTGACACAAAGGCTCCGATTGATGGACTGGATCAGGGTGGAAAGACTCTAAGGATCGACACCCTGGCAATGATTTTCCGGTGCACAGGACGGCAACTGACCACGTCCCAACCCAGGACCGTCGCCAAGGAGCATATATAGTAAACGACTGGAGGATACAAGTCCTGAGATTTGGGAGCCTGTCCTTGGCTAGATGGCTTTAAATACGAAAACCTCGAATTCTTCGTGAAAGACCGTCATCATGGAGACACCGAGTATTCGTTAGATGGACTCCTGATCTCCATTGAAGTGCGATTCCGACTGACTTGGTGGAGTTCTTTTGGCAGGATTATGCGCCGCAGAGATCATGGGATTCCCCAAGCCGACTTGATGCCATTCTTGTGCTAGTAGAACAAGGGAAAGCGCCGCAACTTGCGGGTTCAAACAACGACTAAGCTTTCTGAGGTTCAAGTGGAGGTATCTTGGCCACTGGGCATGAGTGGAGGTAATCTGGGCGTATCTCCGGGGCCAGCATGCCTTGCGCCGGCGGGAAATAGGCTCGGAAAGAGTATCAGCGGCTAACGTCGTATTGGCACAAGGGAGAAATACAATCCAGACGAATGGGTTGGAAAGATCCAAATCCAATGCCTTGCACCCTTTCAAAGCACAACCAGGCGGTCTAGATGCAGCGGAACATCAAAACGGACAAAGATCTACACAACGTGAAAATCCTTGACAGCGCGCCCTCTCAGAGCACAGCGTCCCTGTTGATCCGGTATATGGCGATCGGAAATTGGTCTGAGCGGTAATCAAAAAGACGATGACGAGAGTAGTTGGAGAAGATGAGGTTCTGAGTGGGGGAGAGGTGGAAAAAGAAAACGGCGGTGGCTTACCGAAAGAAGAATGGTATGCAACGCGGCGGCAGATGATGCCGAGGCTTGGGACGACTGCAGCTGACGTGACGAAATCTGCCGACATCCAATCGACCCATCATCAGTCGAAATCCGGGGTAAAAGAGGCCCTATGCTAGTGTCCAAGCGTAGCTCTGCCTTCTCTGGGCAGACAGGTCGTCGCGCCTGGTGCTCCCTGAGGTAGCATTGCCCCCTTTACCCGTTCGGGAACGTTGCATTTTCTGGTATGGCACCCCGAACCGGTCAAACGCGAATGCACGTCGCAGGACCGGGATGGCGTAAGTTGCTGTCGCCTTCAAGGCCGGTTGCGCTACTTTGGGGGGAATACAAATCGAAATTCAAAAGCGGTCGTCGCGAAAATGCCGGAGAGTGCTTCAACTCCACCATAAGAACACGTGCATACCCTGGCATGATGCACTGTGCATTACTCGGGAAAGACGGTGAGCTTCCACCAAGCACTAACGCTTGACAGTGGGAAGTACAACTCCGTCGACGCCAAGAATCCTCTTCAGTCCTGTTTCGCAATGAGACAGGCGCCGGATTCGTCCCTCAACCGGCAAGGTTCATCTGCAGACCCCATGATCGTGGACGTTTGAGAGAAACACCCTTGTTACTGGATCGGGATGATGCGACTGGGGCTTTGTTTTTGGGTATGCGCCATTACCAGTAAAGTGAGCGTTTGTGCCACTGGCAAGGAAGGAGAGAGACAAACATCGAGAACCAGGTACGGAAAAAAGAACGCCTCATTTCGGACGTATCGAAGCAATGATTCTGGGGGTAGAGAGGCAGGTAGCATGATCGGCGGTTGTTGGTTGCGGAAGGATCTCTTCCAGGGGTTCCTTATCACGACCCCAACAAATCAGACCCTCGTTGTTCAGAAACGGTAGTGAGAACGATGGCAAGCTCCTTCTGTGCACCGCCATGGACGCCTGTGAGCATCGGCTACGCAATCTCAAAGGTAACATTGTAGGCATCTTTGCTTAGGAAGTACATCGGAGCGTGGCCGGAAGAGGTTGCGGTTGAGGCCGCCTGGATGTGACCCACCATCACAGAATTTATCCAGCAATTCACCATGTATTTTGAGATGCCATTACTGGAGCCTTACCCAAACGTTCCTCCAATTGTTTGAAAGCTTGCTACGAATTTATTCACCCCTCATCAGGTACGCAAGAGCCATCTATGTTACGCTGAAGTTACTCTAAGGGCTGGCGCGCGCTCTGGATGGAAGGACTAGCTTCTTTGTTCGGGTAGCAAAGAATGAAGACAACTCTTTGAGATACGACACCTGTCCCTGGGCCCTGTTTGAATCAAGCCCGTCATCATCGTGCCGATCCACACCGTGTTTTTCCTGTCGTTGGAATTGCTTGGACAAATCATTGTCTGATCGGCGAGCGTAGGTCTCTAAGTTGCTGTTATGACTTGGACTGAACCTGTTTGTTGTCTTATCACTACCTTCAGGGAAGTTTCCGATACCCGTGGCGGCGGCTGGCTTGCTCGGTGATGCCTCCGGTTCAGAAAATTCCATATCCAACACCAAGCTCTCTTCTGAGTTTTGCCTCGTCTGCGACTTGAATTCTCGAGGTGTGAAATAACCTTCAGATATCTCTGGTGTGAGAAAAGCTTCAGATATTGACCTTTTCAGTTTCAAGGGACCAGGTGGCTTCACATGGGCGTTGCAATTGCTAGGCAGTAGGCTCATCCACCGTGGTAATGGCTTGAGCGCGTCTTGCTGCCGATACCTTTGCGACCTGTCTAATGGTGAATGTATCGAGATTCTAATATCGTTCTTGTCATCCGGCTCCCCATCGTAGTTCGTTCCTGGGTTCTGTGGAAGTCTTAAAACCAATTTGTGCTGCTTAAGCTTCGGAAGTGAGGTGGGAGAATTCTCACAGCGGTTGCATATTGGCGGCTGAGTTAGAAAGATACCGTGCTTGTGCGGCTTGTCGCCAGTTGAGAAATATGGCGGAGGATTCATGGGTTGCTAGAGGTATCTTAGCGCCTGAGTAAGGAATGATGCGGGGGGCTTTTTAGAACGATCTGATCAGGGGCTAACGTAGCTGAAGGAGCCTCACTTACATTGCAGAACAGGCAAGCAAAACATGCCCAATGCCACTAGCACCAGCCAAAGCTCACAGCATCTGTCTTACGGTAGACAATTGTCCCACAGGACCAACAGATGCTGATATCGTGCATCCATCTCCAGCAATCAACGCAGACAGTGCGCGCATCAGAACCGACCGTGTAGCAAGGAGGAGGGAAGGTTTGCCAACAAAGAGTACAAGTATATACATAGGTTGCTGGAGGCAAAGTCTTAGGAAGACAGGAGCTTAGTCGAGGATTTGATTTCTTCGTCAAACGAGTGCGCTGTGGAAGCACAGAATCGCTGTATTTGAATGGTCGGGACGAAAGACTGGCAACATAGGCCATGAGCAAGGAGAACAATATTGAGCGATCATTGACGTTGCTAGGAATGGATTAAGTGCAATGAGAATCAGGAGAGTAAGTTACAATGTGATGTAGAAGGGTTAGTTTGTGCATTGAACTTGGATAGAATGAATGATAGAGAGTTGCCAAGACTTCAGATTTAGGCGCGGAGATATTGGCCCTGGTATCTTAGGAAGGCGCATTGAACGTTCTACTACGATATGATGTGCAGCGTCGTGCTGTTCCAGAGAGAATTATAGAGTTTGCTATAAATCGTGAGCCGTAGAAAATAGTCTCCGAGAACCAAATAGTAAAAACTCGATACATAAGCAGAAGAGGATTAGCAGGAGATTCTGATAAACTCGCGGTACACCAATGCACGAGCACACAGTACCCAGAAGGCGATCGACATCTTGCAGCATCGAAAAAGGCAAGGCTCCGATGAACAGATACACAGAATAAGGTCTAAATGGCCTTATTTGTCATCCGATAACGTAGCTCAGAGGTGTAAATCACAGCATCTGCGCCAATTCGAATAGAACAATACAAAGACACGATTTCCGTGATGATTGACGTCTCGTACCACATCAAGCTGATGGTATGGCGCATCACACATAGATTGGAGTGAAATCCCAACAAGTTCTAGACCGCGTGTCGATCGGCCAAATGGTATTGGCCGGGATTCTCGACCTTAGAAGCCCCAGTATCCCTTCACCAGGTATGCAGCATAACCTGCCATGCCTCCCAAGAAGCCAATTGTCCCAAAGAAACCCACCGGCCTCCCCACAGACATGGCACCTTTCCCTCGGAGGCCGAATTCACAATGCATAATGCGGAGGGCTAGCAGCGTTGCAAGAGCGCCGTTCAGGACTTTTCGATTCGCTCCATTCAGTTCAGCAACTGCTGAAATAATCAAGGCTAGCGGTACGTTTTCTAGGAAGTTTTGATGAGCCCGAGCTGCTACCTGGAGTGGATCGTATTCGCCGTCTGCTCCCTTGCCGCTGTCTGCTCGCTTGTCGCTGTTGTCACCGATCCACCTCTCGGTGGCGAGACGGTGGGAGACGACACGGCTGCTGAGGACGACGAGATAGGCGGTGAAGGGAAGAGTCCATGTGCCGGTAATTGCTAGGTGATAGTCAGTGTTTCAAGCGCGTTTGGCACGGCCCCGGGAAGAAAGCTTACGCAGCATCTTTGGGACTGTGATCCCAATTGGAGCGCTCATCTTCACGGTCGAAGATGGGATTGGTGTGGGGAACAGAGAAGATTTGAACTATACGATATTATATACGCAGAGAAACCAAAACTTTATACAGGACCAAAGAGGAGCTCCAGACAATCCAGAGCTGAAAGATGTTACGGAAGCCGATCTGGCACTTTGCCGGTTATCGGCTTCCGTACAAGGGCGTAGATGCAGACATCACCTCGGCAATTCGTCGGCGATTTCCCCATGTGCGGTCAAAATTCGTCTCCTCACAGCGAAATCTTGGCGTTCCTGTTTCGGTTAAACCACAACAAACCCGACCATCGACCATCAGCCGCTTCTCGGTCTTCCCTGCAAGCCAAATAATCTCCCCACCCTACAAGGTCCCTGCACATTCCAACAGCCCTCTTCCATATCTTGTTCCTGTTCTGGCGGCATTAACCATTTCAAGTATCTGCCATCATGGCTGCTCCTCCTCGTCGGAGGTCTGCTAGACTTCAGAAGAGTGCTTCACCAGAGGTCGGCAGGGTAAACAAACAATTGTTCCTTCAGGTTTAGCCATTGTATATATCCGCAGCTGACTCGTTCTAACAGCGATCTGCTCATAAGCAGCCGGCGTCTTCCAATGCCCAGCTTGGCTCAGTCATCGAACGTGATGAGACTCCGGAGAATGGTGCTCAAGCCTCGCTCGATACCATTCTTTCCACCCCTCATGTCACTTCCAACTCTCGTCAGTCCTCCCGATTGGCTCAGCTATCTGCACTGAAGACGCCAAACACCCTTCCCGCGATGCCTGAACGATCAGAGATGCACCCCGAACTTATCCATAAGAGCACAACAAAAGCTCCCGACACAGGTTTGCGCCTGGGTTTTGGTGACATCGACAAGAATTCAGCTGCCAAGAAAGACACTCCTTCAAAATCCCCACAGCCAGGAAGGCTGCCTGACCAGTTGAAGTCACCTGTATTCGAGTTCAATTTTAGCAATGAAGCTCAACTTAGCAAAGAGGCTCGGCAGATAATGGACGAGGTCCGTGACAAAGCGGCCGAGATCAAGGAGAACATTCGCTCAAGACGAGATGCTAGCGAAGTTGAAGAAAATAAGTCGACCTTGCAGAGTGCGGTTGGCCGGAAGATTGCAAAGCCGAAAGGCAAGGCCCGTCGATTCAGTGACATCCACCTGGCGGAGTTCAAGAAAATGGACTCTATCGCTAATCATCCATCGTCTTTCCGCGTCCAACCCGGATTTGCTCAACCAACTATAACATCGCTGAAGCGCAAGGGCTCCAAAGCTGGCCTTGATGAGCCTGACTGTCCGAGGACCGCTGGGAAAGGCGCAAGCCCTGCTAAGTTGGCTCCCAGATTTGGCTTCGACCAGCTGTCTTTTGCCAATTCTTCAGACAATGCAGGCTCTCCCAAACGCGCACGGAAGACTGGGGATGAAGACATCTCTGCAGCGCTGGCTATCTCTCGTGACCGACAAGCGATTCCATCGCGATTGTCGAATTCACCAAGGGCAAAGCCAGCGAGCAATCTTTTCTCTCCTACCAAAGCTTCCCTCTCAAGATCAGCGAATGCAAATATGTTATCTGGCTCCGCTGTGAAATCATCATTGCTACCTCGGTCAGCTAGCTCAAAGTCATTGAGGAGCATGGCGGTTGAGGCCGAACATTCGACAAAGCCTGTTCCAGCGACCACATCGAAGGCTGTCTCCATCTCAAAAGCCCCAATCATGAAGCAGCTGAAAAAGGCAGCGACATTCAATTTCGCGGATGCTCCAGGCTTGGTAGAGTATCAAGGCTCACATCCTGAAAAGACATTTTCAGACAAGGAATCCACGACCACGCCTTCAAACAAGTCCACCAAATCTAAGCTTCCCACGTTCTCAGGCCTGAAGTCCATTCTTCGCCGCACTACCTCCCGCCCCTTTAGCAACGACCCTGTCAAGCTTGCTGCCGGTACACACGTCGCGTCACCCTCTGGCAATCCCACCATCAGCGATCGCCTCAATTCCATTTCGACCGAAGGTGCTCAACGAGCAGTCCCTCGCCGCTCTACATTCTTTAAGCCTAGTCCTTCCCCGAAGAAGCATGTTGAATTCACTCCGAGCGTGAGGAGCCGCCACGAGCTCGCAGCGGCGAGTCCCAGCCCGGCAAAAGGTGTGCTTCCCAAAGATGCACCTGATGCCAAAGCCGCAACTTCCAAACTCTTTGACCCAGCGGCATATGTTCTCAACGAAGACGAAGATGAAGACGCCTGGGAATCTGCTGACGAAGACTCTGACAAGAAGGAACAAGTCTCATATCCCACACTTCCCATCGAAGCTGCCACTCAAGATTCTTCGAAATCTTCCCCGAAATCCCGTCGCCAAACAACGTTCATCCCTCGCTCAACCTCCACTGCTACCGCTCCGAAAAATACGCAACAAGAGGGCCCCTTATCCCGCCACGACCCAGGCTTCAAATCCATCTTCACCACTCTCCGGAAACCCTCCTCTAAAGCGTCGCCCGCAACCATCCGCCGGGTCCGCGAAGAAGAGAACTTCCCTGTCGCCAAACCCGGAGCTACCACCGCCTACGCGGCTCCATCCGACCATATCACGGTCAATGTGCACTACCCGGAACTAAAAGCTATTCCACATGGCTTGTCGGCAAAGAAACGAAGACGATCCAGCTCCATTGGTGAGGACGAGGGCAAGAAGTTAGGCTTCAAGGACATTCCAAAATCTGAAGCGGATAAAGAGAATATCGACCACCGGAGGAAATCTTTTACTCCAATGGTGCCTGGAGGGTGGGGCCGAGACTTTGATTCCCCGTCTTTCCTGGAGCCGACTATCGCTTCACGTGCTCGATCTGAACAACGAGACGCTGACGAGGGAGCGGAGAGGGCAAAGAAGAAGATGAAGCTGAGTCCTGAAAAGGAAGACAAGCCAGCAGCTAAAGTTGAGTTAGCAACGCAGGTGGTGATTCCGAAGAGCAAGGGGAGAGAGCAGGCGAAGGAGAGTGCAAAGGCGAGGAAGTCACTGATACCGAGAAAGGGTCAAGGCAACGGGCAGGGGACGGGTGCGCTGAGTTTGAGTAGGTTGAATGTCCTAGCTAGGCCGAAGGATAGGAGAGGTTGAGAGTGGGAGGTTAAGAAACGAGGAAGCAAATTTTGAGGTGGGTCGAGGCCGAGACGGCAATGGAATTTGTGGCTCTCTCTCCGCCGCTCTCAGAGTCAAAACTGCGGACCTGGCTTCAGCCTGAGGGAACAGCCGTGCTGTGTGACTATTGTGCTGCTTGACGATTTCGATTCGATGATGTTGTTCGGCATGGATGTTTTAATGACTTCGCTTCTCGGTTCTGTCTTGTTATTATTTTTGCTGAACAGCTTCTGGGACTGCACAGGATAATCTGGGCCAAGCTCAGACTACGTCATGACTGCTGTGGCCTGGACCACGGTCAACTGGAGGTATTTGGCGTTCTGTTTGCATTTGGGACGGCGCTCGTATGACACGGGCAGAATAACAAGGGCCCGATTTGGGAAGGGGCTTCGGAGTCAAAGGACTTGATCGAAGATTCTGTGTTGATAAAATCCCGATGTTTGTTCGGGAAATCCAATGACGAAGAATGATACAAATTCCCATTGATATCTATAACGTATCCCGATTAGGAACGTGGTGGAGTCGCGCGTTAGGCACCCAAGTTCGACTAAGGAAGCATTCAATATCCCTGAGATTGATTGGTGGACCTGCTCAAATCGTCCCCCCAAAGTACCCGTCGAATGGATACCCTCCTATCTATTTTTTTCCCTGCCCAAGTTTCTGGCCATTGAGAGCGACTTTGTCACGTTCACAGCGGGCCGTAGGTGTCGATGAACTGGTCTGTATAAGTTTGGTACCTCTTGGTTGAGGGCATTGAGGTAGCCGGTCAATGTTACGATGAGACTGGACCTGCCGATATCCTAGGCGCCCAGTATCTGCAGGATGAGAGAACGCGAGAGACTCCGGAAAGGGAGAAGGCGGTTTATGGGGTAAGGGATCTTGGTCACTTTAGTGCATATCCCGAGATTGGTAACTCCACGGGCCGTGGAGGGAAGACGTGAAGGTTGGGCGAGAGGGTAAGTGGCAAAGGGAAAGCGTCATTGTGAAAAGGGTGGACAGAGTAATAGTATGAAGGTATTTTGAGACATTGTTGAGCCGGGGGTGGAAGAAGGCTAATAGAATTTGATTTCACGGAAAGTCATGATTTTGAAATCGTTGCAGAGGTAGCCGCTACTCGCATTGAGTGAAGGCAGTGTTCGTCGAGAACCCACAGGTATGTGAACTCTCTGATTTTGGTGACTGAAGCCTGTTGCATAGAATTTCAACGCGGCAAGATCAGGGGCTGATCCTCCGCCGTAAATTCGGATGCCGATACCGAGCATTGTTGAACACAGTGAAATTTGCATGACTATCTCGCGCATGGTGCTTCGATCTCAGGCATCATCAATCCTGCCTGCAACGACTTGAATCTAGCCAAACGTGACGAGCTAGCGGGAGACTTCCTCCGTGGAGCACGGATAGACATGAATTCGTCCCAGATTTTTGGAACTGCCTCATCGAAGTACGTCCAGCCTTCTGGTGCCTCGAACCCAATATCCGCCCAGATCTCCCACGTGGCTCGTGGTTCGAACAATGGCCCATACACCTGTAGTGCTCTAGTAAGAAACTCGCGCGCTATCCCTGGCGATATTTTGCCCATTTGATTGGCAAACTCTTGGTCGAGACTTTCCTCAAGGAATCGGGGCCAGCCAGTACTGCCGGCGGTATGAAAGTATTTTAACGTGCAATGTGTGAAGCGCCACATTTCCACGGACTGCCAGGTGTGTCTAGGATGACCTTCTCGATGGCGGCATTCGTCGGTTGCGAAGGTAAAAGCGGAACATTCAAGTACGCTGTCTGGGATTTGACTGGGCTCGATGCCGGTGACATCAAACGGTATGACCCACGTCGACCTGTCGTTCACGAGTCTAGGTCTGCCAAAAGGCCCCTTTGAGTCAGAGCTGTCGGCGTCAGAGATCAAGTGGTAGCCTCTCTGCTCGTATTTTTTAATAAGGCCAATATGGTAGTCCCCACCATCGTAGTCCATATCCCAACCCTCGTTCATGTTAGTTGGATATAGTTCGTAGTTGATGAAGGTTGGCTTTGCAAAGATTGCATAAGCCTTGTTCCAGCTGATCACATTGATGACGGTAGTTGACCAGAATTGCGACACAATGCCCTGAATAGTGATTCCGCCAGTCCGGACGATCTGCACCTTTTGCTCTTTTCCATTTGGATCTCTCCGTACGAAAGTGTCGACCTAATGGGAATTGTGAGCAATGCGAGCCTGCACCACACAGTTAACCTTACCGAGACGATTTCCTCCTGCGTATATCCATTGTTCTTCATGACTTGCGGCTGCTTCTGATACCCTTCATCCTTCAAGAAGCGGTGCAAAATACGTGCTTTCGGGACCTTTGATTTATTGGTCACAGAACAAGATCCAATGAAGATATCCAGGTCCGAGCCTTCCCACTCCACTCGCTCAAAGAACTGTAGCGCGAAGCTCCCAGAAATCAAAGCTTCGGTCTCCGCCATAAGAGAACGTAACCTCTTCGAGTACTTGACAAACCGATTCAAAGCTCGGTCAATGTCCCAGTCTTGAGGCAGAAGTGACTTGTAGAGAGGTGATAGCTGCTTGCAAGTCCTCGTTAAGGCTATGATCTCTGAAATTCCAAAATAATTGCATAAGCGGCGGAAGATAGGGTAAGTGTTCATTAATAAGAGCAGCCCTGAGGACGCGCTCGATCGTGTGAAAGCCATGCCGCGCAATATCAAGACGAAAATGATGAAAGGTTATTCTCAAGACGACGGCATTTCATGCAGGAAAGTAAAGTTGGATTTATGGGAGAGCTATGCAGCCAGGCGCCATGCGCCATTCTCTCACCATCTTCATTTCCAAAGCGAGCAGGTTACCCATCGCCGCCTGGACATTCAGGCAACAGGCGTGACCGCTCATCGCCGGCGGCGGCGAGGTTTCCGCTGGCTGCTTCTGCCCGACAGATCCTTCTAAGGCCCCAGCGTCCGCCTTCCACCTCGTTTGCAAGGTTTGACCGCCCACTTCGGCTTAATTTCCGAGGCTAATCGAATTTTCACCTCGCGAGAAGCTGCCCACTGTTGAGAGAAGTCTTAACCCACATCACAGTGACTGTTAAGGGCAATATGGCCAGGTGGATGATCAGACACGTCCATTCCTGTCATTCCGAGCACATGCGCCCCACGATACGGATTCGTGTTTCAAGTTACAGGGCGCAGAATCTTAAAACCAACAAGATCTCTAGTGCTCTATTTACTTCAATCCACAATTACATAATGGAATTTTGTTGCTGTAGCGAATGTGGGCTACGATAATGATACGTCGATACAGTCATAGGATTTTCTATCTGTATTCTTGCCCGAGTCGTCTTCTGATGTGCATTGACTTGTTCTTCTACAACTGACTTGCCTCGAAGACGATGCAAGCATGGAGAATTTCCATCGTATTTGCCTTGCTATCATCAGCTTGGGGTCTGGACCCATACACTTACTATGTCCATCGGTCATGTCGAAATGACTCAGGAACTCAATTTCTGCGGTCTCTAGCTGGGGCTCAGCGGATGGCGCGTAGTGCGTTATCTATGCTTCATGACCGAGATAACTCATACAGTACTTACGTCTTCCGTGCGATCTTTCACTCCCTCCCGCACGAGGACGCCGGGCAAGCCGCCGCCAAAAGCCTCGAAGAATTCCTTACGTCCGTCGCCGAAATGAGGGATGTTACACCTCCAGGGGACTCCGAACCAAGGGGAAACTATCGCTTTTATTGTGACGACGATAGACTTGATGGCAATTCCCGCTGGCAGCTCCGCCCCGATCCGCCGCAAAACGATCGCCCTGGAGATTATGTTCCTCAAGCTGCGCGACCTAAAGTGGATCTAGACGAAGATCGCACAAAGGGACAATATCAGGAGTGGTGGGATCCTGCTAACCGCATTGTGATGGGACATACTCTTGGCTGCCAAGATTCGACTTGGCTTGGAAACCAATATATGAGAAGCTGGGACCCAACGCCGCCTCAGGCTTCCCTTCCCGACTACCCTCGAGCAATGATCTGGGCCACTCTTACCGTTCGCGACGACGTCTCGGAGGGAACCGATTGGCGTGCCTCCCTGGAAGATTTCCCACCCGATGAGGACTTCAGTAAAGTCGACAGCATCACGAAATTTACTCTTAGTACCCTAGGCGCCGCCAAGGTCTTCTTAAAGTTCGCCAGGCTGCCCCCGTGGAGGCGTGTTTGGCCACAATTCTTTGAATATTTGAGTAGGGCCCGCTCGCCTTTGGAGTCGATGGAGAGCTCCTCTGCTGCGGCGTATTACGCGATATTAGCCAAGCTCAAGGAGCGTGACTAGCGCTTGACTCCGCCTGTCTATCTACAGGTGGAGGGAACTTTATATAATTCCAATGGCTGGGACTGGGGAGAAAAATAAGGATTTGAAAGTTTGATTTGCTTTGTATCATTGAAATATTCAAGAGCTAACAATCTGTTCTACCGCATCAGTCCCCACATCATTGGTTGTCTTGCAGCAAAGAAGACCATATCGCCACACAGATGGTCAGCCTTGCCCCCTTTTTGTGCATGTCACAGACTTCATTACTTATTTCCACTTCGCAGAACGCGCCTATTCCTTTGCGTCTTCCCTCGATTCTGTCTCTTCGCCCCTTTCTGTTCCTCACGCTTCACCTTCTTCGCCCTCCCCGTCTCTTCATCATCATCATCGTCATCTTCTTGTTCCTCCTCCGCCTTTCTCTTCAAAGGCCTCCTCCCGATCGTCATCTTGAGACCGTACTCACCAGCCTGGCCTTCATGATATTGACCAGCCGGCACGTCCACAAATTCTCCTGGACCAGCTTCCCTCGTGTTCTCATTGGCGATATCCATAAAGAGTGTGCCGTCGATCACCTGGTGCGTCGCATCTTCGTTGTAGTGTATGTGTCGGTCGATTCTCCTACCGCTGTGTCTAGGTTAGTTTAACGTTTTGGATTGGCAGGCATCAGTCGACTCACGATTCATTCAGGCGGGTCTCTACGTGTCTGAAACCTCTATCCTGCAGTTGTCGGATCGCTTCGTCGACGCCATCAATTGACAAGGGTCTGGTAAATTGTTTGACAGGATTTCTGTCCATTGCTGAAAGTTCAAAATTTCTGAATCTGAGCCACAATTCCTTCGATCTCACTCTGACGTATTAGTTCTGATAAGGAAGACGGAGGATCACGGCATTATCTCAGGAATCAGCTCCTTATATGCTTACCGCCTCCTCATGTCCCGAAGCTCGTAGCATCTTCCAGACTTTTGCACCAACCTCTCAGTAATAGTATGAGTTCACGTGGTACTGGTGCGCTTTGATGATCCGTGGCCTGAGTTCGACAACGAAGCGTTGAGCAAACTACAGATATTGCGCAGGAATGAAAGAAATCGCATGTCTCCAACTCAAAGAAAAGGCCGGAAGATGCTTGAGAACATGACAGCTTCCAGCAACGTCATGTCGGCGTTCCTAAAAGCTTTGACAAAGCGAGAGGGAAAAGACAGAAGAAACTAGAAACATGCTTTAGTATAAGCAAGAACTCAAGGATAATAATGCGAAACGTAGCAAAAGCTCATGCTAGCGTTCCAAATGCCGGCGGTTGGATCGTAGTGCGGTTCCGGAACGTTGTTATGTTGGCTGCTAAGACCAGAATGTTCGAAGACGAAAAGGACAAACGGCCACATCTGCTGGCTGCAGGCCATAGGAAAGGAAAGCGCACAATCTAGGCTTGAAAGGGACAAAAGTAGCTCCTCCTAGCAAACTCTGCCGGGGGCCCACTGATTGCCCTTGAACAAAGCGCGGGGTTTGGAGTTCGTGAGCACATGTGGAGTCGATAGACGGGACTGATGGATGGATAGAAATTTTGTGGCCATGATACGATTACCGGAGTAGCAGAAGGCCGTCGCCTTTGTATTGAGAATTTTCTTTTGGATGTTCACAACCTAAAAGGTTATGGCAGCTTCTAGCAATGCAGCGACAAGCTTTAGCATGAGCAAGAATCAAGAACAACAATGCGAAATGTAGTGAAAGCTCATGGCCCGAGATTAGGAGACTGCTTTGAGAAATATGTTCTTCGAAGAAGCATCACTGCTGCAAGATTCGCACGCAAGTTGTCCTCGCAAGGAATAGGCGATTGTTGTCAGTCTTAGCCGTCCAAAGAGCCTTATGCGAAGTGCTAATTTGCTGCATTGTCTGCTGCGATGCCATTCCTTGGGTTAATGAAAAAGATCCTGATAACGCATTCCCCTTAATAAACAGTTTTCAAGAAACGTAACAAATAATGCCGCACGATATTGCCCGCTACAATTTCCCGTAGTGAGCGTAACGATTACTTTTCTACCCCGTCCATCTTTTCAAAAGCAATAAGTGATAGAACAAATCGCAGCAAGCATTTTGTTGCTGGTATTAGACACTCTTCTTTGAGTTTTCAATTAGTAATCGTGAACTCCGTGTCGTCATCGAGTTTAAGTGCCTTCCGAAGAAAACCTTGCCCCATCTGTTTCGGAATTAGGCTTACCGCGAGTCGAGAGACTTTCGCAAGCTTCACCCAACTCGTCCGGGAAACCTTCAGAAGCAACGTATTTCTCTGCTGCTTCAAAGATTGTCGGCGGGTCAAGCTGTTTGGTTTCTTGGATCGGATCTTGATGCTCCTCCCAATATACATCGGCGGAAATGTTCAGGAAATAAATTACATCTTTGCTAAAATCATTGTAGGACGCTTCGAGTGCTCGGAGCTTTTGGGCCACATCGTATTTTCTGTGCTCAACAAGGACGTTGACCAATGTTCTGATGATTTGGGAAGAGCGATACAAGTATCGGAGAGCCTGGAGTGTGCAGAAGTCATGGACAGCTGTTGACCCCTCGTGCGCGAGATGCTCTAGCTTGTCAATCTCTGCGCCTAGAGATTTGATATTCTTCAAACAATCGACCTTGTCATGCATATATTCATCCCATGTGGAGACCGTCTTGGCCCAACCGAACTGAGCTCCAGTAAGGTCGATCGCATAGACGGACCCATCTTTCAGAGTTGCTTTATAGGCCATATGCCCAGGTGCGGAATTGTCTCTTTCGCCGTATGGATCAATAAATTTGACGGTCAAACATCGATTCGTCGGTGCCAGCGACACTTCTTCAATCGATTTGCAAACGTCTGAAAACGAGTCAGTACGTTCTAGAGTCATTAGAAAATGTTCTTAACACACCGTTCAGCAGCAATTTGGTCAATTCAATCATACATGCGAGCGCAGATTCGCACATGCAGTATGCGAGAGTAGCCTCCTTGTCTTCGTTGGTGAGAGCGTCGGAATCAGGAAAAGGGTAGACGGGTAGATTGATATTGTTCTCGCCCCCAGTAAGAATGAGCAAGTTGCCCTTCCTCTCAATTTTCTGGATCGGCATGTCGAAGTGACGGTAGCGGTAAAGGTAGAAAGCTTGTTGCAATAGCTGTGCACCGCGCTCGAACGAACGATGGAGAATAGTATGACATTGGGCTTTGTGAGTCTTCCAATTGGCCTTCTGGCAGTCCTTACAACAGTACCAGACGCTGCGTGGAGTTCCATCATCTTCGCAAGCCCCTGCACAACGCTGGTAACACTGTGTAGCTTCTTTGCCGTACACCGCACAGTGGTGGAGGGGGCTGGCGCTAGAGTTTGCTGGTGAGGGACTAACAGTACCAACATTGCCTGATGCCATAGCTGAATAGTGCCAGTTAGCCAGTATCCCAGAGAACACTCGATTTGACAACTGACCCGTTGATGGGAGAATTTAAATGACTTATCAAATAAAAGGAGTTCGATGAGGAGTGAGAAAGTGAAAGATCAAATTCTCGACATGAGAGATAGGTGAGTTTTTGCAGAAGGCAATTCCGGCTGCAGGTAGGAGCAGTGGGACATTAGATCGATTGGCAAAATCTGCACGACAGGAACGAATAGTGAATGAAACGTGAGATTTCTTTCGACTGCCTGATTATGATCGGTATATAGCCGCGTGTCTACCGCAGCATCCATCTCCAGAACGCCATATAGTCGGATGCTCGATGAGCTTTAATAGTGTAATGACCCTGGGAACCACCAACGCCGCTGTGTAGAGGGGACAAAAGCATGATCACATTACCTCCGTTGTACCGTCGAGTCCCGAAAACCATCGCCGTCCCAGTCGCCCAGAATCTTTCTTTTTCTATCCCTATGCTCTGTTATCTGAGCAAGAACGTGCTGCTCCCACTGCCTCTAGCGATCAAGTTGACCTTGCTCCCCTCATCCACATCTCCCTTCTCCCCGATCAAGTGCTTACTGCCGTACTTGATAACCTTTAGTCCGTTTCCATAAGCAGTGACTGATCCACTCCCATAACTCTGGATGTCAACCTCTCCCTCCCATACCCGAGGATACATGACTGTCAGGCTACCACTTCTCTTGCTGTCATGCGTTGCCGTGAGATTACACAGTGACGGTGTGTTCAATGGTGGGTGGATCGTGAGGGAAGTACTCCCGCCCTCTGTACTCGTGTACAGCTTTGACGATGGTTTGGTGGTCTTCGACTCCGTGCCAGCTTCGTCGGAAGCAGATTCAAAAGAATACGGATATAGTGAAAGGCTAAGGCTCCCGCTGCCAGTGTTGATTTCAGTCTGGGAGCCGTGAATGTAGTTGCCACTGACGGAGCCGCTACCAGTGGAAATATAGGTTTCAAAGACGCGAGGTGAAAAGTACGGATATTTGGTGGAGCCAGAATGAAAGTGTGAGTGGGTGTTGACGCCAGCGATGCCAGCGATATTAACACTGCCGCTGCGGGTTCGGATTCGAAGGGTGGCAGTCCGGTTTGGTGAGCCAGAGGGAGCTGGCTGCGGATCTATGTAGATTGATATACTTGTGGAACCATATGTTAGTAGCTGCAAATTAAAGCCATAAATAAGTAGGCGACCTACCTTCCACTCGTCGTTGAGATATCGAGAAGATCATACAACGGATAAGTTCCAGTCACAGAATTTGAAGTCTCGGTTATCGTAATTCGCCGGCGCTTGTCGGAGTCAGGATCATCTGATGGGTCTGACGGTGATGATGAGTGGGTAGGAGACGCCTTCGGAACAGAGGAATTTTCCGGTTTCTGTGAGAGTTGCGGAGAAGAAGGCTCGGTGTATGATGGTGGTTGTGGGTGATCAGCTGGAACGCCGCCGTCGCCTCCGATGTTGCTTCCAGCATCCTGCTCGAAGGCCTTGTTAGCTCGATTATCACTCTGAGAGGCAGAACAGATTGCGAGAGCAAAACAGAAACATAGCAAAACACCCATACATTGTGTGTCTTGTGGATGAATAGCCCCAAGAACCAAGCAAAGCAGCCAAACCCAACAATGAACAGTAGGACTCTCTTAAATCGACCGCCTGCGTTCTGATCACGCTTTCTGCGACCGAAACAGCCCCGTCGTTTGGGACGACGAGCTTCCGCTCTCGCAGCTTCTTCATCATACGCGTCGGAGTCATTGGGATTTGGAGGTCGGTCCGCCATACTCTGTAATTCACTTCCTTCTCTTGGATTTTCAGGAATGAAAGGCAAGCCACCCACATTTTGATTGTTGCCATTCGTACTCGTACCGTATCCGTTCACCGAGGGATTCTGCTGGTCTGCCCGAGGTCGAAAGGCCATTGCGTCTTCGTACAGCGGAGGCGGTTCCTGGAGTAATGGAGACGATTCGTTATATCCATCTTCTGATGCTTGCGAAGTGCTCGGGGTGTAGATAGTGTGAGTATTCCTCGAGGACGGGCGCTGAGAGGGTCCAGATTGTCTGTAGCTGGTCGGGGAATGTGATTCAGAGGCAGCTTCACGGGCTTTATCTGAGGATGAAGAGACTGCTGGATCTTCGTCGGGAATAAGGAGATTGGATGGCACATGGCTGGCATTCGAGAAGTAGCCGTCGGAAGGGCTGTTCACGTCTTCATCGTCGGCGTCATCACAGGGGTGAGGAGAATAGGATCGCACTGGATATGCTGTCTGCCTGACCATCGTGGGAGAAACAGCACCTGAAGCTACTTGATCTGACAATCAACAAGCAAGTAGCAGAGTTCGGTCGAAGTATAAAAACAATCAATTGCCCAAAATGCGGCTGCCTTAGGAGCAATGATTTTTATCACTCACATGCGGCTGCACGGAATCGCTCGTCACTTACCGTATCGCTCTTTAGCCCATTGCGTGGCCCTCTAGGGGTCCATCAGAACGAGTCGTAGCCTCACACGCCATTCTGCAGGTCTAAATGGCTAGAGAGTTGTATCCCGCGTCTATTCCTTGCCTCGCACATCACCGTCTGCGGGGTCGATTGGGCCACCGTCAATGGGAAGGATTCGGCTAGCCTTCAACAGAGAAGGTGTCTGCGAAACGTCACGGAGACCGGCGTCCTGATAACGACCCGTAGCGTGCGTATGTGGCACGTTTTTCGACCTCGCGTGGTCAATCATGATCCCTAGAGGCTCTGCCACTGACGGGGACTCGTGGAGCTGACGACGATTTCCGGAAACCAATGACCTTCCACCGCAATTTTGATCCAGCGAATGCGTAATCGCTTGAGATGACAGACGGCTGAAAGATTCGTAAAGCTAATCCTTGGAAGTACAACTCGCGAATAGCATTTACCCGAAGGAGGCTGCGGACGATGCTCTGAATGTTGAGTAATTGCTTCTTCGCTGGACGATGTTTTCCTGTGCTCCGACTTCTTAGCTTCGCTCTTTTGAGGAGCTTAACCCTCCTAGGCTTATTCTGTCAATTTTTATAAAATGTTTTCAAAAGACACCTGCTGTCGTAAAATTCATTTTGGATGGTATATCAAGACCTATTGTGCATCTGATCGATTGTATATTTACTAATAGCCCTTGTGACCGTCACGCGTTTTTATCTTGCAGCGGACCGGATTCTTACTCTCATCCATTTGCGGATTTGGGACCAGGAAGAAGGAAGAGACCTCGCATCAAAGATGAGGCATTGGTGACTCTGCTAGACTTGAAACCTGAAGAGACGAACTCGTGGTAAAGGTATCTTGTCTGGGTCTCGGGTGTCTACAATCACCAAATAGCAAGAATTAATGTATAGGTTCTCCTAGAATTGGGTACCTTGGCCTCCGTTTCGAAAAGATTCAACCCAGTCAACCCATGTATATTTCGATTTCCCCAAGGAGTCCAGGGATCTTTTCCTAATACCTAAGATACAGCCGAAATCACCTGTGAAAGCGTCCCATCCTTCCTTGTCGTCTCATTTGCATATCACAGGTAGCCAGATCCAATTGTCCCCGTCACGTTCTCGGTGTCCAAGGGGTTCAGAGCTCTACTTTTCGCGCTCCTGGGCTGATCACCCTTGTGGTCCAATCTGCCATCCAATCTGCCATCGTCCCTGGGTTCACACCAGGACATCTCGTATCATGTGGTGAGATATCATCTCCTCTTTTCTCTCCTGACTGCCTAGAACACCTCAGCTCAGTCCATGGTGAATCTTGCAAGCCATAATGGCCATCTTATTTCGAAGCAGCGGCCGCCATCGGAGCAGTATCCTGTACCACATCAGCGAACGAATCCTCTGTCTTACACTCACTCCCGAACTTACCATATACACCTGATAAAAATCCATCTTCATATCCGACCCCGATCCCACCAAATGCGCTCTCGCACCCCATTCCACCGCCGCTTTGTTTCCATTCTCCAGCGTGTAATCGACCGTCCCATAAATCATGACCTGGCCATCACTGGGCCCAAATATCTTCTTAATGGCGTGGTCTCGGGAGGTGACTGTGGCCCACATGCCCTTTCGGAGGTCAAGGATTGCTGGAGAGCGGGGCTGATCAGTTACTGTATTGCGGAACAGGACTTCTTTCTGCGTGTTTGTCGAAGGACTTACCACTCTGCCCCTCGGCTCTCTTCGAAGCCATGATCAACGTGCCACCATCCGTAAACTGTTGAGCGTACTGCTCATGGGCATCTGGGGTGTCGGAGATTGTGTAGAAGTGCTTAAAATATTCCCTGACATCGGGACTGTTCCTGAGGTCGTTGAATATCGTCTCTGCGAGATGCATGGTCTGACATGAATTTGAGAAGGTACACCATACGATTAACAGATAGAGAAGAAATCCAAGAAATAGAGAAGCGACGAACAACAATACATCCATTTGCTTCTCCTAATTAGAGCTAGGCGAAAGATCGTCGTGGGATACATTTTCTCCAAGGTTCAATTGGATGTTTTTCAACATCCCCGCACTCCCGCATCCCTTGCATAAACTTTCTCGGTGCGGAGAAAACGCAACCCCCCTTGCGGCGTCATTATTACGCGTGGCGGCGGTATGCTCAAGCGGCATATTCACCACTAGCGTCAGGGGGAAAAAAGGGGGCACTAACATACCGTGTTCGCATTTCAAAGGGGTCAATAGCATACTGGATTGAAAGGCCTAGTGAAATGCTTGATTCTGCGATTGATATCACACAATCCCATGATTTCTCCCAGATCAAGCCACAATATCTCTCAGAATCACTGTCCAATTGTATTATACAATCTGACTGGCTTTTGTCCAACGACATCTCCCCAGCCCGAGGTCCCAGTCCCGTTGCTGCTCGCAGCCGACAACACGGACCTATACCCTAGACTTCTGGTAGGGCCGTCAGAGCGACTCGTTTCCTCTTCTTCATTAGCTTCTGCGTACTCGGGCGGGGGCGTATGCAGAGGCTGATCTGTCGAATCCTCGACGGGATGAATGCTCTGTCGGCGACTCTTAAAAATGCGGCGGCGCAGGAGATAGACAATTCCGATAGCAGCACAGACGCCCAGAGATATGCCCTGGAGTATCATGTCAGAATAGCGCGCGATACTTTGAAATAAAATGACGTACTAATCCGAGGCCTAGCGAGAATTTCTTCTTGTGGTAACGCCAAGTGCTTATAGCAGAAGAGTCACCACCTGACTGAGAATTCTGATGTGTGGGAAGAGCCGAGGTTGCAATAGGAGAGGTATTTTCTGACGGAGAAGTCGAAGGTAGGTGGGGCGTCATTTGGCTAGCAGAGATGCTCAGATTGCCGGAAGCTGTATTGACAGTGCTGCTAGAGCTAGAAACCCAGGGTAGAATCAAGGGAGGCGGAGGTGGTAGGGGAGTCGGTGCAGGATAGCTGTATGATGCCAAGTCAATACTGTCATTCGTGGTTGCGGCATTTCTTGCCCTAGCGAATGTAGTGGTAAGTCCTCCAATATCCTTCTGGAGAGAAAGAATGTTTTCCAGGACGGCAGAGATGGCCAACGCGATATCTGCGGGCGAAGCATGTGGTGCGCAAGAGCAATCACCAGCGGCTCGTGCGGACGGCCTTCCGTCATCGTCGCAGCAAGTCCATGCCTTTATGGTAAGATCGCGATAGGTAAGGCCAATCCAGATGAGGTCTTCGAGCATACATCAGTTCATCTCTGGACCATTTTCTTATTGCAGCATGACTTACCCTTTTCACATTTTCTTGGGCAGCTTGTATCTTCAGAAGAGGGCTTAGCATGACCGCAAAGGTAAGTGGTGTTGAACTTCGGATCTGGACAATGTCAGTGGTTGAAGGATCACTAGATCTGAAGACCGGGCAGCCCACCAAAGCAGGCATTGTTTGGTAGATAAATGCTGGTAAGGGCGCGGCAAGAAGTAAATCCCCCAGCAACGCTGTCGCATGGAACATAGGATGTGCGAGACGATACATTGGGTTTCCAATAGCATCTCCCTGCATCTGAAGAGACAAGCATGGAAGTAGAAATAATAGAAAAGAGGTAACGTTGGACTTTTCGCTGTCTCATCTTGTTCGAGGACAAATAGCCAGCTAGTGCGCGGTCGTCAAGTTCAAAAGCTCTGAAGTTGATTAGAGAATTATCTGGTTAGACGACGGTAACGATAGCTTCATGGGACTCGTGTATCTGGACATGATTGGTATGACAAGTCTTGAAAACATGCCGTTGGGTTGTCGAGGTCTAGGTGGGAAGTCTCAAGGCCGACTTTTTGCAGGTTTCTATTCGATCATGACACCAGTGTTACTAAGATGTCGGGAACACGACGCGTGATAGTTTTGAGTAGGTCCAAGCGCGAACACGCATATTGATTGAGTTTTTAATGTCCAGCCACAACTTCGGCGCCATCTCTGATGTTACTAGACCCCTCGCAAGGGCATAATGGAACGGAATTGCCTCTAGGAATGGGAATTGGGTGTTGAGAACAAGCTTAATGGAATACACATACGGACCTTGCCACAGCTTCATATTACACCAAGACAGGCGCCATTAGGTACTTCTCACAGTACATCTAAGGCCTCTCAAGGGTCAAGAGCCCATTCGTCTCTGAGCCCAAGCAGATCGCGCTGACCGTAGAGTTCCCCGACAACGGTCAAGATCATGTCCAAGGTTGCCCTCGCTCTTGTTTCGAAATCGAGCATGTCCTCATCGTCGTCAACCCCGTCGTATTCCTGCACTGTCTCATCGGAGAATATCTTGTTCTCCAATCTCTTCTTTGCGGCCTCTAGTTCTCCTTCCTCTGCCCTCGGAAGCTTTCCCTTAGCTAGCTCATCAACACCCTCGGCATCATGAGTGTCTTCATCCTCGGCGCACGAAGTAGCTGGATTCAAATATTCATCGTCATCAGCGCCTTCACTCTGATCACGTTTATGGGTTTCTTCTTCGTCTTCGCCACCATAGATTCTTCCCGAGCGATCCTTGAAGCCGTATAATGCACCGGCGGCGATCTTTCCGAAGTCTCGCAGTACACCAACCTCTTCGCTATTCAATTGCCCTACTTCCGAACACCTACCTAAAACGGCCCATGCCCACGTTCCCATTTTATCGATCCTCGGGCAGCTTCTACTACGAAGGGCCGACGGCAGCATCTTTGTTAGGAGCTTGATCAACATTAAGGCGCTCGGCATGTCCAAGCATGCCATCTGTGTCATCTGTGGATCCGTAGCATGTAATGCATGACCCCACTCTTTGTAAGCCTTTTTGGAATCAGGCGGAAAAGAGATTGGGTGGGAGCTTGACAGTTTTTCTATAGCAGATAGTGGTGGCGTGCATTTTAAAGTAGCTCTCAGGACCGAGAATCGCAGTAGAAGTGAATCATAGTACGCTTTCTGATTGCCAGATGAGAGAGGCTCAGGGTTCACAGTGTCAGCAGCAATCGCGGGAGCTGCAGTGTAGGCCCCATCAAAGTAATATCCTCCATGCTCTTCATGTTCCTCTTCAGCGTTGCCATCATAGATAACAGCTATGTCTAAAGGTTTTGGCGCGACAAGGAGATTAGGAACACCGCGGGCTTCGGACCTATAGGAAGGATAGGCATGGAATTAGCCAACGGAGAACTAAATGAAGCGAGCCCTGTTGTGGGTATGATATCTCAGCTCTGGGAATAGAGGGACCATAAGGCAGGCTTACCGGACCATACGTAAATATTCCATACCATCGCTTGGCTCATCGCCGTAAACGAGATCTTCTTCATCATCATCGAGGCCAGGAAAAGCGCTCCGTTGGCCATATGTTGGGTCTAATCGTGGCTGTTGCGTAGAACGACTTAAGCCCGTAGTCTCCCGTTCATCTTCCTCATCTGGTGTCAAATCTGTTGCTGAACCGTCTCGAGCCTTCTTCGGAAGAGGAGCATCCAAGGCATCAAAAGCTCCACGTTTCAAAGACATTGAATTTCTGGCAGTAGAGATTTCATGTAATGAGATAGTAAGAGGTTCCTCAGGAATATGTAGTTTTACAGATATTCATTTCAAGGTGGACCTTTTCCCGATATGTCATGAGTGAAGAGAATGCCGCAGCTGCCTTCAAGCAGCTCGATACTAAAAGGGGCTTAGCGTTTGTTTGACAAGGGTTACGCGACTCAGAGCAGCTTCAAGCTCGCCATCCTTTTCACACAAGCATTCTCCTCGATAAGTATGAGCGCAGAAGGCCAACTCTTATGGACCTAGCCGGCCTTTCGTCGTACTAGCAGACTCTTATATCGAAAGGATAGATACATGAGAACATCCAAAAAATCGGCCAAAGGAGCTCAACAATATTTGACCTAACAAAGCTGACAGATCACAGTCATAACTTCTTTTATGTCTACAAATCATTGGTGTGAAAGTATGTACCTTTACTAACGCTCTACTCTATGCAACATGCACACTAAGCAATAGTTGTCTTTTGCTCTTTCGCGTCCCTATTCTTGTGTCGTCACGGTCAGAAAAACATAAGACAAGAAAGTTTGGGCTTTTCAAGAACTCGTGTATTTTTGTTCACAGCTTCAAGATCTAAGATGTTCTCAATCCGTTTTCTGTGTTGTTTCTCCTAAACTGTTGTAATTGCCTTGGGATGAGTCTTCCGGACTTGCGCGAAGACTGAACATTGTGACAAAGGTGACGTTAGATCGCCGGAAGGTGGTAAGCTGTCGGTGCTGCAGAGCCGTGCACTCAATATAGCATCAGATGGTTGTCCATGGACAAAGAATGCAGACTTTGAGCTGCCCCTTATCCTTTCGACAACGCTGCCCACAGTCCGACTATTTTCTCAGCCCTCGCGAGACTAACAAATTTCTGTGGATGAAAGCTACCACGGTCCGAATGACAGTTTTTGAGTTAAATGTCTATCACTAGAACACTTCCTTTCCAGACATCAGGTACCCAAGTCCCTATTCCTTAGCGTTCTAGCTGGCTCAATGGCGGCTTGTCGCCAATACGGGTACGGCGCCAAGCCCCTATCCGCCCGGTTCCTCGGCTGACTGCCAGGGGCGGGAACCGTCCCATTCGTGGCCTCCTGTACCCCGGATTCTCACTAGTCGGGCCGGAGCTTGGTCAATAAAGAACATTCTTCTATTTTGAGATGAAGCGTTGCAACATTGACAGTCGAAAATCACTTAAGGCGCTGACGGTGTGCCATGTTCAGCTGGTTCTATTTCTCTAATGGCCCGCGTCAAGGGCCGGTCGGTCTGCCTATCCTGCGAGAGGAGGATTTTCATACCGTTCTCAGCTCCAATATGTTCGCTTGCTCGTTTTCGCTTTCTATGTCAGCAAGGCGAGATTCATTTGAACATCTTCCGGACCACTCACGGAAGCAGCAGAAGACTCGCTTACAAGGACAAGTATAAGAGACACGTCGTCCCCTCTCATTCTAGAACACGTTCCAGCCTCAATCCTGCTTTTAATCTTCACGTCACAGTGTCATAGACGCCCGACTCTCTTCAGAACCCTCCACCGACCCTCCTTCTTGAGACAAAGCCATCAACCCAAAACACTCCGCCATCCAACATGCTTGCCCATCCCGCCATCCTCCTCTCCCTCTTCGTCGCGCTGACCTCCGCCCTCCCTGCTCCTTCAGCCGAGGTAAGATAAGTCTACCAACCTTCCATTCCACCCCTCGCTTTCCCCCATAGAAACGCCCTGCGCCTCTTTCGGTCCCGAAACCGCGTCCCCCGCACCTCCCCACCGTACTTTCCTTTACTGACTTCCCACCATAGCCCGCCGTATCCGGTTCCCTCATCCAAGCCCGCGCCGGCTGCCCCGCCCAATCCCTCATCGTCAAGTACTGCCTCGAAGACCGCGGCGGAGCCAAGATGTGGGACTGCTCGAAAGCCAGAGTAAGTCGGACACCATGCGCAACAACCCTCCACTCCGCCTCCTCTGCCGCATCTATTTTTCCGTCGTACATCAACTCTTCCCATTCCATCCTCACCATCCTTCATCCTCTCCTCTTCGCGAATCCCCGCCGCCAAAAACACAAACTCAAACCCACCCACCTGCCCCCTGAACTGTCCTATACTACACTACACTCCATAGACTCTGCTTTGGTTAACAAACCCCTCTCTTCCCCTCAACAGTGGGTTGGCCCAGACTCTAGCGGCGAATGCTGGGGCGATTGCTCGCCGTGTAAGGCGAAGTTTTGAAGTTTTGAAGTTTTGAGGGGAGGGAGGAGGGACGATGGGGTGGGTAGGAGGATCAATGGGGGGTTGATGGGAGGGAAGGAGTGGGAAAGGGGGAGGAGGAATTTCGACCGGTTCAGTCAAGTCAAGCACCGCTCTCGATCTCCAATATTCGTGTTAACCTTGGCATTTGGGTTGGGTGGACAAAATGTTCCCAGTCTGTGCACTGTACGGTCCTGTGCCACACTGTGGATCGAAACACCCTCTCAGCGGCCCCCCTATGGCCCAATACCCAGGCCCAATATCCATAGACCAAGATAATAGCTTACCTCTCTGCCACTTTCTACCCAGTACATACGCTCCATCCCACCCCTGACAATCCTCGAAATACAACTATCTCATCCAAGACTAAAAACATAGCATCGTCCAATCATCCTCTCTCTCTCTCTCTCTCTCTCTCTCTCCAAATATTGCCTACAGTAAATTCCCCCACCTCTACTAACCCTCTACTATATCCTTACATTTCCACCGTCCAGCCATACGGACCCTATATACGATACGATGCCTAAACGTTAGCTCTGCACATCCTTCGTAGTTATTTAGAGGTTTGATGTAAGATATAGAGCTCAAATCTTTCTTATTGATATGTTATGTAATGTGAAGGTTTCAACTGTATACGATAATCGCGATTGGGCTGTGTACGGGGTCTACGGTTTTGGGGGGTTATTTTAGGTAGGATAGCAGCTATAAGCCTTCGTAATGGCAAGCTCTAACTCGATAATTGGGCGATTATCGATCTTCGGTGACGATAAATCGATGGATGCCTGATCGCCTTGTCGAATTTTACCCTTGTAATATTCACGGTTATCAGACGAACTAGACCATACGTTTTAGACTGGCAAGAAACATGGAACATGTGGGAAGCGATTTACTTGCGTCCTTGAATCTTTCAGCCTTTGAAATCGTTCATTGCCTGATACACTTCTAAACCGTAGGTATAGAGAACCTTTGGCTCCTTCCATTCATCCATATTCGGGCGTTTAGCTCCCCTCTACTCCAATCGACCGCCTCGCATCGGCAGATGTCTTTCTTGCAAGAATCGGGAAAAAGCATTCAATAGCGTCTTCTTGACCACCCGCTTCTTTTTGCCCTGACCTTGGAGGAGCACAGTAGCTCTTATGTCTGCTACTGCCCGGTCTTGCTCCGATTCTTTGCGCATCGGTGATGAAAGAGAATTGGCTGAGCCGAGTGTAGTCATCATCGGCGTGTGGAACCAATTCATATTGGTCGGAATATGTGATCTTGAGAGAGGTCCGGAGAGGCCCTTCTGCGACCTACTCAACCCATAGTTTTTGCGGAAGCGAACCCTTGTCGACGCCGAAGCGTGGATTCTGCGCGTTCATCTCGAAAAGATGGGTCTTGCGAGGGCGATCGGTTTGGGTCAGATCCATGGGATCGAAGATGTCGATGGTATGGTCGTCACCGCCTGCATGGTGCGTTATTTTGATTCTGGCTAGTTGGATGTCCCACCGGGCGTCCCTATCTTTGATGTTGGCCATGGCATAGCGGTTGTCGCGCATGCAGTCATATGTCTTCTTGAGCGATCCTCCCGGACGAGGGTTGTCACTGGTCGGCGGTCTGCTCAGTTTTGATAGGTAGAACTGTTGACCGTCGTTGCGGCAATCAGTGTCGTCGCGGGTGTATCCAACCGTTCTTCAATTTTGGTCAGTTATACTGTCGCAATCCCTGACTAGGTAGGTTGTATTTGGAGTACCTCTCATCCTCGACTTCGGAGATATCAAATCTGAGCTTGAACCAGTCTCCATTACGACAATCGTTACGTGTGAGGAAGGACCCGAGCTGACGTTCACTGTCTGGAACATGAACGTCAGAAGACAACGACAAGCTATATGAGTTACAGCTCACGGCTAATCATTACTCAGGAAGAGAGATATGTTATGGGCTGAGAATAGATCTTCGAGGCGGCGGAAAAGCTCATGAATGTGCGCATTTGTAATTGGTAATTTATGAAGACCACTCTCTGAATTTGAATGTGAAACATAGAAGCTAGAGTGAGAGGCCAATCCTTCAGGACAGCTTAGCTAGTCTTCATCGCCATTTTGTACATGGGTACAGACCGTGCTTGTGAAGTTAGTATTATAAAGGACGTTCTCGTTCGTAAATAAGCATTGAAAGCAGATAAGAGATTGGGATATTTAGGAGATAAGAGAGAGACTAATAGTCAATACCAATACTCGTTTCATCTCACTATAAGCCAGGCTCATAATATTCCCATCATCGCTTTATACTGCTGTTAGATTTTGATGCAGCATGTCCTGGCTGGCTCCTCATCAAGATGGTATCACTGTATCGTCTTTCACAAGAAAGCCGCGTTGCGCTCGATCTTTCTCGGGATCCAGCCGATATCCACGATCTGCGAGAACGGCGAGCAGACCAAACCACACATAGTTCTGAACATTGTTTATCTTGAGCTTGGGGTCAAGAGATTGGCTATTCATCCAGCTAAATTCAAGGGGTTGATCTTGAATGGACGCTAGCAGTACCCTTTGGTCACGGATCACGGCTATCTGGTCAGCATTGACAGCTTCGTAACAAAGGGAAAGGACATATTGCGTCAGGAGCAACCATGTATAAAAGGGAACACCGGAATATGTGAACCTCTTATGCCATGAAGCATGACTCAGGACCTTGCTTACCGTTCCAAGGTGGGAAGTGAAGCATCTAGATAAAAACAGAGTTCCAGCACCGACAAAGGAAGAGCGGGTTATGCAAGGCAGACCAACTTCATAAAGGACATGAAATGAAAGGAGATTCTCAAATTGCTGAAGTTGAGCGATTGGATATGTTAATCTAGGGACTCCTGGGAGTACCCAACCTGGGTCTGCGAAATTTATCTCGTTGAAAGGACTGAGAAGCTCGAGGCCTGTAAGCCTCTCGTCTCGATTGAATGCATTATTGCACAACTTGAAGAAAGTATTAGTCACTTTGATTTTTCGTATGTACGTTGTGGCAACATGATAACAACTCACCGTGATGGTAGCTCTCATCGTGTTCTCATTTCTATAATTCTTATTTAAGTTCTTAGAACGCATCGTATAGGACCTTGCGAGCGTCGGAAGTTTAGGATCCTGGCACCCTGCCGACTTCCCCATATCCATCCCGTTGACTATATTGAAATTTAGCCTCTATTTATTGCTATAGTGTTTTTGGAGACTATAAATAAATTCATGATGTGAGGTGAAATGTAGAATCACTTGCCATTGTCTTGCCATTCCTGAAAACTACCACGCCGGCGCTCCGCTGGAAAAGCGTTCAGGAAATGATGACGCTCTGCATTTGGTTTCCATTCCTTAGAAGAAGGTCTTTCACGACGTGGAGGATCTACTTTGAGTTGCCATCGATTCGAAGAAATTTTGGGATTTTGAACGTCGTTGTCACAATAGAATCTATAATTTGCTTCTTCTCGAGATGTTTCCTGGTCTTGCAGAAAAATTTCTGAGATACCAATCTCTTGCCTATCTCCACCCAATATGCCTATAGCAAGGCACATCAGCCGAAATTCGGCAATTTGGATCTCAGTTTCAAGAAGTCACGAACAACCTGTTGAACTTTCTGGTCATATGTACGATCATCATGAGGTCCGAAGACGACGTCAAAGTAGTATTTTTGTATCGTGTCCTTTTCAGACTTCAATCGCGCGGCCCCTCTGCGAGCCCAATTAAATGCGTCCGTAAGCGCATCCGCCAAAATTTCGTCGCGACTGTCGCGATGACATGAGCCATCGATCCAGTAGGCTTTCCGCGTAGGAGGTCCGCAAACAACAAGGGAACTCAAGTCTATCACTATTAAGGTCAAGAGAGGCAATTTTATGACACCTTGAAGAGAGGTGGAGGTAGGCGGGTGTTTCTAAGCTGTGACAACCACATTCTAGGAATGCAAAAGATACCTTACACGTTGAGGCTCGTGTAAGGCAAAAGTGTGCAAGAGAGAATCGATCATCTTGCCCAGACCTGTCATCGAGGTCTCGGCCAACGTTCATCAACCATGCAGGGCGTAGCCTTAAGTGGAGGCCGCGTAGATATTAATGAGGAAGATTTCGGATCTCTCGTTTGATGTTCCGTGAATATGATGGTCGGAGGGCAGTCACGTCGTTTCTTGACTGCGGCTTCTAACAAAGGGGGCTGATTACTACCCCGCAACCTGCAGGCCTCGGCAGGTCACCAACTCCACAGGTTAAGGAGACGGACATAACCATTCCGGCTTCTTTGCCTACCGTACCACTGCCTACGTCCTCCCTCGACTCTTCGCTCCTAATTTCTATCCGCCACAGACAACCACCCGCGTTGTAACTTCAAGACCATAAGGCTCATTATCTTCTCCTCGATGAAATGATGGCCGTGTCCATGGACCCAGGAAATATAGTGCGCGGAGATCGCCCAGGAGGACTTATGAGAAGTGAGGTTGTTTATGGAGTTGGGCATGACGAGGCAGCAATCAAAGAAGGGGGCTAGAATGTTGTTAAAAGAGTTCTCTCAAGCCCATTTTCAAATCGGGATTAAACCCACATTATCATTATATTCCTTGATTATATAGCCATAAGCTATTTAAACCCCCTTTCGTCTACTGTATGGCCTTTGCGTTAAAGTTATTCAGCCCTTCAGCCCTTGCAGAATGCTGCAGAAATATAGTCTATCGGATCTTGGGACATAACGCTATGGGAGTGCGACTGTGGTGAAATGTCATCGTTTTTGTTACATGGGACTCCCAACCTAGGATGCGCGGATTTGGATGCATGGCAAGATTTTGAAAGCATACATTCGGCAGCTGGCGGGCCAGTGATATTCGGGCCAACACAGAGATGTCGAGGAAGCCGGGGATTCTACCATGTTGAATCACTGGCAGTAAGGAAACGGCTTCCCCCCCCATCCCTAACCTCCAATGGCCCAAGCCACCTCTATCCTCCGCAAAATCATAGTCTCCATTCGTGTCTTGGTATACCAGCACTGAAAACCCTTGGGACGCTTCCGCTGTGAAGCACTGGGTCAACGAAGACGCGGGCCATGTGGCTAGGTACACCCTTCAATCCGCTCTTGATAGGAGGCAATAAAACCATGCTCATAGTGGACCCAAGTCAGAGGTACAACACAGGATTGCCCTGTTTCTTTCATTTTTTTCTTATTGTTTGTCTTAATCGTGTTGTGAACATCTTTCAGAGACGTTGTATCCCGTTTTACCGGACCTATTGACCACGTTTTCTCCTCTTCCCCTCCTGCCTCTCCCCTAGCCCTTTTTCCCTCTCCCTTCCCTACGGCCTCAGCCTCCCCGGGTCCCTCGGAAACGGCGTCGACATCCGAATATCCTCCAGCCCCAAAAAGAACTGCACGATCCGATTCAACCCCAACCCGCCGCCGGCATGCTTCCTGCACCCCTGCCTGAACGCCATGATATAATCCGCAAACCCCTCCTGGTGCGGATCCACCCCTTTCGCTTTCATACTCTCTATTAACTCGTCTGCGTCGTTGATCCGCTGGGCTCCGGACATGATCTCCTCGCCGCGCATGAAGAAGTCGTACGAGTTCGACAGGTTTGGGTTCGTGGGGTGTCTTTTGGTGTAGAAGGGACGCACGGACATTGGGAATTCGTCGAGGACGTAGAAGTCCGTGTCGTATTTTGAGCGGATCAGCCGGCCGAGCTGTTTCTCCATCGCTGTTGTCAGGTCGTTCTTGAAGGCTTCTTGCTCCGAGACGTCGACGCCTGCGGCTTTGAGCATGGCGACGCCTTCGAGGTACGTCAGGCGGAGAGCCTTGTTGTCTTTGACGCGGAAGTCGCCTGCTCGAGGATACGTCTTCTGCACGGTGGCGATGGAGGATGCGTAGCGGCGCTGGAGGCCGGTGATGATGTGGACGAGGAGATTTTCGGCGAAGGTGAGGACTTCGTGGTAGTGGTGGGAGAAGACCATTTCAAAGTCAAGGCCGGTGAACTGGAAAACATGTCAGTAACCTGGAATGGGGATAGAGACTTCGAACATACTTCAGTAAGATGTCGATGCGTATTGCTGTTCTCGGCGCGGAAGACCGGCCCAACCTCAAACACGCTCTCGCAATCCCCTGCAATCAGCATCTGCTTTAACAGCTGTGGACTCTGGGCCAGGTACGCCTGTTTCCCAAAATAATTGCTCACTTCAAACACTCCGCTGCCCCCCTCCGTTGCTGCTCCGCAGAGCTTTGCAGTGTTGAACTTCCGCGACCCATGGTCCCACATGTACTCGCAGAATAATCTCTCAACTCCATCTGAGATATCGAGGATCGCCTGATTGCACTCTGTCTGCAGATCTAGCACCCGATTATTCAGCCTCGTGTTCAACGTCACAACCGGTGCCCCCTCTGCATCGACTGCGCCTTCTTCAACATCTGCCTCTGGTGGCGGTCTCTCTGCGTCCTTAACCTGCATGGGTAGCATCTCCATTGCCGCAGCAACTAAGTAGCATTTCTTGACATGTAGTTCCAACCCGGAGATCGTCGCGCTCGAAACAGGGTCCTTCGGTTTCTGTACCTCGGCCGTTACCCGCACAAAGGAGTTCGTGCTGATCCCTGTACTCCACTTGACCATCTGTCTCGACACCGCACCCTCGCCCGCACTCGCCGCAATCACCGCCTGAATGGTCCTCCCTTGCTCGCGCAGCATAAGGAAGGCCAATTTGGCGCTCTGGCCCCTCACGTTGGCCACTCGCGCAATCACCGTGACGTCCTTCCCGACCATCTCCTCGCCCAATTCGTTCAACTTGCTGATCTCTGACCGGTCATCCGTCGGCTCTGGCCCGTACTTGTCCTTCGCAGTGTCTTCCGCAGGCTGGTTCTGCTGCTGTTGCTGCTGTTTCGATTGTCTCTCTGCAGCATATTTCTTCTTCTTCTCTTCCTTTTCACGGTCCTTCTTGCGACGCTTGAGCTCGTTTTTCGTGACCTGCTCACCGGTGACTTCGTCTAGGACGAGGTTCTGCATGGCTGCGGACGGGTCGGAGACGGAGGAGTCGGCCATTTTTGAGAGATTTATGAAATTGAGGGAAGTGGTATATGGGGCGAGGATGTTCTGCTAAAATTTTGAAATTGATGTTGACTCATTGAAAGTGTGGCATGGTGGAGCTTTCTGTGGCAGCTCCGCCTTATAGAGCTTGGCGGATCTGCGTCCTTCGCTCGGCTGCTCCCGAAGCCATTCCCCGCAGGTCACCCTTTGGAGCCTCTCGTGCCCCTGCGGGCTTCCAGTCGTAGAAGAGAGTTGGCCAAATCGCAAACGACCACAACCCCCCACTTCAAACCCAGTATATCCTCATTCAAACTCCTATCTCATCTCATCTGCCCACGGCTACTAGTACAGGATACAGCCAGATGCGCTTGTACCCTACAATACCCTTGAAAGCAATCCCTAAAAAGACAACAGACTTGAAAACCAAACCGTCTTCTCTCCGTAAAAGGTCAAGTGGAATTTTTATAGGTGTATGTAAAACCTTACCAATCCCACGACGGAACGACCGAAGTCAAAAAACGATCCGCCAGAAAAAAAAGACACCCTTGTCCACCTAGGTAGTTACAGTCAAGAATCACCTTTCCTCGCAGTACACTGCCCATGTCCACAAACTCCGCTCCCACCTCAAACCCATTTTCTCCCCACCACGCCCTGGTCTACTACCTTCTCCGTTCATAACACTCCACACTGCACGCCGCCCTCAGAAACGGCAGCGTATTATCACTTTCCCTTTCTCCCTCCATGTCCCCCCTCCTTTCCGTAATCCCATTCCCTCGTCCTTGGACAGCTCTAGGACCACCATCCGCTCTCCGCCTGTCCCCTTTATTCGTTGTTGCTCTAAATTCATACCACTCCGTCCATTCGACCCGCATAATCACTCTCTCCCTCCCACAGACTGTACACAAACGCCTCCCCCGCACGTACGGCTCCACTGCCCCCGCTTTATGCGCGAGGTCCGCTTCTTCCACAGCAGCGTTGAGGTTCTGTGGCCCGCAAAGTCTGGAGATGGAGAGCAGACAGAGCTCGAAGAGGCTGGGACTTCCTCTTGGAGCAGGAGAGGGGAACGGTGGAGGAGAGAGGGTGGTTCTGTACGCAAAATCGTTTTCGCGCGGGTAGTAGATGCTGCCGTCCGGCTGGTAGAAGGTCGGGACGCTCTCCACTAGCTTGATCGCGTTGATCGCGGGGCTTGACGTTTCATCCTGGTTCTGCTTTAGCCGTTGGACGTGTGACGGTATGGGCTTAAACGGGTTCGGAAAGGCGTGCAGTCTCTTGAGGACGCCTGTTCGGACGAGGCTGAGAAGCTCGTAGGGGAGATATTTGAGACTGTTTTGGGAGAGGTTCAGTTCTTCGAGGTTTAGAAGGTTGCCGATGAGGGGGGAAATTTGGGTTAGTTGGTTAGCGCGGACGGATAGAACGGTGAGGCGCTCTACCTCGTAGAGCTCTGTAGGGACGGTCTTTAGCTTGTTGTTGGCGAGATACAGCTTGATTTTGGGAGTGAGAGGTGTATATGAGGATTCTTTAATTGGCGGCTTGGCCGGGACGGGAGGGGTGACTGTGATGTTGTTAAGAAGACGGATGTCCTCAGTCAGCTCGACGATCTCTCTGCCCCTGAGGAAACGGTTAATAGGCATGCAAGATGCACAACGCGGGCACGTACGATAGGTCAATAAATTCTCCTCTGTCATTGATCGGTATTTGGAGAGGTTTCTTTTGCTCATCGGCCTCTCGCGGGAAGAAGCTCGGCCAAGGTAGCGATGGATGCGGCATCCGTGGGTATTCAACGAAGACCGACAAATAATCAAGACGAGCTGAACTGCACCTGGGATTGTTGGCAATCCCAAGGCCCCGGATCGACCGAAGGTCAAGGCGCTTAGCTATCCTCTGGGCAGGGTCACAAGGTCGGGTAAACGGCCATCTAGATGGATCTTCAACGGTCGTTGCTCTCGAAACATCTTTGGGCTGATTCAACGCCTCTAGGATTTCATCTTCCAGGCCCTCGTCAGTACTCTCGCTCCCCAAGAAAACCCCCGAATCCAGATTCCGTTTGAAGGACCGTTTCCTCCTCGGCGATCCTCTCACCTCTCCCCACCACGTGCCCGACCAATGCTGCTTCCTCCGCTTTGAGGCCTCATAGTTCTCTATGCCCGAGGAATGGTCGTCGCTCGAGAAAAGCGCCGGATCACTGCTAGCAGCAAGGGATCCCAGAGCCTCGTCCTCGTCGAAGCGCCGCTTCTTACGTGGAGATTCGGTGAGGACAAAAGGCCCCTCGGAGTAAGTGTTCAAGTTCTGCGGCAGGTCCACGTCTTCTTCCATTGCGTCAGTACTATTGACTATATCATGGTTTGCTGTGATGCTCCCGATGGCCTCATCGTTGTCCAGAGGCTGCCGCTTGTGTCGCGTGCTAGACGGAGATGGGGATTCGTCAATGTAGGAGTCAATTGTCGATGTCAAGGTCACGCTGTTTTCCATTCTTTCCATTTTAGTGACCACTCGAGCCTCGCAAAGGGCAGTCGCCCATGCGGTCTTCCAGTGGTGCTTGAGAAACGCGTCGCAAGTCGGGCGTTCAGCAGGTGCGCGGTAGACGTGGAGTGCGATCGGCAGAACCCGCGTCCCCACAACACGCTGTCACGTGCCTCGACACTGGTTTGTTTACCTAGCTGGATAATGTTGTAAAGTATAGAGACAGCATAGGATGGACCCAGGACTCGCCTGTGAGTGATTAGAACCCTAACAGAGCTCAAAGACGGCACACGGAGCAGTCGGAGTATTTATCAAAGGTAAGTTGAGTGATTGGCACGGGAGCCTTATTTGAGCCTCGATGGATTTCTTCTGCAGCAAGACGTCACATTTCGAGAGGGTGAGAGATGTGCGTGCGCAGATTGCCGGCCAATAGCAGAAGTGAAGGTTTGGCTGGTTCTTTTTAAGTTTTTTTATTCAAAGCTTAACTATGACATCCAGGGCTGCAAGCTACTTGTACTGGCCCGTATCATCAAATCTCCCCAGAAACCATTGCTCAACCACTGATACGATTTCAAAGAGCCAGCTAAATCATCATTCTCCTCTCCCTAGGCGGAGGCATCAAGTCTAGAGGAGCCCCCGCGCGTCAATCAAAGCTCTCCAGAAAGTCTCAAACAGTCCACCCATTAAGATCACCGCCAACCTCCCCTGGAGACACGTAATGTAGGTATCGAAGTTCTTTGCATGCGAAATCAAGGCGCTGTTAAGTTGGATCGTCAAAGAAGAGTTGGAAGATCGTAGACGGAAACGAGCGGCAACGGCGCTCAGCAAAAGAGAATATAGGTAGAAAGGTAGTGGCAATACAGGTGCCATGTCGGAGTAAGGTTGTGTGCATGGTTAAAATGATCTGGTAGAAAAGGCCGGGGTATCACATGAAGCGAACTCAAATCTCGTTTCCAAGGGGTGATCAGCCTGTTATTCTATGCGACGATTCCGAATCCCACTACCGCAGCTCCAACCAGGCCTATAATGGCCAGATTTGCCTGTTCTGCCACTCCAGAGTTGCCCATGTAGTTGCCCGGTACCGAGGTATGCGTAGCAGTAACAACAGGGCTGCCGCTGGATCCTGTGAAGACAGTGGTCGAGGAGCTGTCAGGCCCTTTGGAGACACTGGAAGAGGGTAGTGTGGAGGTGTGGGTGGCCATGACGACGGTGTGGGTAATGGTCGTGGTCGAGTAGGTAGTGGTGGTGCTTTTGCTCGTGTCGTCGGCGAGCGTGAGGGAGGTGAGGGAGAGGAGAGTAAAGGTGAGAGCACCTAGTAGAGGTGGTAGGCGCATAGTTGTGTGCAAGAGTGTGAGCGGTACAAAGCTACAACGGTTTGTGAGGAAGGTGTTCGGATCTGATAGCTCGATCGGTGATATCGGTCGACTGGGCGCGTTCTTCAACTTGTGGTTCTTTGTCCTGATTGTGTTTCGCGATGTGTCAGACGACTGAAGACATTGAGAGTCAAGTCTCTCTTCGAGGAGTCTTCTTATGTTGCGTGTCCGCCGAGTCAAGGCTTCCACCTGTTGTATGAGTCGCGTGCCTGGGGTCTGTTCTTGAAGTGGAATCCCGATTCACCGTGAGTCAATGGGCAGAGATTGGTATTGACGTGTTTTTCTTCTCTCTTGTTATTGAAACGAGCGTGGTGAAGTGAGCACTGCTCCAACAACAAAGTAAAGAACGTGTGAAGGCGCAATCGGCAGGATGCAATCCACGGAACCTGCGAAGCTATGCGCAAGTAGAGGCCAAGCAAGAAAAGCCACAGGGGGGGAGGACAGAAGGAGAGATCCATTGGTATAAGAGGCGAGCCGTGTGCCTCGCCCAGGGCTACCAACTCACCAGGCGGTCGACCGGGGAGAGGCCAGCTGGCGGCGCTGTTCACGCGCGAGATTGATTGACTGCGTGATTGCGGTGATTGACCGCGAGAAGAGGGCAACCGCGACCCAGCCTCGCCTTCCGTGCGCCCAACGCGGCTTCCGACATGCGACCTGACGTGCTGCCGGCGCCCCGGCCAATCACACCCCCCGTCCGCGGGAAATTGCCTCTTGGCCTGCCTTTCCGTCTCTGCGACAACAGGCGTCGCAACACGCGTTTTGATTCGTTAGCCCGTTGGCTCTTGTCCCTCTTCTTGCTAGCCGGGCTTTTTCCGTTGGTGTTCCTGCATTGCTTTTCTCAACCCCGGCGTCGATGGCACGGATGGGTTATGCGGCCGATGGCAATCACTCGCTGCCTAATGCTCAATACGAAACTCCCATCCTCCCAAACCCCCGGCTTTCCCCAAATATCCGGCTACCAATCTTAATCTTAGCGTACCTCGGAGTATCGATTATTCGATCGCTACCACCCTGACCCCGACCTCCCCCATCCCCGTGGCCACGAGATTTCTTTGCCATACCCAGCCGAATCTTTTGGGGCTCCCACACGACACCTACACGGCTGGTCACAGCTTCCGTCCTCGTGGTCAAAACCCTCACCCTGGGTGCGCTTTGTTTCTATTGTAAACGATTCACATTGCGATTTCTCGCCCGTGCATGTGAAATATCCGTGCTCACCCTGACGCTGACGAGAGAATCTTCAAGAATGATAAAGAGGTAAGCTATAGCACATTGTGACTGGTTGCCATAAATCTCACTTCCTCCTACCCCATTAAGCTCGCAATATCCGCTCCCGCCGGCACCGGCTGCCCCGGCCCAGATTGCACCTCATCTGGGGTATATACCATGCCAATTTCCCCCCTGGGCACCAGGAACCCGTCTCGTCGCGTACATACAGCAGTAATCTTCACAGGATAGAGATTTTTTCAAACAGAGACATAAGTGATTGGATATTGACTGCAAGCGAACCGTCCCGGCCCATCATGATGAGGCCATTGTCATAATGTCCTTTGCCGGGGAATATAAATGTGCGCGGCCCGCTAGCTAAGAAGCGCGCTCAAAAGATACCAAACACGACCAGAAGACAGAATCCTGGTACTCGTACCCGACGCGCCGTTTCTCCTGCTTCTTCCAAAGCCCAAGAAGGATGCGCTGCTCAATGATGCCAATAATCCATCAAAGCGAGCTGAACGATGCGAGTGTTCGTCAATCCAGCTGCCCGTTGCAATACATGTAAAAGAAGTGTACATCTCTCCACCTGCCACGCTTGTCATCGCTCTCCCTTCTGCAGGCTGTTTAGGTAAGCCATCAACCCTACACCGATCAGCACCACTCCTATCATTGAAGCATACGGCGCCGACTGCGCCGCTAGGCTGCTTCCTCCCCTCTGCTGGTTGTCTCGTATGACCGCCGTCACCGCATTCTCGAGACTTTTCCCAACAGGTGAGGTTGGCGAATCAACTCCATCACTCTCCACCATCGTCGACCCGGATATCGACTCCACCGCTGGACTCTTCGGGCTCTTTCGCCTGGAAGCTTCTGAAAGCGAAGAAGCCGAGCCGATTGCTTCTCGCGTGGTTGCAGACCCTTCTTGGCGTAACTTCGCCACCATCTCCGCCAGCGAGGCTCGGCTGGATGATGCTTCTGTTTCAGCCGACTCGGCCCGACCCCGATACTTCTCCATCTGTTGCTTCATTTCGTCGATTTCCGCCATCATCGAATCAATTCTCTGCTGTAAAGACGCGTCACTCGTATCCTTCTGGTGGGATGTCCCGGCAAGTGAACCGTTGACTTCGTTCCACAACCGAGGTGGCTCCACAGACGAAGCCTCTGTTGGGGCTTGGATATGCTCTGACGCCGAATCATCATGGCGCTCAGCCGTTTGAGATTCTGGCGCAGCTTGTCCTTGATTAAATAACGACGGCCTGTTCTTTTCCAAGCTACGAGCCTTTTCCTCGGCACTTTCTCGCGCCATCCGTTCTTGCTGTAAGAGTTCTTCTAATTGCTGGACGCGAGCACTTTGTGAATCAATCTCCTTTTTGGCCAATCCCAAAGCCTCGACCAAGGAGAGAATCTGGCTCGACTGCGGGCTAATTGGAGAACCGGTTTTAGGCTTCTCTGTGTCCGCCCGCTTCAGCAATGAGTTAGCAGGGGCAGCATCTTGGGGACTCGAACGAGGAGCATCTGGTTTCTCTGGAAGGGGTTGTTGAGGCGGTGGTGCTGGAGGATCTGAAAACCGGGAAATAGGATCCACTTTAGGCACCTTTGGTCTGCCCCCAGATTGTCTTGACGAGTTGCTGTCATTCGCCGACTGTGGTTGTTTATCTTTGTCTTTATCCGACCCTGGAATAAGGACCGACTGCAAAAAGTCATTTGTATGTGCAAGAGTTTGGTTGGACATTTTGGCCTGCTTCATTTCGGTCTGATCACATCGTTAGGCTCACCAGGAGATAGATGGGTGACGTTGAACTCACGGCTAATAATCTGACCAAATCTTCAACATTCAATCTCGCTCCTCGCATCTGACCCTGTTGCAAAGCGAGGATCTGGCTTCCCGCAAGACCCTGCGGTGCTGACATTTTCCCATGACCAAACTGGTTACCTGGTCGTCCTCGTCCTGACCCCTGACTAAGCGGAGAGGAGAGAAGGCTTGCGCCTGTGGATGGATCTATGTCCCCAAAATTGAGATCTAAAACATTTCCAGCACTTCCCGGAACGCCAGCAAACTCGACCTTTGCCGAAACCTTGTGATGAACGACCGTCTTCTGATCCTCGCTGACAATGTCAATGCCAAGTTCAAGTGTATCATGCTCACGAAGTTGATGTGGTTCGGATTCGCGATTCTCAGGAGAAAGCCTTTGACCGTTCACAAAGGTGCCGTTTGAGCTTTTTACATCTTTGATGTACACTCTTCCTTCTGAATCGCTCCAAACCTCTGCATGCTGGCGAGATAGAACCTTTGAATCAAAGAAGCCGTTCACGGGTGTCGGTAGCGTTTTTGCATTCGTTTGACGTCCAACACGTAACACGTCTGGCCATGTAGGTAGGTTGATCTGTTTTCGCTCAAATGTGCCGTTAAGGGGTAACAGCGCAAGCACCGCTGACGACTCCTTGGCCGCGTTTCCACTAACTGCTCTGCCTCCATTGGCTTGGGACTGAAGTGCATGTTGTGAAGGCAGAACTGGCGAGGGTTGGTGACTGGCAGGTAACGGAGCTGACATCGCTGGTCCAGAACTCGATGGTCCAACTGTCTGTGGTCGCACATTGCTGAGGCCCGATACTGCTTCTGCTTTGGAAGACGGCCAAATTCCCCTTGTGCCCTTCTTTTTCCCCGCCCAGCCGGAAGACTCTCCGTTCGTTGAATTATTTGCTGAGTTCGGTTGTGACGTTACTGTGGATGTTGATGCTGTCGATGACACGGAAGATGAGGAGTTTGTTCGTTGTAGTTGTTTCCGGGGCATAAACACTCGAGACACCTCATCGGAACTCATTGGCGTTGAACTAGGGCCATTATTTGAATTCCAACTCAGTCTTGAGAGGGGTGGCTGAAAGCTCGGAGGTGATGCCACAGCAGTCATCAGGACAGAAGATTAGGATAAAGAAACTTGAATGGTCTTGGATTTATGGTATGTTCCCAAGGTAATAGATTCGAGGACTTTCAGGGCGGGCGAGTTGACGTTCACGATTTGATGTTTTCATGTGTCCCCGGACTTCAAGAATACCAGTGGTTCCCAGTGACTCTTTCCTGATAGAAGATAAAGAATGATACGGTGATCTCTGAGCCTAATTACGGTCATTGCGTTAGCAGGGTCTTTGTAAGCGCCTCCGGTGTAAATTCGACCGGTCCAAGACGTTCTCAAGTTGAGTCGAACAGGGTTTCATTCTCACCTCTGTCGAGAGACTTCGGCATGCAAAACGATTGAGTTACGTTGTACGTCCACATGGGACGTCTTAGGAGGATGGAATTGATCGTGTGAGCCTGACGTTTAGGCCGAGAGGGGTGTTAATCCTTCGGGGAGGACGCGAGGGGAAACGTGGAGTCGTGGAAGACGCAATGTAGGATTGAAAGCCCTATAAAATGTGGTCGGGACGAAATAAATCGAAATTTGTGATCGTTCGATGTCGATATGCGGCTTTTACGTCGTCCTCAGCACTGATTTTGTCGTTCTCGAAACTTGCCGTGGCCCGTGTCGCAACGAACCTTTTGCCCACGCTAGTCCTATTTGAGAAAGTACAAGACCGCGCCGATTTTCCAGAGCATTGGAAGGGGTTGAGCCCGAAACTTTTGGGAGCTAAGCTGAGACAGTGTTTCCCGTTTTCCTGGATTTGGCACGTCCGAGTGCTTATTCCTCAAGGGTTCTCGCACACCGATGCCTGTTGTGCAGGCTGGTTATCCGGGAGGGGCCCAACGAGGCCCCTCCACCATTGATAAGTGTGAGTATCTCCTCCCAAGTCATCCTTGGCTTGTCAACTGAGGATGAGAGACTGATTGATGCAGTGAAAATGGGGGCACTGATGGGAAGCAGTATGTTTAGAAACAACTCTGGACCAGCCTGACGCTTCCGCTAATGCTCTGCTGCAGCTGTTGGCGCAATCATGGGGTTCATCTACGGTTCGTCGGCCTCTCGAATAGCCATTATCGTCCCACTTACATTTCTAGGCACTGTCACAATCTTCCAATACGGCGCAGGACCCAATGGAGTGATGAGAACTATAGGGAAATATATGCTGGGTTCTGGAGCCACGTTCGGGTTGGTCTAAAGTGAGCGGGCATTGAGAGCCTACTAATTCGCGTGATGGCAGAGTCTTCATGTCTGTTGGAAGTGTCATTCGCACAGATGCCCCGGAGATCTACTCACAGGCCTTCGCACGGGCGAGGCACCCTCCAATAATCCTTCCCCGGAGAGACCATTACAGACCACAGAGAGATGATTAATGAATTGCCCTGGGAAGAGCTTTGAAACATTGCACGTAAGGCAAAGGAGCATTTGATTTTGGCATCGAGGGCTTCCATATGGGCTGTTGGCAGGACTTTTGAGACGTTTTGAGACCACACGAGTGAAATTTTTATACCGAGGCGCGTCACTGTCGCATACGCTTTTAGGCAGCTACAAAAGCTCAAATCCGGATTCGATTTGCAAAACTCTTGCCAGAATAGTGCACCTTGGTCATGTACAAATTGCCCGTTTAAGTCTTCCGGCATACCTTTTTGATGCTGATCCCGCCAGCTTATTCGAACTCGATAACAGCAGTGTGGAGCTCATAGCCCGTCCTTGGGCTTGCCGCGTCCACTCCCGTTTCCGCCGTCCAGCTAAGCAACATCTTCTTCCCTCCATTAGTTATGTCGTCCTTCCCGAAGTAGCCATGATGTACGCTGCCGGAATATGCATATCCGTCATCTGGTTTCGGCGTCTCATACAGCCTTTCCTGTGGCGACCAAGGATGCTTGACGATATTCTCGACGTAATCCATGCTTTTGTCTCCTCCGGGAGCATACGGAGGTAGTATAGCGTCTGATGCATTTAAAAAGCGAAAATAGAAAGTGTTGTCTGCGAACGGATTCATGTAGACCATGATGAAAGTGAGATGGCGCGGTGAATAGAAAACATCCAGGTCCTCAATCTTTTCTTCGATCATATACGAAATAGCAGTCCTTGGTAGCATACCTGCGCTCCAATCAAAGCCATTCCAGTATTCGTAGTTTGAACGATCAACCAGATTGCCAGATCTAGTACGTGCAAGCAGCACACCGTTTTCAACCTTTCCAAAGAGGTAGATTCGTCCATCATTGCCACCGATTCCTTCAAGGCCCCAAGAACGAATTCCTCCTAACGTGCCCCATGGGACCTCATTGTCTGTGAAGAGGAGCTTGGAAATACGCTCTGCGGAAGGGCCAAAAGGGTCACATGCCGTGATCTTCAGGAGAGTGTTGCCGATATACGTAAAATTTGCCTGTTGGGTCGACATGTCAACCCTATCATATATCAGACTTGCATATATCACCGCTGTCGTGTTGTCAATTGGTATAATTGAGGACTCTGGCCAGACTGCATAGCGATTCCCCCCTCCGGACATTTGTTTGTTGAAGGCTTCCTCGCCGAGCGTCATAGGCGCGAATCCGCGTAAGCGACCAATATCGTCACTATACTGACCGATTCCGTCCTCAAGGACAACAGCTTGCTCCTGTACTCCACTCAAAGTTACATCGATTGCCACAGAGCTGGAAACGAAGCTGACCCAGCTACCAAGAGGATTCTTATGTTCTTCTGAAGTTTTGAATGATGATGTGTCGTCAAAGATAAAGAGATGCTGACCATTGAGATGCCCGCCTTTACCACCATCTCGTGAGAAGCGAGGAGTAGTGCTCAGAGAAGAAAGCTGGAAATCGATGACCGAATGAGACGTCAGAGAGCCTGTGTCCTTTGCAATATCATATTCCGTTATCAGAGCAGTATTCACGCTGGGCGACAGTAAAGTCTTATCCAGTTGTATCGAAGGTACGAAGGGTTGTTTCACATATTGATTTGACGGCTTTGTTATTGACGCTCCCAGTCCCTTGGATCGGTAGACCTTCGGTACAATGATTGACGTACCTGCAGAAAACGAGATTGGCACAGGTAGGGTGGCCCGACGAGGGGGTCGTGCAACCGTCGGGACTTCTGCATTGTTCGAAAGAGCAGAACTCGCCGTTATCGACTTTAGCGTTTTGAGAGGTGTAGACGAGGTCAGAGATGTCGGGGTGGCTATCTCCGGGTGAATTGAGTAATTCGTCAATAACGCGTTTGCTGTCCCGGAGAATTGAGGACCGGAGAGTGCGTTGTTAAGTTTTGTGGAGGAAACGAGACTCGCAGTTTCGAACATCTTGTTCAGCAGATTTTGAGAATATTTAGGAGAGTCTTGATTGGCCCTGTAATGCAAAATCCCCTGACGAAGTTGTCCATGGTGGTGTTTATGGTGAATAGCCCGACAAATAGCGATCAGGACCAGAAGAATAGCGCCGATCCAGCAGCGCCGGGATAAGGCTTGACCTCCCATAGTATCTTAAGAGCTGAGAATGACGTGCACTATACGAGAGATGCCCTGACTTACCTTAATATACACCGATCGCCTCAGTATTTCTTGAATGACTAGGCCCCGGGTCTGGTTGAGATTTAACGAATGGATAAGAAAAGGGAACGAATCGCAGTGCAAACTACTCGTTCTTTGAAATGGAAGCCAAGTGAGAGAAGGAAAATACAAGTTGACGAGGATATGAAATTGGTTGGAAGGGGGGGTAGGCACGTAGATGTGGTGATAGAGTATTGAGATTTCTGTGTTGGTAAACACAGAGGCTGCTATGATTCGCAGATATGGGCCGAACACTACCACAGGGGGCTGCTTTTTGGAGTGTGAACTTGGCTCTACCATGGAATTTTTAGGAGAGCCAATCCTTCACTTTCCACTTGAAACAATGAATATGTAGGAGCTTGTGGGTATGTGCGACTTACGGATTTCAAGTTACCCCGGCGGCTGCGTCAGACACGCTCTGCAGCCATTCGACATTTGTGTTCTAAAGTGAAGCCCGTCTTGAGGCAACAACAAGCTTGAATTTCTATGATGATGGCCCGTTGGGCCAGCCTGACGGTGGAGGGAGATTGCAAGCCGTCTAGGTGGAGCTTGAAAGTCCGCGGGGAGGAACAAGTTTGAGTCCATCATGAGATTTACAGGCAGGAGCCATAACATAGACGACTTCTTCAACTAGCGAGCAATACAGTTTCTTGAAGATCGTTTGCGTCTTGTGCGGCCACTGTGGGTGAAGCATTCTCTGAGAGCCGCTTACCGGGCTATCGGCCGACCTTACTTAGAAGCCCCGGTTTTCCCCAGATTTTGCCCTCGTGTTTCCCCGCCTTCTCCTCCCCTGTCACGTCTCCTGCATCTCCTCCCCACCCCTCAAAGGCCCTGAGAGGGTTTTGAGGGGCAGAGGCGCATCACCATGCAGAGAGCTCCGCTTCCGGAGTATCTTAAAAAATCGTCAGACATATATATCTTCCCCCCTTGACTGCTGTCTATATCAGCTGGCATAGGCATCCACCATGTCTGAGCCAGGCCCAAGTCCAGATCCCTCCGCTGCACAAGCCGCCCAAATCCCTCTCCAGGACTTTGTTGTGCCCAACTTTCCACTAGAAGCCTCCTCTCTACGCTCCTTGACACTAACATCAGACATCAAGCTCGACGAATATCAAGGCACTGTCCAGAGCCAAAGCAATGTCGAAATTCCACCTCTTCCCTTCTCAGTCACCGACCTAACCCTCGAGCTGTTCTCCCTCGGCTTTCCCACCAACTTCCTCACCCAGCTCGCCAGTCGGCTGCCCAACCTCAAATCACTGACCGTCTTCAGCAGCCTCATTGACGGCCTCGACGGCACCTCACGCTCCGATGCTGAGGCTTTCATCAGGCAGCTCGCCAAAAATGGCCTTCGCCAGTTACATCTCCTCGACACCTTCTGCCGCCCAGGCTTCCTCCGCTTAGCCGCCTCTGCTTTCCACGAACATGCCTGTAGCGATGCCGCTGGAAATAAGGGCTCTCTCCAGCTCCTTGAAGTCTCTTATACCTACCGTGGCCACAACGACCCAACTTTCCAATCCCGCATCCCCGACTCTGAAATCGCCCATCTAGCCGCCATTCCCACCCTTGTCGCTGCATCACTCGTCCTCACTGCACCCCCTCCGCCACCAGAGGGGCAGGACGCACTCGAAGATCCTGCCAATCTTGATGCTACCGGCACACTCATCGACAACAAGCGCCCGGAGGGTATCATCCCAGTGTCCGGCTCCTCGTCCAGCATTCTCGAGACCGCGCTCTTAAACGTGAAGCAGCAAAAGAAAGTGGTGGAGAAGCGCATGCTGGATACTACGCTTTATACACTTACCACAGCGCAAGCGACCAAGATCTTAGTTGCCCATCCCACGGTCGCGGTGCTGAGTATGTGTCTCATTGTCCAGCATGGGGGAGATCTGTGGTTCACGGAGCTCAAAAACATCCTCAAAGGAGCGAAACAGCTGGAAGTCCTCGAAATTGTTGCGGTACCAAGCAAGGAAGTATACGAAAAGGTGTGTACAACCCTTCCCTAGTTCAATCCCACAACTATCCCTCCAACAAGCCTGCTTACGTGACACTAAAATTTCCCTCTAGGCCCGCGCATCCTCTCCCTCCACCCAAGACACCCTCGCCGGCCTCGTCTTCCCCTCGCCCGCCGAAGTCGAAGAACTCGGCACCCTCTGCCCGCGGCTCCAGAGCTTCAAGATGGACGTCCTCCGCACCCGGAGCTCGGGGACCATGGAGTGGATCAAGCAAGACTCCGGCACATGGGTCGGCGGCCTGATCAGAGCGGAGGAGAGTTCGTCCGCGTAGGCAGGACTAAGAATATTCTAGGATTTTTGCTATATAAAAGGCCTAACAAATAAGATTCAGAGTTATTCAGGAAAAGCTCAATGTAAACAACGTTCTTCTTGGGAGCGCTACCTACTTAAGAACCGATAAATGCATTCATGTACGTTAAGCGCGTAGCGAAATCAAAATGAAAAAGTATCTTATCTGACCTACGAACCCTTTCAACCCATCCAACAGAAAAACTCACCACCTAGACTGCGCCCGCGCCCCACCTATCCACGACGGTATTGAAAGCCGGTATACAGGCCATACGAACCCCCCGGGCAGAACTTTTTCCTTGCTCGATGAAGGAAAAGACGACCCGCCTTACGTTTCTTTTTAAAATCGGATCTGGAGAAATTGACGAACACAAGCCCCCATCTGGGCCTGTGCATCCAGCTCCTTTCCTAAAACCCTTGCGGCAGAAAGACAGACTTTTGAGGATGAAGGGAAGGGAAGGGAATGGAATGGGATTTAGACTCGGGTCAGCTTGAGAAAAAAATCACCGCCCGGCTGGGGGGAGGGAGGGAGTCTTTTGGCAAGCTCTGAAGCTGTCAAGCCCTATCGATCTATCACAAACTAAGGCTCCGATGGGGGGCGCCTTCTTCGTGTAGGGTACGCGAAGATTATATTAATGTGTGTGGATTGAAAAATCCCACGAATTTCTGGCCTTAAGGGGCTATCATGCCGACATCATTCATTCATCCATTCATTCATTCAGGTTGCTCTGGGGCCCCAAAACTTCCCCAAGCATCGTTGCGATGCGCCATCGCTCCCTTTTCGGTTTGGGGGTTTGAGCAAGAGATATCGTGGCCAGCAAGTTATTCAAGCTTTAGCGAATAAAGATTTGGCTTGTCTACCTACCGGTGAAATCAAGTGAGAGAACATCTAGAAACCGCGGAAAATCTAGAGGCTCTGGCTGAGGATCCGTAGGTACGTCGCGCTTCTCGGTAGATCAAACCAGGGCATGGCTAAAAGCGATCCGTGGCAACGCCAGACACTGGGCCTTACTGATTTGAAGATCCCAAAGGTTCAGATCCGTTAGGCGTGCTCCCTACAAAGACCACCTGAATAGCGGCAATCCTTCCAAGGGGTCAGTCTAACATCCCGTACCACTCGAGCAACGCACACTCACGTGGTAGTAATGGTCAGCACCTTATCAGGCTCCAGCTTCAACCCAAACGTCAGAATCGCGGCAAAGACGGCGGTGAACACCAAAATCAGTCCGATTCGCACCAGAAGGCTCTTGATGAAGAATAATATCACAATCGGTAGGACGGGGAGAATGCTGGAAAGGATCACCGAGATTCCGCGGGCAATATTGCTATCAGTCGAATTATTGACTCTGTAGACCTGGCTATTTGGCTGTTCACCGGATATGAATCTTCGAGTTGCGATTGCTGCCTCAGCGAGCAGGGTCGCCAGACCACCCTGAGGCGAGAAGGTCATGAAGTCCTGGGGTGAGCTGTCTGAAGTCCATAGATGCTCGATTGAGCCTTCTAGGAAGGCACCACCGAGGTCACTGCGGTCGAGCCATGTACGGAGCCGTTCGACGGTACTCTTTGATGGCGAAGGTGTTCGCTCTTGCGATGCGTAATGTACGAGTGCGTCATCTTGCAAGAATTGCATGTAAGCACACGGGGTAGAAGCAAGCATTGCCTAGCTCACTGTATTTAGCTAACGTCTCTCGAATCTCAATTACCTTACGGCAATACAGATCTGACACCGTAATGTCTGTGGGGGAGTCAAGTCCGCCAGCGTTTTTTTCATTGGTCAGTCCCGAAGAGATTGTGCTGGCCGTAGGTTGGCTGCTATGTTTTCCTTGTGCCGCCATTTTAGGATTCCATTCACGATTCGTCCTCTTCCAAACGTCTCCATTGATTCTGCCGTCACGTTCTTCAATGCGCTGAAGCTGCTTTCGAAGGTGAACTAATTCAGCCTGGTAGAACAGCAAATTCTGGACATTCAAGTCTCTGAATCTTGACAAGGCGACTTCCTCCGGATATGTGCTAAGAAATCGAGAGAACGCAGCATAATTTACCTTCTCGTCTGTCATCATGCGATCACTAAGGATGTGCCGTTGTGAGGTAAGCTTCTTCATACAAAAGCAGGCGTACAAAACTACCTGAATGTGCAAGGCAGCACGAAGATAGTAGATACGGTATAGCGCGGGCAAAAGTAAGGCGAGAAGCGGGAGGCGCAGCGAAGGGAATGAGCCTTGAGAAGAAGAAAACATATTGCCCCTCGTTGCCTTTTTCGGTTCTGTCCGGCTTAAAATGAAGGTGTGAATGAAGCCACGAGTAACTTCTTGACCTATTGTAACACCTTGGTTGATGCGGATCTTGGTGATCGGAAGCGAACATTCGAGCTCTTACCGCGTGCTGTAGCTCTCCAATGCCTCGACCTCTTCGTCCAGCTAAATCACGACCAAGGCACGATAACGACGGCGGAGGGACTCCAGTCAAGATGGCGGGAGTTGAATTGACTGCCATGGTGATTGTGCCGTTGATAATTGGTGCCGCCTCATCATTCTCATCATTCACTAGAAGTTTTCGACGCGCCGAAAACGATATCAAATCGATCCAACTCCAGCTCCGTGCACAGGAAACCTTTCTCCAACACACGTTGCAGAGGCTTCTAGAAGATGCAGGGGTTACCAATGACGCTGCTATCGAACTTTTACTGGATCCTTCTGGCAAGCTTTGGCGTGATGAAGATATCGACCATAAATTAAGAGTATACCTCGGAGAATACTACACTATCTTTTCCGGCTTAGTTGATTGTCTAGGCCAAGAGTTGGATTACATACGGAAGACATTCGACTCCGTGACCAAAAACCCTAAAATTGGTCTGGGTGCTCAAAAGGAGTTGTCCCGGCTGATCAAAACCGTAAGATGGGCCTTGATTCACCAAAAAAAGGGCAAGAACAACGTAGACAAAATTCGCACGAGCAATGACACCTTGCAAGCGATTATTCACAATATTACCATATCCAGAGCACACATAAGCAGAGTTAGAGTTATTGCTTCGACTTATGAGAACATCTTGGAATCAGAAACGCTAGACGACGACAATACCTCTTGTATCGGTTCTGTGGATACGCAAGTAAGCAGCGCTTCATGTTAGCCCTGGCGGTGATTTCGACTAATATTTGACTAGCTCATTGACGAAGAAGGTAGCTTAGACACCTTGTCAGTGGTAACCTATACCACCAAAGGAAAGCCTCAATCCGCCGAGGACGCACTATTAGATAGTGGAGCGACGGCCTGCTGCATATCCGAAGAATTAGCGTTAAAGCTCCAAGTCATCATCGACACGAGTGACCGACGACCCATCATGTTGGCAGTGGAGAATCAAAACATTTTCCCCAAAGGAAAAACAAAATTGCAATTTAAATGGGAAACTGCGTCACGAGGCAGCCAACATTCGAAATTGGAGGCTTTTGTCGTCGGCGACCTCAAACCTCACGTGATCCTTCCCAATAACTACATCAAAGAGAATGAAAGCGACATTCGTAAAGTTGCAAGAAGAGTCAGGACATCCTTACTCCGGGTTGCGACAATCGGCTTCTCTAAGCTAGATAAGAAAAAGGCGCCAGCTGACAGGCAGAATCGGGAGAGCCAAGGGCAGGCCAATCGAGAGCGAGAAAAAGCAAGAGAAAATGAAGAAAGAGCAAAACTGGAGAGCATGCTGGGACTCTCTTCAAGCATGGAGTCATACGCCTCAGATCTAACCATGGGGGATTCAGCTGACATCGCAGCAAAACGGTCTCATAATGCGGACGACTCGTCTTCTATGGCGAAAGAGCAATCTCAAACCGTAGATAGCCAATTAGCTGTGGGGCAGCTACAGCAATATCGACACAATGGTTGAGACGATTGCATTCGCGGTGAAGTTCACGAGAAAAACTTTGGGGAGAAGAATGCAAAGCGCTGTATTACTGCCAAGATATGACGTATGTCAACATCGCGGCTCGCGACTTCCGAACTCCCATCACTTCGATGTCATCGCTTGTCCGTTACTCTGACCAAAATGTAGGACCAGATTCAAAGCCTTACTCGCAAGAGAAATCGCCTAGGTATCATAGTAACCGGACGCTCGAAGTTCTATACGACCGTAAATCCTAGAAACCTATTCTAACGTACCAATCTCCCCCTTCCCTGCCCCACCTCCCTCCAAAATGTCCACCCGCGCAAAAGAAATCGCCATCGCCGACGCCCAAAAGATCCAACAACTCACCCAAGACGCCCTCACCTCCCGTGCCTACCTCTACCCCCTCAAAGGCGCCCTCTACTTCCTCACCCACCGCTCCCTCTGGAAGCCGCTCACCTCCAAACTCGCGCCGACCATGACCCTCGGCCTCGGCATCACCCTCACCATGTTCGTCGTCGCCTACGTCCCGCAGGCCGCCGTCATGGCCTTCACCAGCGGGCCCGTCGCCGCCGTCTCCGCCGCCATCCTCACCCTCAGCGAGAGCTCCACCCTCCTCGACCTCCTCTCTCGGAATTTCCTTCTCGGGGATGCGCTGGTCGACACGTTCGACGGGGCGCTCGTGGCGCGCGGCTGCGAGGATCTGGTCCAGGGTGGGAGGGATGTGAAGCCGCCAAGGGCGGGGGACGCGATCGACCGGCTGGGGAAGCTGGTCAAGCGGCCGTTTGAGAAGTTTACCCCGACCGCGCTGGTGAGGTATGTGATGTATTTGCCTTTGAATTTTATCCCGGTGGTCGGCACTGTGATTTTTGTGGTGCTGCAGGGGAAGCGCGGCGGGCCGGCGGCGCATGCGCGGTATTTCCAGCTGAAGGGATGGGGCACGAGGGAGAAGGAGTCCTGGGTGCAAAAAAATCGAGGAGCGTACACGGGGTAAGTTCTGGCTCTACTACCTTTTGGAGTTGAAGGAACAGCTAATGATGGTGGGGTTTACAGGTTTGGTGTGGCAGCATTCGTCATGGAGATGATACCCATCGTGTCGCTGGTTTTCTCATTTACGAACACAGTCGGCGCGGCGCTGTGGGCGGCGGATATTGAGAGCGAGCGGGCAAGGACGGAGGGTACGAGTCAAGGGTTGAGGGAGAGAGGGAAGAAGGCAGAATGATGAGAAATGGTAGTAGAAGTGCACATATTCCTAGAGATTACTGCTGTTCACCAGGTCCCTAATGGTTCAGTGACATTGGTCGCACGTCAGGAGCTAATGTCCCCCGTGAAAAGCTTTCCAGGCTGTGATTCTACGCGTCCCACCATACCCAATACTTACTTATTGAGTCAAGAATGCGCTGAACTCAGAGCACATGTCCCCGCACTGTGTGATGAATAAAGCACACGAACTCATCCTTGCCCTGCTCTACAAGGGTGAGATGGGAGACTCCTAAAAGCTAAGACAGGCAACCACAGCCGCCAAGTTTTTCTCCACAACAGCTCCGTATACGGGGCTCTGAATGTCGCCCTCGTCCGCGGTGGAAAAATTCTGCCCTATAAAGTAATGCATGGACAGGGAAAGGAGAACACTGTAGGAGGGCATGCATGCAGTTTGCTGTTGTCCGTTTTAGGACAATCCGAATGTTAGAGAGTGTGTGCCACTCAAGTGGTCCTTTCCATGCCAAGACTCTGTTCCACGGATCAAGGAGAGGGCCGTGGGGCTAGGGACGTGATAGGATTTTTTAAGTACAGACCGCTCTGTGACCTGTACTCTGGTTTGGCCGGGCGTGAAATTTCTTTGGAGAGTGCCTTCTGCAAGATTTCAAGATTCACTCTAGAGGCGAAAACGATTTGCTGTGTTTGTTAACCTTTTGTATTTGATTGGAAGTAAATCGTGGATTGGAAAAGTTAGTAAAACTCTGAGAAAAAACAAAACCTAGCAGAGTGGGAGAGCAGGGTCTTCAGCGATGGCTAACATCCGTCTGTAAGTGGCCCGTGTGATGTTTCGAGAACGGCGGAGAAATGTGCATTGACATCTGGCAAGTTGCCACCCACACAGGTGGCTTTTAGGGGCCGATCATCGCTGAGGGTTGTTTAATGCAAGCAATAGACACACAGACCTCCTGGCCTTACCCTCCGCTATAACGCCTTCAAGAAAATTCAAACAGCTTTTTCTAAGGCAGGGATCCTACGAGAAATCTCCTTTTTACGCAGGCACGCTTGCCAACACCAGCAGCCTATTATGGGTAAACCGAAGGATGCATCAGAAACATATCCAAGTCCGGAAGTAAGGAAGGAAGACGGGTGGTCTAGAGCAAGACTTACTCTTATGACAGCGCTTGTCGTGGTCGCTCCTATGGAATTGGCGGTCTGAGGGAATCTTTTGAAATGTATGCTCGCACGCTAGATCACACATCCAAGTAGAACGATCGAAAGAGTATTGAGCGACGTGAAACATAAGATCGCCAAGTCTGAACCACGGGATTGTATATCATGCCTTGGACCGTGCTGAGAGCGGTGAAGATTGACGATCATACTTACACCGTCAGGACCGCTCGACTTCCGGCGATTGGCCGGTCGCCTCAAGACTCGTGATGGGGCTCGGAGTGATTCGTGATTTGAGCTGCTGGCGGCACGGGCTGTAGTATCAAGAAGGGACCTCATGTGGCTGCAACGGCATGATCAAGAGTTGTCATGTAGCAAGAGGCAAGTAGTATCTGGGGTAAATGTTGCTTTTTGCCTCCCCAACATGCCAAGTTGCCTACGCTTCGTAAACCCCGGGTCTTGGCGAAAACGGCATGCCGTCCCTCTGGCTCAAGCCATCCGTCGATGGTCTGGAAGGCGGGAAGTCAAAAGTGCCAACCACATGGTGATCCAGATCAGAGGGTTACACAAGTTCTGAACCAGAACTGTGTCACGGGTCTCGGATCTATAGATATCCACGGCGACAGAGTGGAGTTCGTTTTGCCTCTGCTACATCTTCTGAAAGTTCTGAACAGGATTCAATTTCGTGGCTTTCAGATTAGGCTCCATGGCAACATGGGTAGCCCTCCACAAGACGAGAAAGCTGAAAACGATTGCTGACAGATAACGAGATGAATAATTCAGGACTTCGTTGCATCGCGAGGATTGCATGTACGTATCTGCAGTCATTGTTATTTCCAGGCCGACGACTGACCTAAAACGGCATCAGGTCAAACGGGTCTTCGCGGCTGGAGGACGTGGCTGGCCGAGGTTGAGCCGAAATACGACGACTTTGGGGGCGACAAATTTGACAGGGCCAGCACGCGAATCTAGAACCGTGCCCCTGACAACCCCGGTCATGGTGCCATGCTAAATTAAGATTGGCAACTGATGCCGGAGGGTTGGGACATAGCTGGTGATCATGACCTGTTCTTCCCGTTCTCGCGGTACGCTCCTTACTCTGGTTTGGTCACGGCGGGGGGAAGACCGTAGCTGTAGATTTCCAAAGAGCCGCGTTTCGTTTCAGATGGTAGAAAACGAGGATTTTGCCGTCGATGTACAGAAGAGGCTATTCTCTGCAGTGCTTCTTCAATTAGTCCAACGTTGCGCGCGGAAACGGCGCTTCGTCGACTGGTATATGTAGACTCTGGGTTTGATGACCGAGGTTCGGATCGAGCGGCGCTCTTGTTGCGCATGCAGAAGCGATAGAGTTCCGGCAATTAACGTGTGTTGCAGGTTGGGCAAAGGAACCAAGATACAGTTTAAGCGGAGGACATAGCGGCTGTGTCAGAATATTCAACGGGGAAATGATTGTCGAGTCAGCTTCTCTGTAGCGGAAAGTTAAAGGTGTGGTGGAAAATTGGCAGATTGGGTCTGTCATCATGGTCCCTAATACTCTGTGCGCAAGTGTGATCGCGACGGCTAGGAGGAGTTAGGGCATGAGCCATGATGGAGCCCGTGGCGTCGACTTCAAACGTTCCGTCTCTTTCCAACGATGTCGTCTATGCCAAGTCGAGGACAAGCCTTCTTCCCTCAGATTTTTATTGTGGCTGTTATTGGACACACCGTTCCTCCTTGCCCAAAGAGCCACGAGGCGACATGGATGTGACGGCGATGAAGCAAAACCCGTCATTTGCTGCCATCGCATAATGGCGCGGCTTGGCACAGCTGAGTGGAGTTTCTCCGGCCAAAATCATCAAATAAGTGGAAGATAACAGGCGCCACGGGAAGCAGACGTTGTCTGGAAGAAGACAAGAGGATTTATGGAAGGCTGAAGGGGTACCCCTGGGAGCATGGACGGAGGTTTTAGAGCATTCCGGTCGACTAAAGTGGCCCACTAACAGACCAGCTAACCCTTCCCACTCATCTCCACGGTCCCCACCATAAGCAACTCACCTCTCACCTACGCCGCACCAAATTCAGAGCAACTAAGGTGCGCCATCTCTCAAGCTCGAGACCATTTCGGTCGCCGAAAAGGTGGCGGCCACGAGCGGATTTCGGACAGCAGATTCTCGTTTGCACACGGTGCAGGTGCTGCACCTTTCTTCCCCCAGCACCCGAAGGCAAAGGATAGGATTGTCAACACCAAGCAGCATGATAATGCACCTATCACACAGCCCGGCAGGGAGAGCGCAGGGTTGATAAAACAGATCTCACTGATCGGCTGCGGGGTGCAAATCCTTTGACAGGGCGGCAAGTAGCCGATCGTCCAACAGATTATACCCCGGTCGTTATCAAGGGGCAAACCTGCACACGACTTCTCGACACCGCAATACTAGGGATGGGTGCCACGTTCCAATCGCTGCAAGGGCAGAAAGCGTCCCAAAAGGCCTCACAACGCCGGGGGTACTTGCATAGGCCCCCATGATCTATGGCTGTTTTCTGGCCTCCCGAGCCCGATTACGTGCGTGTGAGAGCGTCGCTTTCCTTCTGCTGTGCTCCACCACCGATTCGTACGCCTTTCCTTGAGAAATGTCCTATGGTTATTGGTAGGAATCAGGGCCCGCTCACAGTTCCCTTACTTCTCCCGAGGGTTCCGCTTCTCCCTGCGCGACTTTCGTCCGAGGTACTGGGTACAATTTCTCCAGCTCTCCCTTGACATGCACTAAGGGCGTCACTGCTACCAGCAACCTTCGGTAAGCACCGTGGTTTCCTGGTACTTGGCGTGAAGACCAACGACCAGGGCATCGTTCATATTGTTCCAGGATTCCCCGAGCGCACCTTCTCCAACAAGAGAAGCTTGCATTTACCTCCCAGGCCCCACTCCCGCAACCTTCATGATCGACTTGAAATTCATAACCCGGCTTCACGATATCTCCACCAGACTTGCTGGGGACTGGGGGATTCTCCAGGCCATCTACCGCCCCTGCCACTACTGATATTCACGGGTCTCCCCCAGTATCATTATTCATGCGATCCATTTACAATCCCTTTCTTCCCATTCCTCTATTCTACCGTTGCTCTGAGAGCTCAGGACGGTGAAAACAGCCCGCCTTCCGCCTGAGTTCTCCAGAGGATCTTAGTCCTCGCATTCACCACAATTGCATATGAGCTGCCCACGAAGATGCTGGACCAAAGCACTCTTTCTTACGAGTCCAGAACTCTCAACCCTCTGCCACAGACACTCAAACAAGGCCTCGTGGCGGTTACGGTCTTCGGCCACCTTTCGTTCTTAACGACTTTCGCCCTCTTCTGCTATCTCACATACAAGCTGGTCACATGGCGTATACGTGGACAGGCCACCCGGGGTTACAACCAATTTGTCCTCCTTATTTACAACCTGGTGTTGGCCGACATCCAACAATCGATCGCATTTCTACTCACCAGCAAATGGCTAATGGAAGACCAAATCCATGTGGGCTCACCGACATGCTGGGTAGAGGGATGGTTTGTGAGCACGGGCGACTTGGCTAGTGGGACGTGGATCTTGGCCATTGCTATCCATACCTTCTTTGCCCTTGTCAAAGGTTACAAGCTACCATATAGGGTGTTCATTGCGGTCATTTTTGCGCTGTGGGGCTTCATCTATGCAATGGCTATCATCGGCGTTGCTCTACACCCCAGTGGCCTGTACGTCAGAGCAGGCGCATGGGTAAGTCTAATCCATTCAGAGCATTTTTCCCGTCTAACCCACATCCCAGTGTTGGATCGATGAAAAGTACAAACTTGAACGTCTTTGGCTCCACTATTTCTGGATCTTTGTCGACATGTTTGGTACCATCATTATTTATTCTATCATCTTCGTCTTCCTCCGACAGCGCATAAAGCATGCTAGTCAACCTCAATCCAGCGAAGCTGAGCTCCGACGATTCCATAGCGGTGCAACGGACCCGGTCACCACAGCCCGAGCAGCAAAATACATGATCATCTATCCTCTCATCTACGTCACGTGCACCTTACCACTGGCGGCGGGCCGGATGGCGGCAATGACGGGTAGAAATATCCCAATTGCTTATTATTGCCTTGCGGGATCTTTTATCACCTCCTGCGGCTGGCTTGACGTCTTGCTCTATGCCTGCACCCGTCGCATCCTGATCTTCCGTGCCGATCCACCGTCCATTGATGACATGGGCCTTGACACATTCGGTCTGTGGGACTCGAAAAACAAATATTTTGGCACAACCACACTGATTGAAGGTGGTGTGCTAAATGACCGCAAGAAAAAGTCTTCGGGAAGGCCCCTGGGAAGGAATACTCCAGACCACGCGAGAAATGTCAGCTCTCGGAGTGGAAGTATGGATGACCTGTTCGGCGTTCAGGTACCGGGTTACGTCCATACCAAGACCACAGTACAAGTTTCGCATGCCGCCATGGCTCCAGAAGGGGACCTTGAAATCGGCATGAGAGAGTTCCCGAGAGACAAGCATAGCACCAAGAGCACCGAATTTGACTTGGCCAGCTGGAGTGATAGCGAAGGCAAAGGCCGGTTCATCTGAACTTTCAATGGCGTTTGCTTGAGCCTTGTATTAACAACCTTTTGACCTGCCGGAAGGGCAACCAAAATTTTTATATCACGCGGTTACGAGGTACTGAAGATGCTGGATACAAAGTGCAGAGCATCATTGGGAGGCTATCTGAAGTTTTGTGTTCTTAGCGACATTAGGGAAGGCTATTGTGCGATATGAATGAGCGTTCGAGTTGATTACAATCCGAGATCTACTTGGATGAAGTACCGTGGACCTGGTTCAACAAGAAAGAATTTTATTATACCCATGACAATGTCTAGAGTGCGTGGAAAGCATACAGGAGTCCTGAATACAAGCCCGCAGATCCTGTCTATTGATCTAGAGAGGCCCGTTGGGCGGCTGTGAGAAATATGAGACTAAGATCTGTCACCTCATCAACGTTCATGCTCATGTAAAACAACGGATAGCTGATCAAATTCCAAATGCGAGAATAGTGCTACATTGACGTGAAAGCTTAAAGACGCCTTTGGGGTTTCGTCACACTCAACGGCGCGTGGCTGAATCCCGTTAATTTATCCGATTCTATCAATCTATGCAGATGCAGACAGGCGACGGGTCGATATTCTCCGTCCACTGCAAGTCATCGCCACAGACAAGCTCCGGACTACCGATCGTGGTTTCATGAGGGCCTCTAAGACCGGGTCTTTGCAGATACGGGTCAGGTACGAGATCGAGAAGATAAGGACGAGGCTACTACGCGTTTCCCCCGAAATATATCCGGACCAATCCTCCTGGCCCTCCATTTTCTGATCTTTTCTTCCATCATTTGTATTTTATCAGGCGTACCTCCAGTAGCAGTGACTTCTACATATTCCTGTCACTGACAATTCGCCGGCTATCCACATCTGCATACACAAAAAGCTAAACCATGTCGGGCTCGGTCTTCCCGACTGCCGGCAAGGTCCGTCGCACGGAACGCACCAAATACCTTAATTAGTCTTTGTCCGCCCCCAAGCTTGATGGCAAACACTCACAACAGCTCGCACGATACACAAGCTGCCATTCGACTTCGCATGGACAACGTGCGATATATCATGCATGCACACCCCCCTGCTGCACCCTAGCTGAATGGCATCTGCAACCTCAAGTGTGGCTGGAAAATAGGTTTGTAGGGTTTGCATATGCACGACGCTAACGCAGCTACGTCCTCAGCGTCTGCGTTTTGGGGATCTATGGGATCCTTCGGACGTCCGAAGGGGCGACGATAGAACGCACCGCACACGTGCCGGTGCCCAACTACTGAGCTCCTCAGCTGGAGGGACCAGATACGAAAAGGGAACAAGTCGGCCTCGAGAAGGATTTCCTCAAGAAGGATTTCCGTTTTTCCTTTTTCCTTTTTCCGCATCGTCAATATGGGTGGTCAGCCTGTTGGGGCATCGTTTTTGGTGGCCGTTTTCCTGTTCCGTTCAGTCGATTTTTGGATCGATTAAAACTCTCTTTTGGTGGTATGTCTAGATGATCCTTCGGAAAAAGGCGGTTCTGTCTACTGGTCACTCTTATGAAGACGACGAATCCAGCCTCCAACTCTCAAAGTTTATCCATCGAAGAGCATAGCATATCGCAGTCACCCTAGAGAAGTACCGCATTTAGCTCATCTGCTTCTCCAATCCGTCTCCCGCGAAACACGACAGCAATATCGGGTATACATACCTCTATATGTAGAGCTTTACGAGCTTTCTATTAAGCAATGAACGCGAATTATCTTCCTCAAACGAACGGTGACGGGACAAGTAGATCTAGTTGGTTCAAAAACAAGGACTACTTTGCGAAACCGCCCTCCGGCATCTTTGCGCCCGCCGAGCATGACGGGAGGCTATCAGTTGGTATCGTTGGAGCAGGAATTGCTGGCTTGAGTGCTGCAATTGGTCTGACGAGGAGCGGGCATGATGTTGAGGTGAGTTATAGGTATTCCTTAGACAGGCTCTCCTCTCCGTGTTTTATCTGTTCTTTTCGCGATAGTCTGAAGTTTGGAAAACTTGCGATTCTGGTTCCAGGATGACCTTAGTTATACGGCGTTCTAGTATACTTTGAAAATTCCTACTCGTTTTCTGTCTAGAGCTTACTCTTCATCTTGGTTTGTTCGACGTTCTTGCGGTAATCCTTTTAAAGGTGCACCATTCTAAATGCACAACGCTATGACCCTATACGTCGGAAACGTGTATGTTCGCGGCAACAACGCCCCAATTACACCTTCTACGATGGTCAAACTACAGAGGTGCCTGATTTATCAGAGCCTCGAAGCATCTTCGCATCTATTCCAATTGTATTCTTCTGCTGGTTTGGATATCTCGCAAGGTCTAACGTTAAGCTAACCGTAATGTAAATATAGGTCTTCGAAAGTTCACGGTTCAATAGTGAAGTAGGGGCTGCCATCAATGTCTGTCCCAATGCCACCCGCATTTTGCGCTATTGGGGATTTGATTTTGAGAAGGCCCAAGGCTGTGACTTTGGCATGGTACGTAAATCTTTTTGAAATCCCGCTACTGGTTGTCTGCACTGTGTCTATTCAGCAGAAAAAAACCTCCTGTCCTGACTCCAAAGATGTAATTGTGGTAACAATGGGAAAAGGCTCGATTCATGAAGGGTGATGATCTATCCACCTTTATATTCAACGACCATTCCAATTGGGAAAAGGATTTCGGCGCACCTGGCTACTTCCAGCACCGCGTCGACCTCCACAATGGTCTCAAGGAAATCGCTCAACAGTCACCCTCTCCGTCCGAACCTGCGGCGAAGATCCACACCTCGACGCCCGTGAGCGCGATCGATCCAGACGCCGGAAAGCTATTTCTCGCCAACGGAGACGAGGTGACAAAGGACCTGATTGTCATCGCGGATGGCGTTCACAGTCGATTTGTCTCCGCCGTAACCGGCGCCGAGACCGCCGCGCTGTCGACGGGCATGTCTGCTTTCCGATTCCTGATCCCCACCGAGGAGCTCCTCCGTGACGAGAAGACGCGGCCACTCTTTGAGAACCAGCCACTGGGCATTCGCTCCGCCGTCCTGGGGGACAGCAGAGTGATCTGGTACCCATGCCGCAAGTAAGCTAAACCCTCTCTACATCTCTAAACACCCCCCTGTCCTATCCCCTTTCCATCCCCCATTCCAACAAAAACCCCCCATCCTCCTCCCAACTAACCCCCTCCCCCCTCCCCCAAACAGCGCCACCCTCCAAAACTGCGCCTTCATGCACCCCACCTCCCTCTCCACCACCTCCACCACCCCCTCCCTCGAATCATGGTCCTACACCGCCTCCCCCCACTCCCTCCTCACCGTCGCCCACACCGCCTCCGCCCACCACGGCGGCCGCACCCCCTTCCACCCCTCCATCCTCGCCCTCTTATCTCATGCCACGGACGTCAAGCTCTGGCCCCTCCTCTACCGGCCCCCCATCAAGCAGTGGTTCCGCGGCCGCACTGTGCTTATCGGCGATGCCGCGCACCCCATGCTCCCCTTCCAAGGCCAGGCCGGCGCCCAGGCCATCGAGGACGGCGCAGCCTTGGGAATCTGTTTCTCGCACCTCCCCCGTCCATCCCCAACAACATTGTCATTAGAAGAAGAGATAACAAAACGTCTCCGCATCTTCCAATCCCTCCGCCGAAACCGCGCCGCCGCGATGCAGATCTTCAGCAACGCGGGGCAGGACCAGGCGGAGCGCATGAGGAAAGATGCGCTGGAGTTTGTGAGATCTGAAGAAGAGATTCCGAAGGGGCCGGAGGAGTTCCACCGGTGGAATTTCGGGTGGGATGTTTGGAGGGAGGGGGTTGGGGGGTTGGTGGGGGAGGGGATTGTGCCGGGGGGGGTGGGATCTGGGATACGGAGGGGAGGGTAGGGTAGGGTAGGGAATGGAAGTTAGTTTGTTTTTTAAGGGGCCGTGGGAGGAGTGGGATGGGATGAAGGGGGATGTTGAAAGCGGTTTCCGTCACGGCAACTTTCAAATAATGGCGGACGATATCATATCACATCACATCTCTTCTAGCAGCGGGGATATCGTCTTCGAAGAAAAAAAACGATCTGAAAACCCTTTTCGAAACGATGAGAGAAACGTAATCTGCAATACAAATTACACGAACGGTCACCGGGCACATTTAAAAAAAAATGGAAAACTACCACACACACATATATAACTTATATACTTCATTCCCCGCACTAGAAAAAAACCTCTCCCAAACTTTATAACCAAAATAAACACAAAAGTTCTGCATATACATATACGTTATCCACATGTATCAAGGTATATCCCCAACAAAGTCCAGGAACAGAACAGAATAGCACAGAACAGAACAGGCAGTAAGTAAAGGTATCCCGCACACACATATTATCCACAAATCCATCCACTCCAGGCCCAACAATGACCAGGCGGCCTTTCCTTTCCTTTCCTTCCCCTTATATATGTATATGTATATTCGAATAAAACCACACAAACAACGCGCTCAAACACGCACAACGTTAAATCATGACAAGAAAGAATCCCCGCTGAATTTTTCTGATTAGAATTCGTTTGTTTTTTTCGTAAACGGCGTTGTTTTCCGGTACCCCTTAGCCTCATCGGGATATTGGAAAAGGTGTGGTGGGTTTTTTGGGGCTGTAAATAAGTGCTTGAGATATGTGGAAGTGGGAAATTACTGAAAGCAATTTTCCCCCTTCTATCTCTTCCTTCATCTTCATCTTCACCTCGTGTCGGATTAATTAGGTCCATATGCTCGAAGGAGACTGCGGGATGAAATAACTAGGTAACTCGACGCCAAACGACCATTGCTGATCCGGGTCCATTCTTGTGTCGCCTGCTCCCCAGGGAACTCGAGGAAATAATTTTTGCGGTGCAGCAGTTGAAGGTCGGCTCTGGAGTGCAGATTGGAAAATTAAATGCACGAGAAGAAATGAAAGGGGGGGGCCTCGGCGCGTGTTTATTTTCCCCTCATGATGCCCATTCGTCCTACTTCTTGGCTTCGGAGGTCTGTTCGACGAGCGCAAAAGGGGCGGGCTATTCCAGCATCACAGCCCAGTCGTTCAGAGACGGACGGACTTTGAGCTTGGTGCCGTCGACTTCGATTGATAAACTTGTCGCCCTGGACGAAGCAAGGGCGGCAGATCCGGCGCTGTTCCGCGGCGTCCTTCCCCCACCAAATAGTTCTTGACAAGACCTCTCTCGTTCGTTTGAGTGTTGATTCAGTTTCTGGTATCTCAGTCCTCCTCTTCAACCTCCATTTCCCCCCATCCCATCGCCCTGCCCCTGACTCCCTGGTCCTGGCCCATTCCCGAATCCCTCTCCCATCCCGCCGAATGCGCCATTGACGCTCAGATCCCCCATCCCGCCCATATTGCCAAAGCCACCCTCCTCCCCAATTACCGGCGGCTCCATGTTGAATGGCATGAACCATGCGCTCGTCGACTCATTGTATGTCCCTTGTCCGGGATTCCCCACTCCAGCACCTCCTCCACCTCCGCTAAAGCCATTCAGATCTAGTCCTTCCCAGTAATTCATGCCTGACTGATCGAGGCCGGCATACGCACCCATGACGAGCTGGCGGTCGAGTTGCGGGAGGTGGTTCGCGACGGGGTAGAATGGGGCTTGGGCGTGGGCTGGCGAGAAGTCAAAGCCCGGGTTGTAGGGGTTTTGGGATTGGGAGGAGAAGAGAGTTTGCGGGGTGTTGATGCTGGTGGCGGACGGGGGTTGTTGCTGCTGCTGTTGCTGCTGGAATTCGGTAGGGATGGAGGTGTCGAGGGTGGGTGGGGCTTCGGCTTTGGCGGGGATGGAAAAGCTGCCGCGGTGGTGGTTGTTCGACTGTTTGCTGTGGTCGGTTGCTGCGGCGTTGTTCGGATTCTTGGCGTTTCCGCCGGTGGTTTTGCGGGATGTGGCAGCGCTCTGGCTGGAGGTTTTGCTATGCTTTTTAGCGACTTTGCGGGAGGTTTCGGCTTTGGAGGGTGGGGAAAGGCTCGCAAAGAATTCTTCAACACTTTGAAGATCGGATTGCTTGGACATGACTGCTTCAGTGCCCGGTTCGCGCTTGATATCGTTTTCCATTTCTTCGTAGTCGGAGCGAGGCACGCCAAGAGGATACTTGTCGAACCAGTCACCGTACTGAAACATAGGCGCGACTTGATCTCCAGCACTGGCGAGCTCAGGCTGGCGGGAGGCATCGGCAAAATGGCGGTAAATCTGCTTCACACTTTCTGCCATGTAGTGGAACATACCCCAATATTTCTTCATCTTGTTCAGATATTTGTAGCTGTGACGTAGATTTTCTTTGCACGAGTCCTCCAGCTGTGGGTTCTTGGAAAAGATTCCCCAAACATGGACGGTGGCGGCTGCGTAAGAACAATAGCCCGCAAATGGTACAGTCAGCGAGTATGGAGCGGCTTCGTCGATCAACCTGGAGATTTTGTGGGCAGCTTCTACTGCTGCCCGCCCAGCGTCGCTAAGAAATTGCTTGGGCATATCTTTGGGTGGCCTTGCTCCAGGAGAGACTGGTATGGCGAACCGGTTAAGGAACAGGACATTTTGCTGGACTATGATATGCATGTAGATGAACTGATTTGCTACTCGTTCCGACGCATGATTCTGCAGAGTCTCTGAGTTATAGTGCAGTAAAGGAGGTAGAGCCTGTTGGAAGTCTTCCACTTGTTTTCGAAGCAGGGCAAATTGTGAGTCGGGGGCCCAGAGGGGTTGTGGATCGCGTTCCTTGCCTCCAAGATTCAGATATTTTACAATGCGGCCCCAGAGAACGACTGCGCGGATAACATAGGCGGCAACACCCATGTTCTCTTTGGGATCTGTAATCTGACCCATGCCAGGTGATACTGGGTTTTGCACGCGACCTTCAAGATTCTCAGTCACGCCTGGTATCTCCATTTGAAATTGAGCTTCCTTGACCGGCAGTTGGATGTGCATGTATTCTTCATTTCCAAAGGGCGGACGTTCTGTTCCAGATGCGTTGAAGCGATCCATCAGAAAGCACGCCCACATTGTGCGCCGCCGTATTTCTCGATCTGTGAAGCTGAGTTCACTACTTTTGTCTTTCGTCCGACCAAGAGGGTCATGGTCAAGTTCTCGATGAAGCTGCAGGGCATACGCCATCCTCATCGCTTGGCCTCCAAATGACCAGCTAAGTCCGCCTTCGCACGTGCCAAAGTAATGCAGTCCAAGAATCAACATGACCGTGAGAATTGTAATGTTGGGTTGAAAATGCCGTCTCTCAACAATTGCCCGTGCCGGAGAGGCCCAGCTCTCGCCTCTTAGGAAATTGGGTGACGTATTCAAAGATGGGTGTGTCGAGAAACGTGCGGATATGGCGCAAACGGCAAGAATCAATACTGGGGGAATGTTGCCTGTCGCGAGTCTTCGCATGAAGCTTGGCTTGTGTAGTAACAAGTACGATTGGCCATATATGCAATCAAAAAATACCTCCGCAAGGTGTTCTTGAAGTTCCATGGGTGGTAAAAACTCTACGCCTTCTGTGAGTAGCTTGTTCTCCTCGCCCTTTGACGGCCGTTGGGTTCCCGAGCCTTCTGAAGAGCGGTGAGCTATTGGTTGGGTCCACTGATTTAATTCCAGAACAAATGCTTCATCTGCTGAGCGCTTCTTGGCCATAGGCGGTTTTGTAGGTTTGGACGACGCACCAGGCAGAGCTGGCTTGACGACCGCGCGACCAATTGTAGAGCTGTCTGGTAATTCATCTTTTGGCACGATCTTGATCACTCTCTCTTCCATGCGTTTCAGCCTCTTATCCAACATGGCCATGTAATCAGTGCGTGGCGCCGCCTTCCGCGTGGTGACCTTGTAAACGCAGGGTATTCTGGATCTAAGACAGTGCTTGCAAGCAGGCTTCTCTCCCGAGCATCGTATCTTTTTCCTTCTGCAAGCAATACATGCTAATGGCAGACGCTTCCGCTCCTTTCCTGCCTTCGTTTTGAGTTCACTCCAAGGTGGTGGTTTTTCCGTCTCTTCCTCATCGTGGTCCTGGTCATTATGGTCGTGAGATTTGCTGACGCCCTTCTTGTTGCCCGTGTGGCCGGCTAGATTCTCATCCGACGTGTTTTGTCCCTGTCTCGAACTTGTTGGGCTCCAGGCCTCTGAACCGCCGACGCTTCCAGTCCGATGTGGGAAAGGTTGTGCCCCAACACTCCCAATGCTCGGCCGATGGTTCGTAGGCATCATGATACCAGGCATTGTGGACAAGTCAGCCATTGAGCTCTGAGAGGGGAGACCATGTGCCATAGACGCGTCGAATTTCGAGTCCAGCCCGCCATGCTGCGTCGACAGCGGGCTGCTCTGGTATGTGGCATTGAGATCCGTTGAGAAGGGGGAGTATGAGTCCGCGAAGCCCGGAGCGTTCTGCACGACCGTGTCGATTTGAGGGTGGCGAGGGTCTACCATCGTAGGATCGAAGAATGCCTGCGATGTTTGCGGAAGACTTTGCTCCATCTTCGCGATATTCAGGTAGTCGCACCGTCCTTATGCCTCTTCTAGCGCAGCTGTTTCTCAGCGCGTTTCCCGGCTCTTCAATCAACTGAGGTATCAGTGCGAATCCTCACTACCGTAACTCGGATTCAATAGCTCCACTGTGACGCAATGCGCAAAGCTCGACGACTCGACATTGTAAGCGAGCACCTAAGTCAGTGTGCGCGAGGAGAGGGACGAGGTTTGAACGATGGCTTTCGGTGGTCCTCGAGGAGTCTTTCGGCTGGCTGAAAGTGGTGTTGGTTGAGGGCCAGAGGTATTGAGTTTGGGGCGCAAGACCGCAGTGGGCGCAGTGGGGACTGTCCAGAGTCAATCTCCGCACGCTACGTATCAGACCGAAAAGTTTTGCTTTTGGGTGATAGCTGGGCACTGTCAATACACAAAATACTGTTGATTACACGCGTGTGCGCAAAGTATTAAGCAATTAGCATTGTCGGTGGAGGTGTAGGTACGACAGTTTTAGCCGTGTCGAGTCACACAGAGACCGAAGAGGAAGGCGGGTGGCGCATCAACGAGGGATGTACAGCACAGAGGAGCCCGGTGTCAGCAGCATGAGGAAATGCGGAGAGAGCGGAATCTGGGAATCCAGGATCTCACGCCCATAGGCAAGCACCTACGTAGCAGTAGGCATGGGTCTGCAGAACCGCCAATTCCGCACAGACTGAAGGAAAAGGGATCCCCAGCATGGCCACCATGACCCCACCAACAGCTGGAAGACTCGGAGGCCTGCAGCAGAGACTCTGGGATGCGACCATTGTTTCCCGCATGTATTCTTGTAATAATGATCGGCCGGACGAGAAGGCGCCACGGCGTGTGGGCGCCTCGTTGGCTCCCCTTAGCAGACGCCTGAAGGGCAGCCGTAGACGCCGGGGAGGTATTCCTCCTGCATTCCTAGCAGCTCGCTTCGACGATCTGACAAGCCACGCGTCTCGTGAACATGGGTGGCCGTATCCTATGCCCTCCTCAAAAACGACCTTGCTGCCTCAACATCGTCAATCGTTGAGCTTCTCCAACCGCCTTGGTCGAGGAAAAGAAAAGCTCGGAGTAACCCTGGCTCGATATTACTTGATAGGTTGAAAAGGGTATCAATCCCTGACCGACATCGTGTCCCCCAGCCTCGTTACCCGTACTTCTTCGTCGCGCTGTTGGCTGAAATGTCATATCGACGGTGGATTAATATCCACATTCGCATCAATGCACGTGCGTCAACGGTCAAATGCCTGCTTTAGGGGCTTCGTCGATCGCGGTTCAAGAGGCCTGCAGACTTCTGGAAGACATGGCCCCTGGTTGGTAAGATCTTAATAATATACAACGCGTAGAGATGGCATGCGCACGCCTTTCACACCGCCAAGCGGTCCCACCTGTGCCTGTTGTAAATTGCATCGTGTTGCACTTGTGGCTGGCAGCGAGGATATTCCACGTTGTTTCTGCTGGTCGTCAAAGTCTCCCACTAACCTGACATGTTTCACCCCTCCCCGCCGCTGCCTGACCTCAAATCGGATGAATGGAGAACTTGCCGCGAACAGCAGCGATCTGCCTCAGATCAGCCACATCAACACGTGAATCGCTGCTGGGTCGGGGGAAGCGCGGACCATCAAATATTCATGGCGTTGTTTTCGCCGGGACTCAGGAGACTTCAATCCAGCGCCAGCTTAGGGATGGAAGGTTTCGGACCGAGACCATTCATGCTGCAGAAGGGGACGCCCTTCTTCCATCTCGTCTTGTGGCTGGAGACGCGGAACAGCATCCCCATTCTTAGTCGATCTGGCGATGCATAAAAGGGTCTGGTATAGGAGCCCAGGAGTCGAGATGTGCTCCTCTGGACCAGCACTTGGTCTGTGTCTTCAGGCGCGCTCCAGTCCTTTTGGTGATCCTCCTAGATCGTCTCAGCGGAGCGGCATGATGCTGCCCGAGACTTGCTATGGAGGAGAGAAGTTCGTGGCAAACTTTAGATCTGATTATCACTCGATCAAACTTTCTGAGCTTTGGATCGATGATTCTGTTTTTCGGGTTAGCGTCTACGCTTTCATTGTGAGACTTTTCAGGTATGTTTTGGACTGCAATGTCGACTCCGCAACTTGCAATGTTCTTGCTCGGCTGCCAGCAGATTCGCAAGGTCGTCCCGGGCTGTACCTAGTCTGACGGACTCAGAGTGGGCACCGAAGTATCAGAGCTTCCATCACATCCTCAACGAGAAACTTGTTACCTTGCGGCGACGTGCACCTCATTCAATACGGGGCAGATGAGATTGTGTCGAGGGGCTGCCCGAATGCACACATGTTGGTGCAGAGCATCTATGATGCTGGACTTGGACGGCGGGGAAGTGGGAATGTACTGAACGAGGATGGCACGGAGAGCCTCGCCTTGGAACAGGCTTACAGTGTACTGGGTACGGGGTTGAAGCCGAAACCCAGCAAAGGTATGTTCAATGGATTGATACATGAAATTTTAGAGAGCCGGGGAGCGGTGTTCCAGAGACTGCAGGCACCACCCGTCGTCTCCGCCATTTCTAAACCACTGACCGAGGACGCCGACGACCATTGCTTTCGCCTCGCGTCTATCTGCATTGAGAGGATGGTTTTTCAACGAAGCGTAAGTGCTGGACTTCAGAACACAGTACCTCTCCTTTGCGGTCGCTGTTGATTGCAGATCAAAACTTTCAAGCTCACCAATCTCTTTGGTCCTTTTCCATAGCCTTTTTCTGCAAATCACACTCCCCTTTCTCTCGTCACCAGAGTGCCGTGCGTACCCCTGCTTCACCCCGTTGACTATTGTCTCGCTCATGCCGGGACCATTTCCTTCTACACTTGCAAACCACATCGCAGAGACGTTGCCGGCCTTCGTCGCGTCTCTCTTCTCTCTAGAGAACTCAAAAGTATCGCATTCTTTCGGCAGCAACTCGATGTCCAAAGGATGACAGCTATGCCGTCCTGGCAATATCGACATGTTTAGGTTCTGCAATCTTCCTTTAGCGCCAAATGCCCTCTGACAGCCTTCCATGACTCCATGCCCACTCGGCAAAATCAGACTCTTTAGCCACGCTGGCTCCACAAAATAACTGACCAGCGTATTCCACGAACCCGTTGCTTGTCTAACGGCTAGCTTGTCGCTACACGATTTGCTCAACGTTGGCTCTGCGTCTCCTCTTGCTGGCTTTCGACGGATGACACCCAGGTCGGAAAAGTAGCCCCTTCCTTGCAGACTACCGGTAGTATCTCCAGTCGGCATTGTCCAGGGACTGGCATCTTCTGACGGCTTAGACAAGATCAAGGATTCCATGCTAGCATCTCCGCAAGGCGGCGAAGTAGCAAAGAGATGCAAAGTTAGGGACGGCGCGAGCACGTAAGGCCGAGCATCTGGACGAGAATCTGGGTTTCTGACTAGGAACGGGGAAGGCTGGCTGGGCGAAGCGAGGAGATGTTCGATCTCAGTAAGCACAAAGGCGTTCAGAGCTCGAAGGGCGAGAATTTCCGCGTGGGAGTCATGGAGCACGAGACCACCGGCGGTTGGAAGGGCGGAGCGGGGAATGCATTTTGTACCGGTCCTAGAAGCCGGGCATTAGGCAGGATCAAAGTCATGTCCTAGACCTAGACTGACGCGAGACTGACACCCCAAAGCTGCTCATCCGTGGTGTTGCGATCTTGGACGATGTACGAGATCAGTACGCATATCCCGGGTCTTTCACGGCAGCGGCGAGGTCCATACCTTTTGCAATCACCACGCCTGCCAATGGAATCCATTCCCGAGAGCCATCGGGAAAGACTCTGGGCTTGCTTTTCTGCGGGAGCTCTCGGAATTTTTGGTACACGAGACTTGCAATGCGCTCGGCGAAGGACATGGTTAGAGAAACAGGAACGGAGCGAGGCTCGGCCGATAAACTTTTCACAGGCTTAACGTTACCATGTTTTCCTGTTTGATGTCCTTGTAAACACACTCGACCCTCGAAACTTCAAGTGAACTAGAATGGGTTCTCACGATTCCTAAAGTGATTAACCCACCAGCATTCGTTCAGGCGTCCTTGCACCCACGTGCCTGCGACCATGCCTCATTTCTGCCCCGTCGTGTGCCAACTCGGCTGGGACAGGCGCAGCTCCTTTTTTGTTCCCACGAGGCAGCCCTAAAATAGCGCTTTTGAAAACCTATGAGGGTTCTAACCATGTCATCACTTTGATCTCTCATTTTGACTGCGGTGCACGTCACTAATGCATGACGTCCGCTTCTCCGAAGTTCGGAATGGCTTGAAGGACTACAATCCTGGGCCATGTCTATGCTGTTTAAGCCAACAGATGGTCTCACCGTCTTCCAACAAACCACTTCCTGGAGAGTGGTATTATCACCAAATGTCACCCGACGCGAATGCGCAGCCGTGTCCTTCTGCGTGAAGATCGATTTCACACAAATTGCGCAGCTTGACAGCAACAGCATTCCAAAACACGGAATAAAGATTTCGTCTTTGGCCCTCGGCATGATGATCCATGCCAAGTGCATCGCCCATTTGGTCGATTCATTTTCGGCTTTTCGACAGGGCGCGGCAGACTTTAGATTCGACTTTTCAACAAGTTTCTCAGTGTAACTCAGCGTCATGATCCCTACTCGAACCGATCTAATTATACAAGCATACCCCTTGAGAAACGCATTCCGTTTCTGTGTACGGGACTTAATTCACTTGACAACGTCAGTCTGATAAATCTCTACATGCAGAGGAACATAGGCCAATCAGGTTTTATGGAATATCATCCTGCTACGAGGGAAACCCTTTTTGTCGGAGTTATCCATACGAAAAAAGTTGACTACAGCTCCTTGAGTTCATGGCCAGCTCATTGTCAGGAAAACTATCCACAATACAGGCTCCCGGAGGCACGAAAGCCCATTTGCAAGCCTTCAAATCAATTGATTGCATTGCAGAATCGATTGTGCAAGCAAGCCAGAGCGAGCCGTATTTGACTTTAAGTTACGTGTAGGTAAACCACTTTCTCCGAGTGGGGTTCGACTCGGCTCGCCTGAATCTGGCATAGGTAAGAAATTCTACATGATTGGCCTACCTTTGACGACTCGAGACGCAATGGCCGTGGTACGAAAAGTGGGTATGAAATTTCTCTGAGTTGACAAACGTTGCATCAGCTAAGCGGATAGCGTTGAGAAGGCGCTCATGATTCAGAACATGGACCATATTTACGAGAATGCGGAAGCTACCATTGTTGCTCTCTACGGGGACCACGTTGAGTCCGGTCTTCCCGGCGTTTCCAGAATTCTGAGGATGCCCCAGCCACGCTTTCAGTTCACAGGCGGATACCTAATGTCTCTTGTCCACCAGTCCTACCGGCGATTCGAGTCTCGAAATAGGCAACCAGAGACTGGGTTTTCCAGGAGGCAAGGTTCTCTCGTCGTTGTCTTATCTTAACAAAGCATCAGGTGCATTTTGTATGTGGCAAAGAAACGAGGAGCGAAATTTTCCCGGAACCGAAGAGATCATGCTGGCAGGCAGTGCTTTCAAACCCCGCCGCACTTGATTCCGTTCTCTTCGGCTAGGACGTATCTGCAATTAAAGAAATTCTAGGAGACTTACAGGCGTTTTGCCAGAGGCAGCTCATTTGCAAGGAGGGTGTCCTGACGCTCTTCGGGGCATGCTCGCTCGTTCTCCTTTCGTTACTTTTTAGAGCGTTCCAATCATCGACCCACGAAGAGTGTGTCAGACGCTTCTTTAAAATTCCCTCTTGGTCTCACTTGGACTACATCACCCTTGTACAAGGTATCTCTAAATTTCAAGATGATTGACAGGAAATCACTCAGACACCGGGCCGATTTTTCCACCTGGAATTGGACCAGTACATCGGGGAAATTCAAACATGCACGTTTATGTCTCGATTCTATCACGGTTGCCAGCACACAAGTAGAGGATACTGGTGTCAGGTTTTGGATATATCATGATGCTAGATGGCATCCTTTGGACGACAGTCCAAACAGACGGTCGAACATCTTGCCAGAATATTCCACAGAGCTCATCGTCCAGGGTAGTCTCATCCAAGTTGCCTATGACCAAGGCTCAAGTGAGATTTTCAAACTATCGGGGCTCAGGTATAACCGCATACATCATCATCTTGACTTTGAGCAGACATTCACAATAAAATCTGATTGTTCGCCAACAAAGTTCAGTCAAATAGAGAATCTGCTAAGGACTCCCGACAGGCTTTGATATTGTTCCTATGCAATGAACGAGACAGTACCCTGATGATATTAATGTTACTTGAATGGCTGGCGGATGGCCGAGCAGAACGGAAAAAAATCCTGGAAACGATAATCCTATGGTCGCCGCCAGCCTTATCAGGTTCTGAACATAGGAGAAATTCACTCTTTTATAATCCGGCAGACCACCTACTTTGGGAACAGTCTGCAGCGAGAATTGGCGGATTTTGACCAGACTCTGCGTAACCCTGTGGGATCCGGCGAGTCTGCTCGGCCCTTTTGGACGTCCTGGGATCACAAACTCACGTGCTTAGCGACAAGAGCAGCTAGGATACGATACAAGGTCATTGTTTTGCTGATTTCTCCTGCTTCCCAGCCACTCCCACAATTCCAGGTACTGGAGTGAAAACGACATTATTCTACGAGGAAACATCTTGTTGAATACGAACGCGACTGAACCAGCAGCACGATAGACTAAGGTCTCTGCTGGCACGGCCAATGTCCAGGATACATTACTATCAGTATACGCCATCCGCTTTCTAGGACATTTGGGCGACTGCCCCTCAAACAAAAGCCTCACTCAGTTTCACCCAACACTTTCATTTTCAGCACATGCATCTCTCTCACCAGTACAGCGTTGCGCATCCCTTGCATTGCTATTGACAGCGGGTACAGGAGGCAGGGATATCCATTATTTCCCACGGTCAATGATCTCTCGCAGTAAATCCCCTCCACATATCGCAGGGTGCTTCGATATGTCGGTCAAAGCATAGGTAGAAGGTGTGTTCGGATTTGCTCCAATTCATTTCGTGCGAGGTACGCCGAGGAGGTTGCATATCCCGGCAAAGTACTTTGGGGTCCAACATATTTCTCCGCAAGGCGGGATACAGAAAATAACGAAAATTACACTTAAGTTTTCATGTGTTGCAGGTTATTTAACAGGCATCAATACTTATCCGTACTTCGTGAAGCAAAGATGTTCCTGCATTCATCCATGCAAAATCGCCCCCAAGAAAGTCGCCGAAACACTCCCCTACGGTTCTGACGTTGAACGGCTATCTTTTAAACCTCCCCAGGAAAGCGATAAGCGGACCTTATTACGTCTCCCCACATGGAGATTGCGCGGTCGAGGCGGCATATGTCATGAAACATTTTCAGATCGGCATACACCGGGTGTTTCCATCTTCAGTCGCAATGATAAACCGTCTCCCTCCCATCATTTCATCCAGGGAACCAGATTGATCTTCTCGTCCCTTCTTACTTTTTTTGAATCGTGCCACCATCTTCCACCAACATGGACATCCTCATACTCTGCATGATCAGCTTCTTCAGGTCTTCCAAGCGAACCATATTGCAATTGTCGCGCACTTTCTCCGTCTTGCCGGCCGCAACAAGTCTTGTCAGAGGCCAGATGGCGAAGACCCCAAAGACAACCTCTTAGACCTCGGTGACAGTCACCAAAATACGAAAAGGACGAGCAATCGATAAAAGATCCGCCCCCTTTTCAAGAGCAAACTGAAGACCATTGTTCGCCAAACTTACTCTTTCTTCGAGAACACCATTCCAGCAGCAACATGGGCTTCTCCGGGATAGCCACCCATCTTGACAACACACCTTCGATGCACCAAGTCCCATCACAACTGCCTCAGTCTCCATGAGTACCTCAGCCAAAGCCAGTTTCCTAATTTCGCCTCTTCCATGACTCTATCAGCATGCCGACTAGAGATCGCGCTTGAACCCGATTGAAGACCATGAAAATCTTTTCTCCATCCCATCTTGACGCATTGTCGGACGGACATGGACTAGCTCCCCGTCAAAGCAAATCCCCTCCCTCCCCCCCGGGGGACAGCGACATATCAGCCTACAAGTACCGCCACAACCCGCCAGATCATTTCCATCCGTCATGTCGCAAAGCACTTTTTCGACTATCGTCACCTCCGGGACTTTTCCAACTCCCCATATAGACGGTGAAAACTTTCTGTACACCGTCCCGACAAAGCCGAGGCTCGGGGGGGGAAGCCAAGGCCTGCTTCCTATCTCAGAGAGAAGTCCTGATCACACCGCTTCCCGGCGGGAAGTTGGATTTAGCCGTACGATTTTTGGGGGGAGGGGGTCAACTATGTCCTAAGTGCTTCGAGAAGGGGGCCCCATCGCTCAATGCGCTTTAAGATGTCATAAGAGACACGCGGTGGAATGAGGAACGCATGAGCTATACATTTTGGGAGAAATGCTATGCTATGCTATGCTATGCTATGATTCAGGACATCCTTCTTTGTACATAAGATATTCGAACCCTGACGTAGCCTCGCTATCCTTATAAGTAGTAGATGCTTTGGGTTCGATCTTATTCGTATCGGTTCTATCGATTATTCTTTATCTTCGTGCCACATCATGCAGTGAGCAATGTCCGCCGTCAATACCGCCAAAGACGTAGTACCATCATCGTCAGCTCTATTTCAACCCTGCTCCAACCACCATGGCATTGCGATGTGTGAAGGAGTTTCCCACGAACATCCGCATCGGCGAAGATGCGTGTGTCAGATTTCAAACATGCACACAAATATCGAAATCAAGCAAAGTTTCTCACGAAGGGCCCTTTTCAGAACCCTCATAAACGGGCCTCGAGTCACGGCAGGGCCGTCTCTGGCTTACCCGACCACAACACCTTCCGAACCAATCCTTGCAACCTTGCCGGCTTGTGGACACCTGTTACTATCCTTAGGCTTTCGTTTTGCGCCGCCCAAACGAAATGCGCCACGAGCTTTCCCCAATTGTCACGGGCACGGCCCGCTCTGCAAAGGCAACCAGTCTGATGCCCTCCGTCCGGAACATTTCCACTAGGCCCGGGTCCACCCTGCATTCCGGGGCCTTGTCATAGACACTGTACCCGGACTTTAGCGTCAAGGTGGAGAGCGACCGCGGCTTCTGGCGAGCGAGGGCAGTGAGCCAGGCGAATGGAGCGCAGAGCTGGACTGGGACGCCGCCGCTGGCAGAGGGGATAGCGATCGTGAGGTTCTCGACGTGCGGCGGGAGACGGTTGCTGAGATCTTCTGGGGGGACGTGGGTCGATGATAGTAGGATGGAGGCAATTTCGACGTCTTTGAGGACTGGGAAGCTGCATAGAGAGAAGTACGAATCATCGCATCGGGTCCGACTCCAAGGGTCCGTGAGCTGTAGAGACCTTAGAGAATGCGAGACAGGTAGTAGCACCTGGGTGACAGTGGCTGGAGAGGCAACCACGTCCTCAAATGGAACGGAACATGTCAAATGCTTGAGGGCCAATGGATACTTTAACAGGTTTTCAAGACCAGACGGCGATGGTCCGAAAAGTTGTGGCCAGCCGCGTTGGATGCAGAGTGTTTCGAGGGAACTGGTCCGATCTTGTTCGAGGGATGGCGCGTCAATGTCCGGCCATGTACCATACTGCGATACGGAAATGCTAAGTATCTTGACTTTCAGGATGTTCAAGATATTAGTAAGGTCCTTCTTCGTAAAAGTGTCCTTGGTACGGGTATTGAAGGTAATGGCCAAGTTAAAACGGCAGAAAGGATTTGAAACAATGTAGCGATTGGGATTAAATTCGTCAGTGATCCAGAAATCTATCGAATAACGTTGTAAATTTGGCAGACGCGAGAGCAGTATCTGGGGGTCCTTTTCTGCGAAACGGAGATTCCAACTTAAGTCGCGTACTAGCAGGCTCAAATTCCTGTTTTGCTTGACGGTCCTCAGAAAAAGCAGCATAAGGGGGCTAAATTCGTGGAAATACACTTTAGAGTACAGAGCTTCGGTAGCAAGAGAATAGAGTCGGTAGGAGACTCGGGCGATAGTGGAGAGGGTCCGGTTGGGGAACCGGCCGGCAGCAGATGTATCCCGTATAAGAAACATTATGTCGAGGAGAATCTCGTTGGGTAGAGAAAGTAAAGATGCCATCACTTAATGAGATTAAGCGCGATGGGATGATGAACCTCTGGAGAACGTAGAACCAAGCCAGAACAAAGGGTCAAATCTCAAGAGATATATTGCGTGAAAAAAAAACCCGATTTCTTTCCGTTGAATGCCGTCCAGCAGTAAAGAAATTTTTTCACAGCTTTGCTAACAGGAAGAAATGCACCTACATTTGATTTTGATTCATCTTTGCTTTACACATTCATCGGTAGCAGAAGTCTAAGAATGAGTCTGGGGAAGCATAGGTCGATGGGAACGGCACAAACTTTAGGAATTCTCTGCCGATCAAAGGCTCGCAAAACTGGGGGCTAAAACTTTTCCGCTCCGCTTCCGAACGGCAGCCCTGCGTGCATCAAAGGTTACAACTATCTCTACTTGCTCTATCGCAATGAGACGCACCTCTCATTCGCGCTTATCCCCCATTTGAAATGATCTGTATAATTAAAGAGAGTTTGAGGATCTTTATCCAGCCAATTGAGCCTTAGGTAGTCGCCACACCAAAGACAACAGGGCTACGAAAGGCAGTCCGAAAACCCTTAACATGCCCACCACCGACAATGCGAGCCCGAATCCACTCAATTCCTCTCTTCCCTCCCTCGATTTGACGATTCGTCCAGCGCCCGAGCATCACGCGCCTCAGCCCACGCCTCCAGATGAAAAGCCACCGCCCGATCTCCCCTCCGAATCTGCTGCCTCCACTGCTCCTGTCCCCGACACCGCTCCTCCGCCTCTGCCAACAGAACTAATCCATCACCTCCTTCCCTCCATCTTCGTCGCAACTTCTCCCCCAGACCAATTCGCAATCCGCCATCCCGTCACCTATGCTCCGCTTATAACCTCTTCCGACTCGGGTGGTACCACACATACCCTCACGCCCGAGCAGCTTAAGCAGCTCCGAGTCCTTGTGAAACTATACCCGACGAAGGAGACCGCGGAGAAGGCGATTGATGAACTGGCAGGGGAGGTTAGAGGGATGCTTGAGGAGAGGGAGCGGAGGAGGGAGGAAGTGGATCGGCAGGTGAGAGAGATGGAAAAAGTGAGGGAGATCGAAAGGAAGGTTTTAGAAAGGGGAAGGGGATAAATTAAGAAGTGCAGTTGACGGTCCTGTTAAAAATTCGTTGTAGCATGATTCGGCGGGTGAAGATTCGACTATCTCTGATGCTCACACAGCATTTCTTGAAAAGAGTCTTGGTTCGCACATCCAATACGAGAAGCGCGATCTTTTCTAGCCTTCTCTGCCACCGGCGGAGAAACTGTGGCTTTCAGTAACACGCGGCTTGACAGAGCGGGAAACAAGCCGAAAGAGGACCAAAACCATACATTCTATGCTATAGGGAGACTTTACATCGGCCGAGTTGCTTATATCAACAGTGTTCAGCATGTCAACAGGAGACTAGGGAGGCACAAAAGTTGAGGTAGCGGGCCAGCCGCGGCCGGACTATTTGACAGAGTCATGGAGGTGAAAGAAGGGCTGGAGTTGGGACGATCAGTCCATCAAGCGACTAAGGGTGCTGCCATCGTCGCCATTGGTCAAAATGAGTAGAGGCGAGCATGAGAGTGAAAGAGATATAGAGTACATAAGCTATGAGAAGAACTATTATCGCCGTCACAAACAAAACCTCTTGCCGCTTAAAGACGCGGTCAAGGAATAGAAATGAAAACCTCGTGGCTAGAACCTGAGATCAAGGGATGCACGCAGAATAAAACGAATCTCCCAACCTGAAATGACAGTTCTGAAATTAAATTTCCAACACTTTGATGCCGAGATCCACACCGACCTTCCCAACTCTAATACACATATGGGACAATCCTGCTTTTGACGATATTCGTATATTTGACCCAATCCTCCCCATACTTCTTCCGACATTTCTCCTCGTCCCTCCTCTCCCGATGTATCAGCAAGACCGCAAAGTACAAGATGTAGAAATATGTCGCAACCATCCCCCACCCCCTGGCCTCACCTTGCACAACCGTGTTCCTGTCGTATGTTGTCACGCCAGTCACGGGATTCGTATACGACGCTATGACATATCCTGCAAAGCCCGTTGGTAACGAGTACGCCCATGCCATGATCCAGTCCCCAAGATAATTGATGTGGCGCGCGGTGCCCCACCAACCAGAGGTGATGAGGCGAGAGCCGGTCTTTGTCTTGATTGATGACAGGTGGGAGACGCGCGGGTCTGAAGGGTCAGTTCGGAAGCGGTTCTTCTCGTTGTTCGCGGCGCGGAAGATGTAGTACCCTAGTCCCAAGATGGTGAGGACGCCGGCGCTGCCCCACAAACCAAGATCAACGGGGTAGACGGCGAGGTAACGGGCTTGGAGGGAATATATGAAAGGGAGCCAGACGACGTCGCCGAAGGCGAGCATGAAGCCGAAGCCGTCGGTTGTGATGTCGATGGTGGTGAGGATGGAAGGTTCCATGTAGAGAGCGTCGAGGACATAGAGGGCCTGGAAGAAGGTGAGAAGGATGATAGAGTCAGAGAGGTGATTGTAGGTAGCATATTGGTGAGCGCAAAAGGCTAGATCGAGGAGAATCCAGCCAAGGAGTCCCGGGCGCATTTCACAGAAGATTTTTATGTCAATTGTTTGGTTCACGAGGGGCAGGTAGACCCGAGGGTTGAGTTCGCGGCCGATGAAGAAGTCGTAGATAATGTTGCCGGAGTGGCCGCCGGCGGCGAGCTCGCGGTGGGTGGGGTTTGGTTGTTTGCCATGAGGGATGCTAAATGAGCGAAGATAGACGAAGATTGCGATGGCAGTAGAGATGAGGAGGTTGGCTGTGACAATCTGTGGCAGATTGTCCCATATGTATGTCCAGAGAGGGAAGGTAGGACCCCAAACGTATGTGCCGATGCCGGCCCCAGAGAGGATCAATAGAGCAGAGGCGAAGGAATTGAATTTATACTGATGGTGGCCGCCGACGGACAGCTTGACGCCTTCCGACACGGTACCAGGAAGGAGGATTTGCAAGGCAAGGCTGAGTCCATAATATGCGAGGACCCATCCTATGACTTCAATGTCGAGAAGACCCAGGAGGCCGTTCTCAGGCCAGCCGGTTTCCGATTTCAGTCTGGTAAGACTCAAGCTACTTGGATGAAGAAGAGATGGTGCTGGACAGCCAGAGACATCGTTGCAGAGGAAGACAGACATGTAAACAACAATAGGAAGGCCGAAGATTATTCCTAGCGCGCCGAATGGTCCCCCGAACTCATATCCATGCTTCTCCTGTCTCGGAGCAGGCGTCCTTGCCTTTTTTGTGGATTTGGTGGGCGACTCGTGATGCTGCTTCTTGACGTCTCCTGCAATGGACCAGCTACTGGTGTCGGGAGAAGGTGGATGCTCTAACGATACGTCTGATTCGTCTGAGGTTTCATTTTTGATTGTTTTGGTATTGCGTTGTCGTGTTCGCGCCATAATGGGATGTCTGGAAGCCAATAGAAGATAAAAGAACGTGGTCACCTCGTACGCGACGAGGGAGGGTGAAGGCAGATATATAAAAAGAAGAAATCATGCTAGCCTCTCGGCGAGGTAATTCGCCGGAAGCAGGATACAAGACACTCGAGATGGCATCACCACTGCTCTTTTCCGCTAACCAAGTACGACCAAGGTTAATGCAACTACGGCAAGGCTGACAACGCCCCTGCGAGGCTGGACTTGCAATCCTCGGATGCACTTTTGGCCGAGGCAGGCAGAGAAGGCCAGATCCATTTGATCTGACATTTTCCTGTGCCATCGATCATCAATTGCGTACTCATGAACCTTGCTCACGGACATACTTACTCCGTTCGTCTCTGCACTTACATTCCATGGACGATTGAATCGCCTTTTGACAGATTGACCATCTCCTAGGTGCCGCGGCCTTGACCGGGCCGACTCTTGCAACGACAATGCACCTTCCGACTTCTCTGGTCGTTCTGCTTGCGAGTCTATGCTCCGAAACATTCGCTGCTGATTCAAAGGCCAAAGCCGATAAACCATGTACATTACATTCGCCATCGAGCGGGTCATACTTTGACCTTAACCCTCTCCAAGTCCCGTCTCCTGATGGGTCGAAGAAATCCTCCTCCAACTCGCGGACCGAGTCATGGCATGCGCGCGGTCACGACTATGGCGCAAACTTCACCCTAAACTTCTGTGGACCGGTAATAGAAGAATTGGATGACGTTGAGGGGGTAGACAAGGAGCTTTGGAAAAATGTTTCGGCCTTTTATACTACGGAGAGGGGTAAAACTTTCAGCATTGGGAAGCTGAATTCGGAACCGCTCTTCAGAGGCAAGAAGCTGGTGATGAATTATACAGAGGGGAGCCCATGCCCTGACATGGACGATGTGGAAGACGTTCCTAAAGCGGAGCACCGACGACGTAAGATTAAGGGGGATGATGACGATGACGACGACGATGATGATCGGAAATCAAAGAAGAAAAAGCCAAAGCGGAGAAAGTCGGCGCTTCTATCTTTCCTCTGCGACACGAACCCATCAGTCACTTCCCATCCTCAAATCTCGTTTGTAGGAACTCCGGACTCTTGTTCTTACTTCTTTGAAGTCCGGTCGCGCTATGCATGTGGTGGCGCATCGAGTACCGACCCGCAATCTCTTGGCCCAGGTGGCGTCTTCGCGGTGATACTGGGGATAGCCATCGTCGTCTACCTTGTGGGAGGATGCGCATACCAAAGGACTGTCATGCATCAACGAGGCTGGAGACAGTGTCCGAATTACGGCGCTTGGGTCAGCATATGTAGCTTTATCGGGGTAAGTCGACTTTTTGCCTCTCATTCGCACAGGGAGACAGAGTGGGGCTTGCCTCCTAATCGTTTCGATTGATCTTTTGCGATCTCTGGAGTTAGCACTGGTGGATGTTATTGCATATTGAAATGATACCCCACGTCTTAACGTGCAGATCAGAATGCTTCCGGGGATTTCGGATCTTAAAGAAGGCGCTATACAATGTGAAACAGTTTCGGCGGTATTTCGTGTCAATTGCGTTGCTTAAAAGCTTTTAATGTGCGGAAACATTAACTCTATGAACCCCTTTGAACCCGTCACAAATCATCTTTCACCCTTTCCTGACGTCTACTTTAAAAACCGCAAATCTCCCGCGTGCCTACATAACATACTTGATTAAATGCACTACCTCATCTCTGATGCTGACGCTAACTCATCTACGAATAGGACATGTTTACTATACTTTTTTCATCCTGCACTCGTCACATGCCATCATTCAACCGCGCCTTTAATAGAGGCGGGTATCACAGGGTCGGTAGCAATTCCAACGGCTCGAGCAGAGGGAGAGGGAGAACACCAGATGACGAGAATAGGTTGATAGATCAGTTGGACGAAGAGTGGGACGTCTAGAGTACCTGAAGCAGGAATCATTAATCCCTGACTTTATATGTGCATACAAAGGCATGGATGCCGCCGCAACGGAGAGAAAGCGATAGGCTTTGACTGTACACTTCAACATCCAGAAAAGATCCGCACTGGGAATTTGCCTATCTTGATTGCGGTATTCATTTGTAACATCAGCATCCCGCCTACCAGCCAAAGTACGGGAGTATGCAAACTTGTAGAATAGTCGTTATTTTGACCGCAGCGCAGTCGAAGTCGCCGAAGAAAATATCAGCAAGAACCGAACGTCGGACAGGGAGAGTCATTGATCAATGAATGTAGTGCTGAAGAATGCGCGCAAGTGAAAAAAGAACATAAGGGTAGAGCTCGCTTCCGGGGGTTTAGTGCACGGACCAACTGTGGAGCGGCGAGCTTTCAAAGTTGATGCTCTGAACTGAAATTGTGGGTGTGCCTACAGCTCCGTTCACCAGCGTCCAGACCCTGCTCAATCTGAGAATACCAGTGAGATTCTGCAGCTACATTTGTGCCAGAATTTATTCCCAGCAGCCTAGAACTCCCCGGACTCCTCTCTTCTTTTCCACGGAGCCGCAATGTCTGACGGTGTCTTATTCAAGCCGGAGAAAGACTTTACGAAAGAGGCCAATAAGGTCATTCCAGAAGCTGAAGAGCTTGCAAATGTAGGACCACACGGCTTCTGCGATCGAACATGTATCTCTAACATGGTCTAGAACTTTTTACAAGCGGCTATCGACAAGCTCCTCATCTTAGAGAAACAAGCAAGACAGGTCAGCAGCGACAACAGCCTGAGTGTTCACAGCGGTTTCTAATTTCGTGATCAGGCTTCAGACCTTGCTACAACTTCCAGAGTTCTTGTTGCTATTGTCACAATATGTAAAGAAGCAGGGGATTGGTCGTTGCTCAATGAGCAAGTGCTGATCCTGTCCAAGAAACATGGTCAGCTAAAGCAGGCAACCACCAAGATGGTGCAGGTGGTGATGGGATTTCTAAATAACACGCCGAACATTGACACAAAGTTATCGGTAATCGAAACACTACGAACAGTCACAGAGGGAAAGGTTGGCGTACCTGATACCAGAGCTTTAAGATGCGGCTGACATGACCAGATCTTTGTTGAAGTCGAACGAGCGCGAGTTACAAGAATACTGTCAAATATTAAGAAGGACCAGGGCGATCTAAATGCAGCGGCAGACATTCTCTGCGAATTGCAAGTTGAGACTTTTGGATCAATGGCGCGGAGAGAAAAGACAGAGTTCATCTTAGAGCAGGTAGCACTTTGCATTGAGAAGGGTGACTGGATGCAGGCGGGCATTTTGAGCCGCAAGATCAGCACTAGGTATTTTGCTCGGAAGCCCAAGTTGACTCCAGAACAACTAGAAAAGAAACGAAAAGAGGAGGAGGAGGCGGAGAAGAAACGCTCGCCTGACGACCCTCCCGTTGAAAAGGAAGACGACGTTACAGACCTCAAGTTGCGTTATTACGAGCAACAAATCATCCTAGCCAAACATGACGACAAATATCTTGAAGTCTGCAAACATTACAGACAGGTGCTCGATACGGAATCTGTCGAGGAAAACCCTGAGCAACTTCGCCCGGTCCTCCAACGAGTCATCTACTTCATCATTCTAGCACCCTACGATAATGAGCAGTCCGATCTTCTCCACAGAATAGTTAAAGACAGCCGCAACGAGCAAGTTCCCGAAGAAGCACAGCTGTTGAGGCAATTTACAATCCAAGAACTGATGCGCTGGCCCATAGTAGCGGAGACTTTCGGACCTCATCTCTGCAATACGGACGTCTTTGCAGCATCTGAGGCTGACGCAGTGGCGGCCAGTAAGGATCCAAAGGCACACACAAGATTCCTTGCTTTGAGAAACCGCGTGATTGAGCACAATGTCCGGGTCATTGCCAAGTACTACACTCGCATCTCCTTTCCACGACTCACCGCTCTACTTGATCTCTCCGAAGAGGAGACTGAGAAGTATATCTCAGACCTTGTCACCAAGAAGACAGTATATGCGAAGATCGACCGGCCTGCAAGAGTGGTAAATTTTGAAAAGAAGAGGAGTGCCGACGACGTGCTGAACGAGTGGAGTGGAAGCATGAAGAGTCTCCTTGGACTGTTAGAGCGCATCGACCATCTGATTACGAAAGAGGAGATGATGGCGAGGATCGCGCCTGTGGGAAAGGTCAATTAGAGGTATCCTGCTTTTCAGTGAGTTCTCGCATCCTGCACAAAGGCGAATGTGTCTTTAGAGCTTGTACACTATGACGGGACACCATAGACGGTTGAAGCTAGGAATTAATGAAGGATGGCAACGCTGACTCTACTGTCTCTCTTATCTTCTCCTTTTCGAACTGCTTATTACTACTCACGCATCATCTCCTTCATTCTACACTGCATCTTAAACATGCTGCAGTCGCGGCATTAAGTGCGGAAACTTCTCCATAAGTAGCAAGTTCCTTATATCTCATGACTATTCCTCATAGTACTTTCTATCCATTCAAAGAGAACCTAGGAGTTTGTCGGATCGTTTTACATCTGATTTTGGGCAATGAGGGGGCAATTCTCTACCACGCAAACTTCTCCCCCACCAACTCCTCGCTCAGCTTCCACAGTCTCTCTGCCGCCTCTGCATCCTGCGCCCACGGCCCCTTCACATCCTCAATTTGGCAATCGTTCATGTATACGCTCCCGCTATCCTTCTTCGCCCGCAGCTCCGGATCACATACAGCCACTATCGTCGTTGCGCAGCCTTCCTCCAATGTCTTTCTCTTTAAGGCGAACCCTTTCTCCATGAAAGTTTTGCGCAGCTTGGTGAGGACCTCGGGGTCACTGTGGCGTTGGAGGTCTGTGGAGACGCTGCCGGGGTGGACGGCGAAAGAGAGGATGGTTCCATTCTGGTGGGTGGAGAGGCGAGAGTTTAGCGAGATGGAGAAGAGGATATTAGCCGTCTTAGATTGGCCATAGGCGGCGAAGGAGTTGTAATTCGGGGCGGAGGGGTCAGAGGAGATGAGTGGGATGCCGAGCGTCTCCGCCATTTTGAAGTTGGGTTGCTCGGGCTCTGGGAGGGAAGCATGAGGAGTTTGGAAAGTAAGGTCGGAGAAGCGGATGGGGCTGAAGACGTGGCCGAAAGACGTCAGGTTTATGATGCGGCGGTGGGGGAAGCGTGAGGCGAGGAGTTTAGGGAGAAGGAGGTTCGTGAGCAGGAAGTGGCCGATGTGGTTGGTGGCGAAATGGCATTCGATGCCTTCAGCGGTGAGTTCTCTGGTTTGAAGGTCCATCACCCCCGCATTGTTAACCAGTATATCCAATGAGTCTGACATGTCCAAGATTTCTACCGCGGCGGCACGGACGGATGCTTGGGAGGATAGATCCAGTTGAACGAACTTGCATCGAACTGTGGAGTAGGCGTTTTGAATCGTGTCAATGACAGGTTGAACGCGAGACGAGGAGCGGCCAGTGAGGATCAAAAGCGAGGGAGATTGAGAGGCGAGAGCTATGGCGGTTGACCCGCCAATACCAGAGGCGGCGACGCCTGTGATGAGAATTGTTTGGCCTTTGATGGAGAAAGGGAACGCGGCAGCGACTTCAAGGCCTGTACTGGAAGCGGAGAATGAGAGCTTGGAGGCCGCCATGGCTGTCAATTAGGGAGGATGCGGTGCTGAGAAGAATCGGATGGGCTGCTCGTGGGAAATGGGCTTGCTAGAAGTTGGGCTGTTAATGACCTTTTTCTTAAGCTGTGGACTGGAAAATATAGGTCGATTTCTATTTGTGAATAATCTGTGCTCTGGTACTCTCATCTTCATTCCTGACGAACATTGAATTTATATCCTTTCTCTTCCCCTATGAAAACCTCCTGCAGGAGACTCGCTTTTAGCGGCGATAATTGGCGTTTCCGCCGTGCCTTGCATTAGCGCCGACACAGCCATATGCGGAGCCCATACAAACGTCTTGCTTTGTCAGGCCTTTCCTCAAGAGCCATTACCTCGTCGGGCAACCCTGTCAGCTCCAAACAGCAAAATTCTGCAATAAGACATTGGACGTCGTCATCGGTCGGCAATTAATCAATTTCGAGGTACGACATACGATCGCAAAATTACGCCGTCCCATCAGGCCTCCAGCTTTGGGCAGAGGTGCTCACTGATTGCCCCTGGCCAAAAGACGTCTGCTTAATCACATCGCGCCTTTCGTCTGATGAGACAGTTTAAGGCAGTGTTGTTGTTAGTAGCTTGGGTTCATGTCAAGTGTTGCGCTCCGTGTCCATACGATAATTAGTGGTCACGATTTCCAATTCTTTAATCCGAGTTCGTATCAGCGATCTCAATATCGAGTCTCGCGCTTGGGGACTTCGCCACATCAAGCATTGGCAATGACGACCAGAATTGAGACCCCTCTGAAGATTCTAATGCTACATGGATACACCCAGTCTGGCCCACTCTTTTATGCCAAGTCTCGAGTATTAGAAAAGAGACTACAGAAAGCTTTTCCAAATGTGCAACTTAACTATCCTACGGGGCCAATGAAGCTTGACCCAAAGGATGTACCGGGATTTGAAAGCTCGGACATTACAGAAGATATCGAGGCTTACGGATGGTGGCGACGATCCAATACTGCGGAACCACCAGAGTACATGGGAATGGAAGATGGCATGCAAACGATTGCCGATGTGCTGGCGAAAGACGGACCATTTGACGGAGTCATTGGCTTCTCGCAAGGCGCTTCTGCAGCGGTAATGGTGTCGTCTCTGCTTGAAGGGCAAGACAGAAGACAAGCTTTTGAGGAAGCAAGAACACGCTATCCAGATCACGCTATACCGTATCCAACGGCTTTCCAAACTCTAGAGCATCCAAGTTTAAAGTTTTGTATCGAATATTGCGGTTTTCGAGCGCCAGGAGAAAGGTATGTGGGATTCTACGAGCCACCGGTCAAAGGTCCAGTCCTGCATATTCTTGGGAGTCTGGATAGCGTGGTCGAAGAATCAAGGAGTAGAGCTCTAATTGAGGCCTGTGGCGGGGAGGAGCAGACGAAAGTGGTGTGGCACCCAGGCGGTCATTTCTTGCCCGGAGCCAAGCAATATCTTGATCTTGTCGTGGAGTTCATCAAGCAGTCAATCGAGTCTAAATCACAAGAAAAAGTAAAGGAGGAGCAAGACGTTGAGGATATGGAAGTACCATTCTAAAGGAAGAGCCATTACAATGCCTCGGGCCACGGAATTGTTGTTGGGGAGCACAGCATACCGGACACAGTGATGAAGATGCATAGAGACCGCAAGGGAGTCACCAAATTTCCATAACTGCTGAGGCTGATCTCAGGTCGTTAAGGGTCGTTCAGGTATGCTGAACATAATGATTGGGATTTGGAATACCGCAAGATATACGTCGTGTCCATGAAGCTTTTCAGAGAAGAATCATGTAGATGATAGACATAGAATGGAAACACCAAAGTTGATTTTTGATGAATATTTACAGTTATCGATAATCCCTTGAGGAGTTGCCTTGGCTCTGATCTGCTAGCGGGAAAGATATTGAGAAGGCTCTTTCACTCCTCTTCCAGAACTGGCTCAATATTGGCCAGGGCAGGGTTTCAATGTAAAGATTGGAAACGGTGAATGCTCAAGCATCTCCATAGATAAATGAAAGCGTTCCCCAATTCGATGGTCTCCAGATGAGTAGCTTTAGACTGGGCTGCTCATAGGTTCAGACTGTACTTGCAGAGAGGGGGAAGGTAGTGACTCATCCTTTTGTCCTCATAAATGCACAAGAATATGTGAGTCAAAGCAGAGCGAATCATCTGAGTTGAAGACCCTAAATTTGAGTCACGAGATCATTCCGATACTTGAAACAGTTTCGTAGCACTGCTGGACTAGGGATGACTTTCCATACTGATAGGTTCCCCACTGCAGGAAAGGGGGACTCAAAAGCCCTAGAGTCTGAAAGAGGCAAAGCTCCCATTAGGGCTCTGCACATCTTAGCTCATTTTCGACTCCACCTCCCCCAAGTATCAAATCTTCCAACATCGGCTGCATTTAAGCCCCAACCATCCCGGCGAGTTTTGTTACAATCATCAGAAGCGCAAGCAGACAAGCCATAGTAACAAAAGCTCAAAATGGTCAGTATATTACGTCTTTGAGCCCCAGCGATGCGGAAGGAATGTGGTTGACAAAACCTTTCTTGCCTCATCACGCGATCTCCGAGACTTGCATCAAACCAGCACCAAAATGATCCTCTTAATAACTGATTTCGTGTACAGGTTCTTGCAGTCGACCTTCTCAACCCGGCGCCAGCAGCTGAGGCACGAAAGCACAAACTCAAGGTACGGAGAATTCGGGATTACACAATTTACACTGTCTGACCGATTGCCATCATAGACTCTCGTCCCAGCTCCTCGATCGTTTTTCATGGACGTCAAGTGCCCAGGTTGCTTCACAATCACGACGGTTTTCTCGCACGCACAGACAGTCGTTGTCTGCCAAGGCTGCTCAACAGTCCTCTGCCAACCAACCGGTGGCAAGGCACGACTGACAGAGGGTTGCTCGTTCCGACGGAAATGAATACCAAATATTTTGATTTCTTTCATCTCGCTTGCAAGATAGAAGATGGACATACCCTTTCTATAAAGCAAATTGGGAGGGAGTTCCGGATATCTGGCATAGCACTGGCGGCCTTTGGGTCTGATTGATATCATGCATCGATTTCAGCGGAAGAAAAGCGGAAATCTTTGTGGGCTTCGACGGAGGAGAGGCGGATAGTCTCGAAATATGATACATACCAGGCTGTCATGCTTAGGACACTTCGATCTGACAATGAAGATGTAATCTAGTTGAAGCACGTTCAATACATCAATATCGTCCACATTTCAGAACACGGCCTTCAACCGTAAAATTGAGCTTAAACCAAAATCTAAGGAAGGCATTTTGCAGCTGCTCTGTCTGTGTTTAGCTTCATACCACCGACATTGCCTGGATTGCCATAGGCTCGTAGGATCCGCGTGCCAACCCATCCTAGAGCGTATAGAGTCCACGAAAGGTGGGAATGCTGTGTGGATCTTCGTGATGTCCGTCTAACTGACGGTGTCAGTCTCCCTAGTGTAAGGTGTCTCAAGTGAGCATTAGCTCCAACTCAAGACCCATGTCAATGCATCAAACCTCTCACTCAACTGGCGTTCACCCGAGTCCCATCTCTGCCACAATCCTCCCAACCACCCTCCTCTGCTCCTCGTCCGTCAACCTCCCTTCATCAGTCTCCCTCAAACATCTCCCCACCGCCAGCACCTCCTTCACATCCCCCTGCGGACAATCCACCCACACCCTCCCATTCTTCCCCACCGCAACCTCAAACCCGCCCTGCATCTTCTGCCCTAACTCCTCCAAAATCACCACCCCATCCCTCCTCAGCAGCCTTTCCGCCAGCCCCACGCTCACATCAAACACCATCCCCCCGGTCAGCGGCCCCAGCATCTCCGGCTCGCTCTTCCCCGTCGCCGGGTCCACGCACGACAGCTGCGTCTCCATGTTCCTCGCCGCAAACACAACCTTCGCGTAGACCAGGTCGTTGCTCTTCAGCTGCGGCCGCGTCTTCTTGTTCGCGCCCTCAAAGGCGAGATGGGGAAGTAGAGCGGCGGGGGTGTGTGGGGCGAGGGAGCATTGGAATTCTTCGAACACGGTGCGCTGGACTTGGGCGATGACGAGGTCGCCGGTCGCGGGCTTGTATGGGACGTTGGTGGGAGTTAGAGTGAGGGTGCGTTTCTTGGAATTGGATTGGAGGGTGCCGGCGTACTTGGCGGTTGGGGGGGAGGGGTGGATGCCTCGAAGAAAGCGGGTATTTGGCGGGAGATTCGAAGTGGGAATCGGGTCGCCGGGGAGGAGGATGTGGGAAGCCATGATATAAATCATGCAGAGCCCATGAACGTTCTGCAAAATTCAAAACGAGCTAGCAGTGGTAGAAAAATCTTGCAGAGTTTGACATCAAGGTCTTGCTTCAATCAAGCACAGACTCCGGTGAGGTATGAAGCAGGAAGAATTCGGGTAGCCATTTGGCATTGCAGCTTGACTAATCTACTAGAATTTCTAGCGTAATATGGGCATAGCAGACAATCTAATCGAGGTCAACAATTGCCGTCTTAATTCAGGTACTGGTTTTGGTCAGACCAAGGAGCCATCCTCATGCTAGGGATTTTTTCGGTAGACCTTCTGTTTACATGTTTAGGTAATATCTTTCATTGTATGATCGCTGAATTTGTCAAGGAGGCTTTACAACATTGAGATATTGCCCTCGTTGAAGGAATATAGTCCACTTGGCCTACCCAATGACAAGTTGATATCCTGAGGCGGGATATACGCTGGACTGTACACCATCGTCCACCGAGCCTCTAGGTACCCATGGCGCCTTTACTAAGCAAGAGCAGCGTCGGACAACAAAACCCTTGAGGTCGTGCCCTTTGAGATGCTCCTCCGCCGGGCTTAATAATATAGCCGCAACTGATATTGACTGAACCTGTAGATCCTTCTTCAGCGTCGGATCCGATAGACATCAACTATGTGTCGAGAAGAGTAGGATTACTCAATAGTTGTGCCGCATTCCCCACTTTGCATGATCCTTTCAAAAGAAAAAAACCTTGAACGAGCTTATGGAAACCACTAACTTCCCATTCCTCAATCCCAACAGCATCGTGACCTTTTCATTGCTGTACGTCTCGGAGAAAATCAACTTTAAAGAGCCACCATCATTTCGGCCGATAGCAATTAGTTAGTCTTGTACTGGCTGTGGACCCCTGCTCTCGTAATCTTGGTCTTGCCCACTTACATTGCACCGCGTTAGTGTACGACAGGAAGTCCTTGTCTCTGCGACAAGTCGGGTCGGCTTGGAGAGATTTGGGGCCGTGACATCCAATTGCGGCTGCGGATCCAATACCTGTTGTAACCAAGATACATAGCATATAAAGAGGCTCGGCGTTGCCATTGAATCGCTCCGTGCTAGCAGGGTATCGTTTTCTTCTTATATCAACGGTGCTTGACATCCGCGAACTCTTCGAAATTTTCAGGTTTCGTTGTCACGATCTTGACTAGTATGTCTGGCATACCTATCATCCTCTGCGGAGCCTCGCCTGAGCACACCTTGGGAATCCAAAGGATCTTGCTGCCCAAATACGACGGTAAGACCCTCCTTTTCTTCAAATTTCAACACGTCCAATTTCTGGCTTTTGGTGGCTCAGCTAATTCACCTTTGTCAGTTACACATATCTGCAATAACGTCATCACAGCCACGACGGAGATCCCTGCGATCCTCCGCGGCGAACCAGTACCGCCTGCTTCTGGGCAAGGTACTCAAACTGATACCCACCCGGCCGCGATAATTGTTGGCGGTGGCTTTCCAAAAGAAGAATTCGAGGCCATCAAAGCTGCATGCGATGCAGTTAAGCGAGTGCCGTTCTTCAGGCACGAGATAGGTCCAGCTATCGGTGGTAGAGCAACTCCGCCACCTGCTGATGAGCTTGCCAAGGAGGTTCAGGAAGCTCTGGACAAGACATTTGGGGACAACGGGGGGAATAGTGTTCAGGCCGGCGTTTATTTGTTCTGATCAACAAAAGCTAAGATTCCAATAATTGGATTTGTGACTTTGATAATTTCATTTTCACTTGGACAGTCAGAATTCTGAATGAGGATAGCGTATTTCGAGCTCCTTGGTATCCAGATCTGTCTTAGCGAAAGGTCAAGAAACAAAGATGCAAGTAAAGAGGATGCTGCTTTTTGGAAAAAATCAAATCATTCTAATCACAAGATTGCCAAGACAGTGTTCGAGACAATTGCTCATTCGTGGAACTTGAGGCAAAAATCTGTGCGATGAGTCGTACAGCAAAAATTCAAGTCGCTGCAAGACTTATTCATCATTGGGACTGCATCCATACGACGTGTGATGGGCAGTAGCTAAATGAACTGAAGCTCTGACTTGCTTTGAGATTCATTGTTTGGTCACTGCACAGGTTATCTTGTCTTTTGATTCCTTAGAAATATCGAATATGTTTTAGAACATCTCCTTTAAAGGAACTTGGTAGGAATATGACTGTTAGTGCAAAAACTGGGTACCTTATGTATCTTCTTCATGTCCAGATGTGTTGTACCTTACAGGACCCGGGAAAAGTTCGGCGATTGTCGAAACTTTAACCGCCAATCAATAAATTTATTTTTCTGGAAGCTGACGGATTTTGTGGTGCGCTTCAGCCTCGAAGAAGTGAGGAGCCACTTTGACTGTATACCCACGCGCTCGCTAAAGCTACTGACAGCCCGAGATGAGCGAAGAGTCAAATGGCATGCTCACGCCGGAGCCCGTGGAGCATTTTGCTATTGGAATCTCATTCGGGAATTCCAATAGTTCGATAGCTTATGTTTCCGGAGTACGAAAGCCTTATTGACGCCGATTGCAACGTCGCTGACTCTTTGTCTCTAGGACGGGAAAGCTGAAGTCATAGCCAATCAAGAGGGAGACCGTCAAATCCCGTCAGTCCTGTCTTATGTCGAGGGAGAAGAATACCATGGCACCCAGGCCAAGTCGCAACTTGTGCGAAACAGCAAGAACACTGTGGCCTATTTCCGAGACTTCCTAGGCAAAGAGTCAGTACCTCAGAGGGTGCAGAAAGTCGAAGGTTAACGTAATTCCTAGGTTCAAGTCTATTGACCCGACCCCGTGCCATGCCTCAGCCCATCCATTAGAACACAGGTCTGCGGTCGCATTCTCAGTAAGAGACACCGAGTCCGAATCACCAAATATAATCAGCATTTCAGAGATAACGACAAGACACCTGAGAAGATTAGCGCAATCTGCTTCTGACTTCCTAGGTCGGAAGGTCAACGCAGCTGTCATTGCGATACCTACCGATTTCTCTGATACGCAGAAGGAGGTTTTGATACGGGCAGCGCATAATGCGGAACTCGAGGTTCTCCAGCTCATCCCGGAGCCAATAGCGGCCGCCGTCGCGTACGATGCCCGCTCAACAGAAGACGCAACAGACAAGACAATTTTAGTGGCGGATTTAGGAGGCATCCGCAGTGACGTTGCTGTGGTTGCGGCTAGAGGAGGGACGTACACCATATTAGCAACTGCACATGATTATGAGCTAGGAGGCGCACAATTAGACCATGTGCTGATCGACTACTTCGCAAAGGAATTCATGAAGAAGAATAAGACGGACCCAAGAACGAATGAGAGAAGCCTCGCGAAGCTCAAGCTCGAAGCTGAAGTAGTCAAGAAAGCTCTTAGTCTCAGCACAAGCGCGACGCTGAGCATAGAAAGTCTTGCAGATGGCATTGACTATACCCACACTATTAACCGATCTCGTTACGACATTGTTGCATCTAAAGTCATTTCCCGATTCACCTCGCTGGTACAATCTGTAGTTCAGAAAGCCGACTTGGACGTTCTAGAAATTGATCAAGTGAGTTTTCTCTGCCCAATGCTCTTTTTCCGGGTATGCCTCTGCTCACACTGTCCCCAGATAATCCTTTCCGGCGGCAGCTCCCATACTCCCAAAATCGTTTCTTCCCTTTCCTCCGCTTTCCCCTCTAGCACCACCCTACTCTCACCGTCTACCTCCACCACAGCAATAAACCCAGCCCACCTGTCCGCCCGCGGTGCCGCTATCCAAGCCTCGCTTGTCCAGGAATTCGATAAAGATGATATCGACCAGAGCACTCACCCCATGCTCACTGTCACTCCTCACCTCTCCAAGGCAATTGGTGTCTTACTTGTGCCACAAGTGCACAAAGACGACAGGGCTGATAACGAAGATCTAAAAGAGAAAGATGTGGAACAAGAGGTCCTCGAACCCCTCATCCTCCCCGAAACTCCTATCCCCGCCCGCCGAACCGCTCAATTTAGCGCCCCCAAGGATGGTGGCGACGTGCTCGTCCGTCTCTGCGAAGGAGAAATCGCAATAAAAGTCACAAAGCCAGAGCTTAAGCCAAAGACCACCAAAGCCGATGATGCAGACGGAGAAGACGATTTAGACAGCGACGACAATGACGAGGAGGAAGAGGAGAAGCGGGAGAAGGTGTGGAGAAGCACGAATGTTCTCGCAGAGGTGCTGCTCAAGGATGTGAAGAAGAAAGCGAGCGTGGAGGTAATGGTCAACGTGCATGCGGATCTGGCAGTAGAGGTTACGGCGCGGGAAGTTGGGGGCAAGGGAGGTGTGAGGGGGAGAATCGAAGGAAGGGGGCCGGTGGAGAATGGGAAAGCGTGATACACAGGCAGGAGGGAGGATTCGAGGGTAAAACGGACCCTGAGATGGAACTGATTGGAGAGATGGTCTTTGTCTTCAGCGATGGCTTTCATTTTCATGTTTTTAGAAGAAGCGTGCATTGATCTGAATAGCATCATTGGTCGCGGGAAATAGGAAGCGAGATGAATAGATAAAGCATTTTGCACCTGGAATTGGGATGGATTGGATAATCCCGAGCCTTACGTGATAAGAAGTAGCCTGTGCTATCAAGTATGCCAAACGTATCAGATACTAACATCTACGATATCCAGGCATTCGGAAGGCTTTTATCAATTTCCATCACTACATAATCGCTATGTCACGTTGACGGCGAACATTTTACCATCAGTCCTACTTTGGTGGCATTTCTTGAAAGAGGGCACACGGCTCTCAGATTTCTGATCGGACACGCTGCGTAAAGCACACAGTGCCTTTCACATTCGGGCACTAGCATACCCGATTCCTATTCAGCACACTAGTCTGAATCGGCGAGAGTGTAGTGAGAGCTCCATTCTCTTGGTCGATCCTTGAAACTCTATTATAGAGCCCCTCTGCGCAGAGCCGCGCTAGCTACTAAAGTTATCAGTCAAATTGGAGACGCAGGTCCAGCTTGAGACGTGGACGCTCCAGCATATGCAGAGAAATTGAAAAATGGCTGAAAGGGGGGGGGGAAATGAGAGAGGCAGGGGGCGATATCGAGAGTAAGCAGAATGAAGGTACCGAGAGGAAAGACGACACCGAAACTGGGAGCCGGATTAGTGCAGAAAATTCCATACAGCGAGCAGGGATATACAGAGTTTGGAAAGCTTCAATAAAAAAAATCTGAAAAGAAAGACAGCTGATATCTACCACACACTTGTTTTAGTAACTCGATATCAAGTAAAACACCAGCATTCGAGCAGGAGCTCTTCGCGAAGCACCTGAAACATTCTCTAGAGTTTCGAGGTTCACCGCCTGGAAACACGGGAAGCATTCGCCGCTTCCGTCTAGGATGAGAGTTCGTGCGGTCACCAGAGACAATGTTTCTGCAGATGAAAGCTTTTATGACGACATAGGAGTTTTAAAGCATTTCATTCGGTCATATTGAGGCTCGGTATGGACGTAGTGGCGAGGGTGTAAAAGAGAATTCCCTGAGGCGGCATCAGCGGAAGAAAATCGAATATGTGCAGAACGATGCTGTGGGACACTGTCGCATGTTATTTCACTTGGGACTTGAATAAGGTTTGCAAGCTTCTTTGGAAGGTTGCAAGTTTCTGTAAACGAGGTGTATGTTTGGTTGGTGGACCACATACCAGGCAAAAGAGCTGCCCTTGCTAGCAGAAACAATGTGCAGATATTTCGGGGTCATACCAAGCGATTGGATGCTGTTCGCTGACCGCCTGCTAGAGTTGTGAATGCAGGCCAAATTGTAATCTTGGCAAATTGAATTCTAGCATCGAGGTCTCCGCAGAATCCGAAGGATGGTGATCAAAGAAACGATTCTTGCCGAGCATCCCGTAACTGTGACTGTCCCTTGAGCTGAAAAACTGTTTGCCTCCATACGTCGATTAGTAATTGCATTCTTTATTTTGTTAATTCGTAAGGAAATGACGGCTGGCAGGCCAGGAGGGAGAAAGTTAAATTTCTTGGCGGGTGAGCGTTGCCAAGAACCTGTTTGGGAGAGAAAGTGTGTTTTGGGTGAGATTTCACAGTTGAGTATGCGGCGAAGGATACTGGATCCGACATTCGTCCGCGGATCTAGCCCCCGTGAAATAATATTGTGTCACAGACTCCCTCCTCTGACTGCTGGGCAGAGACTAACAGCCTCTAACGAAAACAAAGGTCTTCGGAAACCTTTTTCGTGGTAAGAGGTCCAACCAACAGCATGATGCACTCCAATTGTGCTGTAGCGTGGTGATTTAGAGTGCCTTGAGCAAGTTTTGGACAATCGCTCTGGTGAAGGGCATCACTGAGCGGAACGACGAGCGGTTACACAATCCCCGTCGGACCCTTGCGAATCACGTCATAAAAAAGAAAAGCTTGCCTGTAGAGTAGAGAATCCTTGTTCAAATGCTAATAGCTGCCCATATTGCTGGGTCCGATGGAAGATGACCAGTCAGAATTTAGACCAGATCGTGACTATCAGTAGGTTGACGGATTTCGTATATCTCGTAAAGTACGAGGGCTGACGGGGACCCTCAAATTAGAATGAACTTTCTTCTAGCCACGGGCGAGTCGGTATACTTAGATAGCCTATGGTTCAACAGAATCACCCATGAGTGTCGCGACTCCGGCTAGAGAAGAGTATCTCTGGTTTCTTGTGGAGCTAACACTGATATTGCCTGGAGACGCCAGGCTTTCCAAAATAGGTTATCGCCTGGCGCGGAACGTATCTAGATATTCCGGTTGGTATCAGATTACCGAGATCTCCCAAAGAACGGTACGGTCCGGCGTGGTCTAGACCAAGGTCAGAAACAGAATCGACCAGTAATGGGTCCGAGATGAAGCAAGGCTGTAAAGAACCGATGTCGCAAAAGTGCGCGCGATTGGCAGCCGTTGGCAAGCATGTTGTATTACTTGTAATCTTTCCAAGTAGAGCGGGGAAGGCGGAACAGCGACATCCATGACCATTTCAAGGAAGCAAGCTAGAGTGCTACGTGTTTGTAGGAGAGAAGTCTTGCTTCTGCCGGCAGGGAAATAAAGGACAAGGAGACTAAACCAGATCTTGTTTGAGCGGTGACGAATGTCTCGTTGGTGCATTAGATAGGGTCTAATTCCGCTGAAGTGTATAAATGATAGATGGAATATTGTACGCATCTCAATCATCCTTCGAAATGGGGGTTGTCGTTGAGCAGAAGCTGTCCCCATTTAGAATTTCCGAAGGTCATCAGAGAGCCACTACTCATCCAAATAGATCGTAAAGAGTTGGCGCTCAAGGAGTGAAGCCACAACCAGTGTCCTTTCATCGTGTACTATGACCGCAGAAGCGGGCACTAAGCTGATCAGCAGCAGGGGGAAAAGGAATATCGTGGTTATTTAGGCAATATCTGGGACCCCTGGTGCTGAACCCCAATGAGATAGACAATTCTGAACGAGGATGGTCAGCCACACTCCGGTTGATTTGGTCGTTTGAGGGCACGCAGGGAGCTAGGGACTTGGAGGGGTCTGATAGATCGCCTTTTGGAAAGTGTTTGCGGAAAGGTTGCAGAGCTTGCAGATGTGCGCAGCCGTCTCTTGCTGGACATAGGTCTGTGAAGACCGATCGCTGATCAGATCGCCTCCGGCACGAGTGCTGTCAGACACATGGGCAGCAATGGCCGGTGCGCTCAAGCCTCTGCGGTTCTTGCGGCACAGACGCTCGCTTGAAGCGACTCTGTTCACAGAAAATGTTTGTAGGCACGGCTTGTACTGTCGATCTGGCGGCAAGGCAACCAGGCTGAGACCCAGCATGCATTGCTGATTAGGGTTGCTTGTCACGCTCCGAGCCAGTGGCTTGCCGTGGGCTTCCAGAACTCGCAGGTGGTGGCAGCGGGCATGAGGTGGTCTATAGGTCCCGGCTAGAGACCAAGTCCCCGGACGCGATGCAGACCGATGCGTCTGGCCGGCATGGCTGTTGGGCGGACGGGGTGACGGCGGGTCAAGGGCGCAGCAGGCCAACCATGGCGTTGGGATTGTCGTCAGGAAAACACGTTATCCAGCGTCAGAGACAATAGTTGAGCAATGTAAAAGCGTGAGCTGGTGCTGTAGGAGACACGTAGTCGCGGGTTGGCTCCGCAGGCTGATCTTCCGGCATCGGCAGTGACCCCAAGTGTCACCAAGCGCTCTGGCTGGTGGCCTCAGTTCTCGACGCCCATCCCACATCCAGATCATCGCCCCAGCAATACACTGAGTACCTATCCATTATCATCGTCGTCGCCGCCGCCGAACCCATGAGGAATGACTAAGGACCTCCTCTCATCCCGGCTCCATCCCATGCCTCGCCCCGCTTGCACCTCGGTTGGCATCCTTCGTCTCCTTTCCGCCCTCGACTGTGGAAGCTCATGTGTGGTCTCAGGTTAATCCTGGGCTAGTATGAGTCTTGCGGAATCACCACGATGCCTTTTCCTCTGCTGCGATAGATTCAAGGATACCTATCAAGCCCCTTGTCGAGTCTAGACGCTCGTCTGCCGGGGCCGAGAGGATTTCGCTTTTCATCTCTGCAACTCTTTCTACCTTCTCTACCGCTGGCTGGTATCAAGTCTTTCTGTTCCGCCCTGCCAGCTTGTGCATAGTGGCCAGTACACGCTGTTCTCGGTGCTCTGGGACGTTGACGGTGCGAGCAATAAGTCAGAATCTTTGCCAGACATTGTTTCTCAGGCTTTGTGCTCTTCAACGATCCAGAAATTGTAGTTGCTACTTCCTCACGTTATTCGCGACTTCTGCAAAAGCTGCCGACAGGCCCGACCAGAACCGAATAGCAACACTTCCTGGCCGGTTACCTGCAGGTATCCGTACCATCAGAGCTGCCAACATTCCCTGGTCGTTGGCTATCAAATCGATTCCCCTCATCTCACGAGGTGTTTGTACGACATTTGTTGCAGCGGGGGTAATATTGTTGCGCGCGAGCAGCGTCCCCTGGACCTCAGATCATTGCACGCTGGGAGATGAGTGTATATGACGCCTTTCCCGACGAATACATTTCTCACGGGCTTGCCGACTATTTAAAGCAAGCCTGTGTCCTATCTCTTCATAGACCCTTTTCAAGAGTGAGGTGCTCATCTGCGCCAAATTCAATATCCTTTCAGGATTCCCACTCAAGACCGTCGGAGCCGTCTCCACATCTTGCATTCAAGATGTCGTCGCACATGGACCAAGCCGAGATGGAGAACTTCCAAAGAATGTCCGACGCATATCAACCCGACGTAACGGTAAGCGAAAGCTGTTACACTTTGAGATGTTCAACGTGTCAATTAAATGATAGGGTCCTCTTGTTGGTGCACGACAATCTATCGAAGTTCTCAGGCAGCAATTTGAGGCTGGCGATCCGACATTTGTTCAGAAGGTTAAGGTGAGCCTATCTTGACTCGACCGCAAGAATCTTACATTCTGATTCCTCGATAGAAACTTGCAGAAACTCACGCCGAGTACCGCCAAATCATCGGAGACGGCAAGTGTGGTTGGAGAGGTATACCAACCGCATCTTTCTAAGCTTCAGGTCTAACCTGATCTCAGCTGCGGTTTTTGGTTATTTTGAATTGTTGCTCCATACTGCAGACGTTGCAACTGTGGCAGCCGAGAAAGATCGCATTGACGGCTTCAAACGCTTATTCGAAGAGTTCGGCTACGGTGGAAATATCTACGAGTTCTTTGTCGAGGTGACAGAGGATGTCTTCGACAAGATCAGGGACGCTATTAATAGCGGCAACCGTGATGAGGGCTTTCTCGTGGAAATTTTCAACGACCAAAATTATTCCGACTCCATCATCTTCCACTTTAGAGTAAGTGATCTGCCAGATAATACACACTCATCCTAACCCTTCTAAGCTCATGACCAGTGTTTTCATGAAGCGCAATTCAGAGCTCTATCAAGGGTTTCTTGAGGAACCCGTGGAAAGTTATTGTCAGACCAAGATCGAAGCCGTCGCACAAGAGATCGAGCAGCCAGGCTTGTACGCTGTGACGAGCGGTGTAATATCGCCCGGTGGTGGTTTTGCGCTCGAGGTTCTATACCTTGACTTGAGTACAGGGGACGAAGTTACTCGGCACAGCTTTATTGAAGGATCGTCTAATCGTCCAACCATTACTCTTCTGTACAGACCGTGAGTTTAGCAAGGCTAGGCTTCCATTTTATGCTAAAACGCCCATAGAGGTCACTACGACATGCTTTATCGGTCATCTCATCAGCAGACGCGGTACCAGCACCAGCCTACTAACCTTCAAACCTACGACACAATCGATATCGACAACTCCTCAGATCTCTGGACTCTTACAGGAATCGGCGATGACTATTCTCGTTACAACGGAGGCATGAATTTTGGCGACATGAACACAATGTTCCATGACCAATACCAACCACCACAAGATACTGTCGATCATACCTTTGGTGTACCCATGACGGTCGCACTGTCAGACGCAGCAATGTCAGTATCTCCACCAACGTCGTTGGCATCATCGGTGTCGCCTCCAATGTCCGACCCATTTCGGATGAGCAGTCAAATGTACCGGCCGCAGAGCCGTGAACATGTGCTTGTCTCCACAGAACCCTTCAGAAAGTAAGTCAGCATTCAGCTCGACCTGCGTTTACGATTTCAAAGCTTAGTCGGAATTAGTGCGCATTATAACAATGCACATTACCAAAACGAAGACTTCGTCCCAATCCAATGGCGTCCATATCCGTGACCTTTTAGTCAGCCAGCAGAAACATCGCTCGCTTTCCATGCACAAGTGGAGAACTTGCGGTTAGTCTGCTGGTCCTATCCCAACCAAAGGAGATCTTCCGTCTCGGTTTGCGAGCTTGCATCGTTATTCAAAAAGGCGATAGACTTTTTTTTTAGCAGTAGCCAATATCCTTAGTTACGTTGTGAGCATTTCAGGACCTTGAAACTCGATGAGACCTACTGATCCCTTTGCGCAGGCATTCTAATCAAGGCAGGCGAGGGGAGACCAGATTGCCGTGAAGAAGCCTCAGGGGGGCTCGAGGGGTGGCGTCACATCACATGCAATTCTTCTTCTGTACTCTCGCTCAGCTATGAATCTCCTTAGAAGTTCTGTCTCAGCTTTAGTCCAATAAAATTTAGCAGGCTTTGTCCTCGGTCAACGTAGCGGGCCTTTTGGTGCTTATGGCTCTGATGCCGCATGTTACGCCTGTAAACCGTATGCGGTGATCGTGAATAGCCTAGATGAGCGGGCTTTCATCCAACCTAAATGACAAGTCTCGAACATTCCAGGTCGTACGGCATATGTATCGCCAACATCTTCTGACGAAGTTGCACTCAACGTGCATCTTCATGAGACCGCGGCGGCTCCTGTCCCTGCCTCCGGTCTCCAAGATGATTGTTGAGGTATTGATCGCCGCAAATGGGAGCCTGGTCGGTAAAGGTTCAATTGGCTCCGCGAAAACTATTCGGGTGGCTTTTTTGCGCCTTGAGAAGGTATACGGGAACCTCCTTTCAACCCTCATCTCGTTCACTCAGCATTGCTTGGTAAGCAGGCAGCTCTTCTTGATGAGATGTCACACTCTCGCCGGTAGTGTTTGCGAGAACTTTTTCAAAGTTTGTTGTGAATGCGCTGGCCACCACGTCTACAGATAACGCCGACTCCACTTCTTCTGATGGTAGCAAGGCCTTGTTGCCCATCATACTCGCACCTTCTTTCTCTATATCTGTAGCTGTCTTCCCCTCCAGCCCACAAGCCGTTATGCGCCTAAACCCCCACTCCAACCACCCATTCCCATCATTAACGTTCAAACCCACCCCAAACCTCGTCACACCCCTCCTGACGCTCACCCCTAGACTCGCAATCTTCCTCTCGCCACCAGGCATCCACACTCCGGGATCTTCCGTCCTCACACCCTTGATCTTGTAGCTGTCTAGCACCCGAATCACCGTCTCCTCGAGCATCCACACATACGTCCGCAGGCTGAGCTTGTGCAAACGTAGATCAAGCAGAGGGTATGCGATGAGCTGGCCGGGACCGTGGAAGGTCTCGAGGCCGCCGCGCGGACTGTCGAAGACTTCGGCTTTGCCGCCGGCGCGGAGGAAGGCGCGTTGAGAGGGGGTGATGGAGTGCGCGCGGCGGCCGAGGGTGTAGACGGGGGTGTGCTCGAGGGTGAGGACAAGGGGAAGAGAAGAGGTGGAAGGCGGACGAGAGGTGGGCTTTGGTGTGATGCGGCAGTAGTCGAGATGTTGAAGGTGCTGAGAGATGAGAGTGTCTTGGAGGTTGAGGGCGCGGGTATAGTTTGTGAGGGAAGGGAGTTGGAGGTGTCGGAGGAGCATCACGAGTAGCAAAAACATTGAATAGGCTTATCGATGCGGCATCGTAGGTGAAGGAGACATTGACAAGTGATTGTACCTCAGATGTCCCACGTTCTCAGTTAGAGTTAGAACTCCAACTTGGCGGACGTTTTAAGATCCACACGACCGACTCCACTGGGGTGGGCAAGAGCTTAAGTTAGGCCTGATGCTTTATCGTCCATCTCCAAATCCGTCCTTTTTCCAAACAAACAGTGGAAATAAGTCGCACTGACATTTACCCAAACACACCACAGAACAAATACGGCATTCAAGCTGTACACAACTCTAAAAGATGCCTTCGCGTCAACGAGACTGATTCGTACTTCCGTTCGGCTATGCTTTGTACGGCATCAGTCTTGCATTACCAACTGCAAATTATGTGGCGCCACCCACGAAATAGGCAAATCAGTTCCAGAATCTTGTTCTTATCGGTCAATGTCTGAGTAAATTATGTCTGAGAAGGGACTTCGCCATGCTCGCTTTTTGGGTCCCCAAATGATCGCCTGCGTTCAAAAGTCCTTGGAATATCATATTGATGGCAATGCCGTCGCTGGCTTTGCGTCTACAAGTGTGGGATTGTTGGATGGGAATGATTGCAATAAACACTGAGCGCTCTTCGCACTGTGCAGAATCGAACTGCTTAGACTCAATTTCCCTTGTCTCTTCGTGTCCAGTCCTTGCAGAGAACACTCAACTCATGTACCGCCCCTTCTTCCTCATTCCATGCCTACACGTCATTTCTGCTTACCCTGCACCACAACTGTTGACATCTCCTATCCAAAGTGGTTCGAGCAAGCAAACAGAAAGTGATTGCCGTTCCCCGGCAGGCCATGTCCTGTCTCCGGGAAACAATTCATCGTGGCAAAACTCTAACGCTGGAAGCAACGGAGATACCGAAGTTCATGAGACGTTACTCCGAAGAGCAGAGCGCGCGGATCTAATGCAAGAGCTGAATGACTTGGGCAATGCATCAACAATTAGCAAAACGAAAAATCAGTATGTTCAATTTGAAGGCCTAACCTTGACCTTGCAACTTCCAAAAGGCTTGAGAAACAATTCGACACTTGAACTCGTTTTTCCTTTCAGTACCGCGTGCGAAGACACTAAATTCGACGTTGGCTTACTACCTCCTTCAGCTTCTAATCGGGTATGGGGCATCACGAGGAACGGCGTAAGTATCAGCGAACTTCGGAAGCGTCTCGACGGAGTCTCTGAGCAAGATCTTGGAACATATGTGGCCAAGCTCTTCAGAGCAGCGCAGAACCAGGCAAGATATGTGTTTTCCCGCCTTGTAGCAGATGGCAGCTGTCAAGGGGTATACGCCCTTCCAAAGCAGAAACGCGACTTTAACAATTTGAAGCCACGTGTAAAACGCGACCTTGATGCGGACATAGAAGCAGCACTTACTTACATCCTGGATTCTCTAAACCGCATTGATGTATTTTACATTGGTCTCGGCGCCGGGGTCGTATATTACACTGGACGGGTACGAGCACACGGCGCTAGTATCTGGGACTCCACAGACGACGAGGTTCCTGAGCTCGTGAGAGCCCGAAGAAATCTCGACTATATAATGGTATTGATAACGCAATATCTACTTATCGACGTGGTAAGGGAACTCTTGGGCGAAAGACCGATGTCTATCGAAATTGGCCTGTTTGTTGTCCATCCTCTAGTCAACTTCCTCTTCGACACTTTAAAAGAGCTCAATCAAGATATCCAAAATGCCCTCAATGGCACAAATAGCGTGAATGCTAGTCCTGCTAACCACCAACGGCGGATTGACGACAATGATTGCGTGAATTTGAATGACCTCAAGTATAGGAGCCAGCAGATGGAGAGAATCTCAAAACGACGCTTTGAAGATCAGCAACGTAGCGCTCAGAGCGGATGTCCAAACCAAGTGTTTCCCGTCAATCCTTAGCTGAAGAAGAGGGAAAGGTCCACCGGATGTTGGGGTTTACGCTTGTGGTGCTCATAGAATAGCAATCCACAAGTTCGCTTGGCAAGCAGTGGCTTTATAGACGAAAGTATCTTTCTAGATTTCTAGTCCCAGTCGGTGCCTGACCGCCGATCTGATATGGTCTAGCCATTATGGATAGATCAAGGACTTTCATTACTACCTATCCAAGGCCGATCACGCGCTCCGCAAGTGCATCTGCTGTGCAGAGAAACGTCGATATCTCTTAGTAGATCCTACGTCTTGATTGAGGGAAGACCTTGGAAGGGATTGCCCACTCCCGAATCTTTCATTGACCTTCTTGGGGTCTCTGCAAGCGGATGATATTATGAGTCCCAGGTCTTTGTGACCTGGCGATTCCTTACCAGAAGCTCCGATACCACATCGATGCAGGCCGAACGACTACGGACCTCGAAAGTGAGGAACACCCGGAGAAACCTCGGTCATTTGCCAAACATTTCCACGCCGAGTTCACAGATTGTGAGCCTTAAATAACATGGAACTCTTCTCCAAGACTAGGATTGCACAGGCTGGCGGCCCCCTCTCTGCGCAGTACGACTTCGAGAAGGACAAAAACAAGAAACAGCCACGCCTCCCGCCGAGTAAGTGACCGGGGCAATGTCTTTTCCCCCAAATCACGCGGGTTTCTGACAATATATCACATATTTCAGACGTCAAGATCCAGCGCCGTCCCATACTCCATACCCCCATTGCAAACCCCTATGCCGGCGCCAATGTTCCCAAGGTCGTCTACGTCTCGACATCCACGCCACTTATGGCCGCGGTGAAGCGCACGAGGAAGCTGCTCAATCAGATCGAGAAACGCGCTCTCCAGGGCGTCAAGCTTACGCGTTCCGACAAAGGAGGCCAAGGAAGCGGCTTCGTGAGGGACCTGGAAGAGGCTAGTGAGAAGGTGAAGAAGGAGGCTGTCTACGTCAAAGCCAGCGGGAGAGCCGTCGAGAAGGCGCTGAGGATCGGAGAGTGGTTCAGGGAGAACGAGTTAGGAATGAAGATCGAGGTGAAGACGGGAAGTACGGTTGTGGTGGATGACTTGGTAGAGGTTGAAGAGAACGAGCTTGATATACCGGAACCCAGGCAAATGACGGGCTTCGAATCTACTTCCACGGCGAAAGAACGAGGGGAAGCTACTCTACGAGACGCTGATACGGTAGAATCGCGACCCAGCGCCATGGGAGAGAATCCACCATCAGTTGAGGAAATGGGAACGAAATCTGAATCTGGAGATCCTCCTGTATCAACCTCTATGCAGCAGACTGCAAAGAAGACCAGGAAGAAGAGGAAGCGAGACACGTACAATGTGGAGAACATGCCCGAAGCGAGGACCCGGTGGATCAAGACTGTCGAAGTCGCGATATGTTACGGTGTCTAAAAGCTCAGAGCGTAACGAAAATGATCTTTCACACAGCGTTGATGTAGGATTACCAAGCGCCTACAACGTTGAAAATACTGTCCGAAAAGAGAAAAAAAGCTCATTGGCCGGGTTGAAGCCTCTAATGTGGTTCCTTACTAACCCTGATAGCTTGTCAGAGCATTGGTAAGAAATCCATTTCGTAAGTGACAACGGCGATTTCAGTGCAAATATCTATCTGTCTCCCTCCTATCTGTGTCCTTTTCAGCCCATGCCAGCTCCCAAGCGCTATAATGTGGCAAGCCTCAGCACTCGTTCTCCAAGCTGCCAATCTCTCCTTTGACATATGTGTGGCTTATACGATTTTAGCATTATACTCACAAGCTGCTTGTAAGAGAACCTTCCCGAGCTCTGCACAAGACCACCCGGATTCATTCCGCTCTACCCCCCGACTCGTATCTCTCGAACACCAACTTATCCTTCGCTATAACCCCAAATCCATCAGTTTCTTGGCCACCCGCCGCAGCGAAGAGAATTTTCCACTCCAACGCCCCAACTTCACCGATCCCTGTCCTATCCGCCACCGTTTCTGCCGAGCGGCCGTTACTGTAACTCCTCCACCGCTGAGAAACCCGCCCCCGTCAGACACGAACTCTGACCACCCCCTACTCTCCCTTTCCTCCGGACCTCGCAAAGGTTATTTAAACGCATCACCAACCGCCCGCCTGCAGCCTCCTGGACTGCATGACTAAGCTAGTCTAGAGCGTAATGCCACTTAAATGAATAAAACCCTGCTCATGGCTCATACCCATAGTTGGGTTCAGATATATCGAAGCCTCGACTTGGGGTCAACAACCTCGGGTGGCATTCCGAATCCAGGAGGCAAGTCTCCCCAAAAGAGGATTTAATGAGTTGCCATTAGAACCATCGAGAAACAAGTGTGTGATTGATTGAGCCGTGGGTCAGATTGACTCGCCTGTAGAATAACAAGATGAAAGGATTTCCTTAATCAAAACCGAAGCTTCAGTACATATGCCCGTTGTATGGATAAAACCTCAAAAGGTCTCGTATCAACCCTATGGGTTCCAGCCCTTTTGAGGCACGAAAGGAGCCGGACCGACGTTAGAAGGAGGAAGGTTATCTGCCCCCGCCTGGTCGAATACTTGCCGCATCCGCTGTCTCATGCGCCTGAGCTGTTCCTTCCGCTGGGCCCTCCATTCCCGGCCGCTCGTTCTGGAGCCTTCCCCGGCCAGTTCGATCTGGTCGAGCTGCGGGTCCCAACGGACCTTCTTCTGCGGTGACCAGCTCATGTAGTCAAAGTAGAGCTGTCCGGAGTTAGGTGGGGTCAGCTTGAAGCGGTCGACGACTCCTTCGAGCCAGACGGTGGGGCCCGTGGCTTGTTGGGTGATGGGGATGGCTCTGCCGTTGGGCTGCGTGAAGAAGCCTTGGACGGCTGTTTGGATCTGGCTGAGGGTGAACATGCGGGAGAGCAGGACGTAGGATTGGACATTCGTGAGGGTCCTCTGGGGGTCGCGGAAATTCAGGTTGACGCAGCCTTTGAAGGTGGGCTGTGAGTAGAAACGCATTTCATTCTCTGACCATCCCTCCAAGGGGAGTCTGAGGCCGGTGGCCGTAGCTTCAGTCAAGGGACCGTCGACAGCGAGGACGAGTTGTGTGAAGAGAGCTTCTCCTTGTGGACAAATGTTGTCAAGTGGTTGAAGTTGGTTAGCAATAGATATCAGTCCGGTCTCGACGATGTCCTTTTGTTTTCGTGTGTCCCAGAGTTTCGGGTCCGCCCTTTGAAAATATTGATCGCAGATATAGATATGCACACAAGGCTTGTCTTCGACCGTGATTTGGTGTGTATACGCTAGCATAGGACCAGCGGAGCACGGTCGCTTGCGCCACCATTGATTCAACTGGTTCTCCTCGCGCACAGCACCCCTGCCTTCCGGGTTGTAGCGGACTTGACGATAGGGTTCGCCGTCCTCGTCACTGTTCATTTCCGTAAAGTAGTAGTACGTGCCATCCTTGTTGGAGGTGATCCAGAAGTCTTCATACCACGGACGCTGTGGCGGCTTACCATCTGGGACTATCGGGTCGAAGTCATGAACCAATTCCAGGTGTCCATCGTTCTGAAAGAAATGGATCTCGAAATCTTTCGTGGTTTTGAAATCCGCAATCTTTTGAAAAACACTCTGAACCCTAGCTTTTGCGGTACTATCTTCGGGAAACAACAAGGCGTAGTGATCGCGGAGGTACGGGACTTGGTTTACCTCGCCCATTTGCAGCTTGGCGAGACTCGCCCGCTGCACTACTTGGGTCATGTCATCGACAACCTGCTGTCTCTTCCGGGCATCCCAAGCTCTTTGGAAGGAATAGTCTGCGTACAAGGGCTGCAGAATAGCGAAAGAGTAGAAAGCAAGTACTAAGAAGACCTTCATTTGCACTTACAGGATGACTTTGTCCAACTCATTACTTGTCTACGAAATTCTCGAAAAGAGAGCGATGACGCACAGAACGAGAGACGAGAGAAGTCATTGTAGATCAACAGCTATAGATAACAGTTACCTGAATAATCAGAATCATCAATGCGGAGGCGGAAATTTAAGGCACGGTCATGTTAGCAAGCCTGGTGTGTTGTAAGTGGTCTTGGAATAAGTCACCAAGGCTGTCATAGTTGTACTTGTGAATGTCTACGATTCGCCGAGCACGCGCGGCGTTGAGCGAAAAAGATTGGTCCATTGCTTTGCCCGCTAGAGCGAGCCTGTCTATTTGTTCAAGATGCGCCGGTACCGAGTGTTTCGAATTTCATTTTAGTGATGAAGACCGGCCCTCTGTGAAACAGAAAAATGTTTGGTTTTCGTTGTTGGGGCCAGAGAAGCACATACGGGGGTTTTCGCGTGCAGCCAGGCATCCTTAGCCATTGGATGGGTAAGAATAAGCGTCCTGCCGCGTCGCTGTTGGCTTATTTCGTTGGAGCCGGGGATATCTTTTTAACGTCCTTCACTAAATCAAAGACAACATAAAGTCCACAATCTCTGAGTATGATAACGCCATGATACTCATGGCATGCTGCACGTCGTATTTAAGCAATACTCTCTTTATCGATATGCAAAAGCCTGCTGTTCCGCCAAGAAAAGCATATGTACGGCTTTCTTGGTCAGATAGTTGCGCCATGAAAAGATCTGACAAGGTAGGCTGTCTTTAGACCTTACTGTTGACGATGATCTTGCACTTCTTTCTTTTCATGATCCTCAACATCGTCGCCTCCTTCTCATATATCTTGCCACACAACAGGGTCGCCGTCAACAGACGCTTTATACGCTCCCCCCTCATTGGCAGGCGAGCGACCTCCTCCTCTTCCCTCACTTCCTCAGCCTCTGTCATGCCTTCCTGGGCTCTTCTTCATTCCGAGTCCGCCACACCTGATGTAGTCATCCAGGGAAACGACCCCTCCATCCCCTACACGTGTGGGACATGCGGTGGTGACAACGAGGGCCAATGTAAAGAACACAACGAGCTCCATTGCGTTGTGCTTCCGAGCGGTGTCGATGGCAATATCGAAGTGCCACACATTGATGACGCTATGCAGGCAGATGACTTTGCAACCGTGATGGAGTTCTCTGCAGAACTGAACTACGCGTACAGGACGGAAAATCAGATATATAGTTGGTATCTGGAAGAAGGGAAGCTCTTTACGGATGATAGCAAGAATGATGAGGAGGAATGTGAAGCCGGAGAGGGATAAATTCTGCATGTAGAACATAAAAGCACGAGGTCAGATAATTTCGCTCGTTCACAGCGTTCAACCACACTTTTTCTATAAACTAATAATAACAATGTTCTTCTCAAAGAGATATCAACGATTATCATTCTGTCATCATTGTTAATTCCATGTTCTTTGGTCATCTACAAAAGAGAGGGGCACTGCTCGACGTTCAGCTATTTGTCCCTCGCTCGTCCATCAGTCCAGTCAATCGCCGACGCCGTCATCCTCATGCTCGGCAACCCTATTCCCCATTATATCCAAGGAAACGCCCACTCTACGGCGGTATCATCACAATCTCCTTGTCTTCATTATCAAACCGTCATTATTCTCCATCAAGCCCGGCTACTCTAACTCTTCAGACAATCCTTCGTCATCGGCCTCCTCTGCTTCTTCCGTTCTACCTCCGGCCGCAAACCACTGCTCCATGCTGAGGTCTTCCTAGCTGATAGCTACCGGACCGTAGGGCCGAGTGCAAGGTCGCTAGTCGGGGTCTTCATTATCGTCGTCGTCGCTCGCGGGATGCGAGGGTTCGCGCTCCCAATCTATGAGGTCGTCGTCTAGACGGGACACGGCTGCTGCAGATCGCGGTTTGCGCTGAAGATCCGCCGTATCTAGTAATCTACAAGCGAACTTCTCTGCAAGGCTCCGTAGAGGTGGGGAACCTAAGACTGACTATGCTCCTGAGAGATGATCAAGCGCGTTGTGATGATAGAGGAGCATTGGAACTAGCTGTAGACAACATTGTAAAAAATTTTTGTGGCTACATTGTTCGACATATCAGTGAATGCCTCTTTGAGAGTTCGCGATGAGGCGCGGGATTGTCTATATCCATAGAGGGGAGCAACATGAAGCATCAAGGCGTACAGTCGACTGCCAGCATACTTGGGTGACTTACATGCATGCGAGGCGTCAAGGCCAAAAGGTAATTGAATTTTTCCTTGAGCAGGCTGGGTAATGCTTGGTGTGGTTACACAACCCACGGGGTTGGCACTGGTTTTGGTGGAGTAGCCATGTTGTACTGGCTCAAGAGACGTTGTGTCTTTATTTATTCATTAGATTTCCAGCTGCTGTTCAGTCCACATAGTGATTTCGCCGATGTTGTAGGGCCAGTAATAGACGTGGACACTGGGGTGCATGGAGCATGATATAAATCCAAGAAGCTTGTTACAGATCGTCGGGATACCTTTTTAAAACATGCGACAGAAGGAGAATTCAAACACAAAAAAAAAGAGTAAAGAACGCGTTGCACGATATATAATGTGGGACTCACACGTGAGAATAAATGCGGATAAATTCTTCCATTGCATTCCGAAACGGGATATGTGAATTGATACCAGATGAACCACCTACCAAGTTGATACCCTTAGCCTCTGATGGGCGTTTATAGTCGTCTAATTCTCCCTCTCCGGGCGCCCCTGCTCACAAAGTCCAATAGGTCCCTCTCATCCCACTCTCAGTCATTCTTAACTTTGTCCGCCAGCCGCCTGTCCATAAATGGTAGAATGAGCGTTGGGTCGCGCACGAGGACCCCGTTCCACAAGTCCTGGCCAATCCGCCAACCGCGGTCCGCAAGACGGCAGAGTACTGAGAACAAAACATAGTTGTCTACGTTGTGCATTGATTCACCCGGTGGCAGAAGGAGCGAGTTGACCCAGCCGTAGGCTGTTCGCCCGCGGTCGAGCGGTGCAGGGATATCTTCGTCTATATATCCGACGATTAGTAACTGGGTATCCGCAACAGGAGTTGTGGATAGTCAGGGAGCGTGAAAGTTCAAGTAATTGTGGGATGGTCCAAGGATTGCATGGCATGGTGCAGCAGGCGAGACGAGGCTTACATTTTCCTGGCGGTAGGTGAACCGTCTGGAGTAGGAGTGTCAGTGCTTTAAAGGCAGAAGGAGAGGTGGACTGTGGTAAGTTACCTCGTGCAAGAGAACGAAAGAAGTTATGCTCATAAAGTGATCGAAGTTGGAGGCTCGTCCGTAACGGTTTATACGTGGTAAGGCCGAGAGATTTCTACCATGTATCGCAGACTCCAGAGTAGCAAATCTCCCGTCAAAAGCAAGATCGCATACCTGGCGAGAAGTCCCTCAAGTTAGCAACCATCCGGAGTTTAATCGTTGACAGACAAACAGTAATAACGGCCCTAATCTTAGGCTGCCCGGTCGGCCACCAAGGTATTTGCACGCGATACGAGACGGCCATGGCGCCACGGACTTGGCAACTAAATCGACCATCTGATAACATTCCGTTTCTATCATCTTGATACTCCTGTCCCGGCTCGCCTGCCGGCCGCAGCGGATGATTGTATGGGAGACGGTTTTTCTGTATGATATAATTTTCACTGTTGCGTTCGGATTCTGGAACGTCATCTCTGACCGCCCATCTGGGCTTGCCGGTCTCGGCCGTGGGCAGATTGTCATTATCGCAATAGTATCGAAAATTTGCTTTCTTTCGAATGTTGTTGGGAACTGGCGTCATTCCAGATATGCCGCCAAGTTTGCCTAATATCTTTGAGACGGTAGCAGTGCGTGGCAAACCTGTCACTTACCCTTGACTGACTCGAGATGCTCGTGGTACCGATGGTCATCTGGCGGTGTGAAAAGATTCTCGAAATAAAGATCTTGTGGCTGGTCTGACGGCCGTCCTAGTCGGTCGGCTCCTCTCCTAGGCCCGAGGTCAAAATAGAGGTTCTTCGTTTGACGAAGCCCGTTAGGTCAACGATGAAATACCTTGCCAATTTCTGCATATCATTGAAGGCATCCTGGAAATGTGTACCAAAGCGGCGACGACATGTTTCGTCTACCCAATAGGTAAAGTAGGGGCTTTGTGAGACTGCAAGCGGCGTTAGCAAGAGCAGCGAAAATATGATGAGCATGTTCAACGCCTGTCGGTAGTCTTTGGGTGAAGAGGAATTGAAATAAAGAAGGACTCACCCTATGACAGCATTGCGAGCAGAGCCATGTTACACCGCGCGCCTTATTGCATTGTAGCCAATATCATTGTCTCGGCTAACGAGCGTCAAATGATCAAGTAGTCTCTGGTTATTGGCGCAGGGCTGTCAAGTGAGCCGTTGGGGGACGTCTCCTTTAGGCGTCCCGGGCGTGGTTAAACCCAACACTGCCCCTATTCCGTCGACGGGAGTTTTCCGTGCAACAACCGCACTTTTGGCGTAGTCATGTCTTGGAGCTTTGGATCTCTGCTCCAAATGCTGGTGGGCTGAGATAATGCGATTGCCCTTCATTTTCAGCAGCGATTATAACCCGCTGGGTTAATAGCTTTGATGTACATCTTGCTTTCCTAGTGGTCAGGACGCTAGTGTGGTACCCCCATAGGGTGACAGAAGTTTTGATCCCCCCTCACCATTGGGGCGCCAAGCCTGGGGGGATCAAAACTTTTGTCCTAGTATGTATGTGAATAGCTGAGGCTGACTCGGCCACCGAGGTCCGGACAACTACGAAGGCCAATATGAGGCCATGTACTAAACCGTCCCCAAAACGATGGCGGCGCAATATACCAATCAAATAGCCTCAGCCCTCCGTGAACCCTATTCTCCATGCGATGATTCCAAGCTTGTCGAAATGAAATGGGGCCTCATGCGGTACCACACGAACGCTCATTTCACAAACGGCTTAAAAGCCGCGCACAAATTTGCTGTCCTATCGCCGATCTACTTGGGCACCCTCGAGAAATTGCTCTTCTTGGGCCTAGGTGGATCTGAAAGCTAGTTCTAGCCCATTAAGAAGCCCATGCGTGAAGCTACAGGCCACAGATTATTTTTGTAAGAAGAGCTGCGATGGGTGGAAGTTCCGACCGTGAACCTGCACGGCATTTGTTGGAACTCGCAGGTGAAGATCGCCCCGACGGCTTCTGGAGCGGGAACTCGTGTGAAATGCCTCGTTGGCCAGGTCGTATTTCTGGCCTGGTACTTTCTGGCGGCCGCTGTTGTGAATCATTTCCAGATTCGTTTGTTGTATCAACTTGTAGGTGGTCAGCCATGGGAGCTCAATAGCAAATTTCTCACTATTCACGATAATGACTGGAGGTGGAGGGACGTCAAGAGCCCGATATGGGGCCAGCTACCGTATTTTTCCCTCAATTTCCAATGTTTCTCATTCTCGATTCCAGCTATGGCACTTCGTATAAGCAAGCCAGTGGTCAGTCCAGTCACTTTTTCTCGTCTGATATATCCGACTCCATCAATGCGAACCTTTGATCCTTGTTTGGTCGCTTCAGATTTCGCAGATCCTAACTTCGTCCAGGATTGGCCGCCCTTGTTCTGATCCTTGAACAGCGCTACCACAATTTGTGATTTCTGGAGAGTCTTCTGGCAGCAAATAGGGTGTCGTATGAGCTTCAATTCTCGTCATGCCTCTTAAGTCCGGATATCAGACTTGGATGCTTGTTTCCCCTTTTTTATGTGACACATTCTATTCAGTTCCCTTTCTTGAGGGCATGCAGGTCTATAGCACTCACCTCGACCACCTGCTCTTCTTCCTAGAGGTCGTTCACTGCACGGAGCATCCAGAAAGAGAATACCGGGATATTTGTGGGTATTGTTGAAAAGACATATTCTGCAGTGCGCTTATCGTTGTCGATCTTCGTCCTTTTTGGCTTAATGGTTTCAACAGGTATGCCTCAGTTTCTATATTTCGATGCCCTAGGCTGCGGCTCTCATGCTTAGAATGAGAGTTGGTGTGGAGCCTATGCTTCCAATAACCATTTCAGGTCCGTGTGGGAAGTGTGTGGTGGAGATGATGAGAGGCATGTGATAAACAAAGGCCCAGAAGCAGACCCTCATTGAGTGTCAGACACCATCAAGCCTCACATTATCATATGCTTAAGCAGGCGTTTTGTATTTGGTTCAGATTCCAGGGCTTTAAAATATATACGCAACGATGGTCTTTCCATGGACTTGAACGTCTTCAGACAATGTTGAATTTGGAAGAAGTGCCCCAATCTTCCGATGATTCCTTCAAAATACTGGCTTCTAACCAAGCTCTTCGGCCTGGGGCTGCGGAGCTGCACCCACACCTGCTACGCTTCCTGAATACAGAGCTTGTGCGAGCGTCTGCATACGACGCTATCCTCATGCATGCGTAAAACCCCGTTTAGCTGGTTTGACTGAACCGAGGACGGACTATGAAACATCCAGAAAGTGGTACTCGAGGTCCATCTGCTCGTGCAGGTTGCCTCGTGGCCGGAATTTGAGTTGTTGGCAATGAACCCTTCAAGGGTAGGAATAAACGCGAGGCGACAGGAGTCCAATCGGCGAGCAGTCCAGGGTCCGCTTTCGAGGCGTGCGAAGCTGGATCTTAACACGTGGGAGTTTGGAATTAATGATCTTCCTGATCACGTGCAAACTTCCATATCACATTCCATACATCTAAACGTGCGCTCCGCTAGGCATTTTCTTTGCTAGTCGTCGTGTGGAAGTACTTATTGCAGTCTTACCCAAAATGGAATGTGTGGTATTTTGGGCGCATCGCGAAATTCATTTGTGGCCCAAGCCGGAGTGGCTAATTGGGGCATCGTGGCAATTAAAGGGTCCGCTATGAAAGACGATGTCCGCGAATGCACCCAGAATGATGCAGGATTCGAGCCTTATTGTTCAAACAAACTGTCCCACCTGACTGTACGAACGTACGCTGCGGTCTTTGCAAAGGCTTTGCGCGAGGCTCCAGTGCGGCACATCTAATCACGAGGAAACTTACATGAGTACCTAGATTCCTTAAAGACGCGCTAATGGCCTTACCTACAAGGATGTTCTTAGACCTGACTGACCAAAATCCATATTCTTTTTTCGGGATTAAGAACAGATCCAACGATCTTGGATATCGACCCACATATGTGCGTGCTCTACGTCGATGAACCTGGATTTCTTCGACCCGTGCAAGCGGCACAACAAGTGGCGGTTGAGACGTGATAGGACGACGCGCAGCTTCGATTACGAGTTGCTTTCCTCTTGTAGATCTTATAAGCCTACGCCGCTCAACCCGCCCCATATGCAAGGCATGTATTGCTTGTGGCGCTTACAGCTTGATCAAAGATTGTCGGAGGATTCTTCCCGAACCGATCGCAACGCCGCACAAGGCTACGCTCAGGTCTACGATAAAGTGCTACAGCTGAAAACCGAAAATGGTGCGCGCTCGCAGGTCCTCCTCGGCCCACATCGCCGAGGATTCATTTCCTTGTCAGCTGGGGTGTCCAGTCCCTATCCAATTACAAAAAGAGCCCTCCCACCCGTGTGTACATACGCACCTCTTTTAGTCCTTCTATCCTGCCCCCACAGCCAACAGTGGCGAGAGGGACCACCGCAATTCGTGCCCACCAATGCTGCCTCTAAGTTGCCTTGGCCCTCTTACATGGATCCTCAGAGATCTTGCAGATTCCTTACAAACGCTCGGCCCAACCGTTCTTGGAGTTTTAAGCCTGCTCTATCACTAGGTTTCTTCAGCTATTACGTCAATCTAAGGTCTCATCGAGGGACGCCTGCACGTACCGATGCCCTGACCCGTCAACTTCGAGCGTCTCGCGAATTTCCACTCCAACCCCTTATGCTCCAAGGCCGCCTTGTTTGTCACCCGCGCCATCAGGAACCGGTGAACAATGAGCGAGGAGACGGCGACGTAAAGGCCTGTCACCAGCAGAATCAGAGTTGTCTCGAGAGGCGTACTCATTTCGTCTGGCCAATGTGACCGACGTTGCTGTCGACCGGCTCCCGTGCCGGGATCTGAGGCGCTGAGCTTTGTCTTGTCGGGTTTTATATTAGGGACTCGCATGATCTTGAAGCAAGGCAGGGAATCTGCGTTCGCGAGCGGTTTTCTGCAATGAGCTATGCTGCCCGAGATGGGGCAATCAGAACTGCGCCACCCCTATAGGCAAGGCTAGCTATATGGCATGTGAATCAGCTTCTCTATATGCCTGCTGTGCCGATGGCTGTAGCCGCTCGGTCTTTTGCCTTGGCGGTGTTAGGCAAAGGGTGTATGGACGTCCTTGCCCTTCGAAGCGGTTAATCATTTTCCACAAGAAAGGTAAGGGCCTCGAACACTTAGTCCGGCAATTAAGACGACACTTGGGCCAACGGATCGTGAGATCCAACCTGCCCGCCGATGTAGCCGCTGACATGGAGCTGACTTGAGCCCGAATTCTATGCATATACGCGTCACTAATATGATCTTGCTCCCCTGCACGTCTCTGCGCCTCATTCCTAACAGGCATAGCAGATTCTATTGTATTTACCCATTCCAATGACTGGGATACGGGAAGGATGAAGAAAAAGCAATCCTGCCGATTACGCAAGCACGGCTTGTAGGGAACTAATGCACGGGCTTTGGTGGACTCTCGTGATTTACGATGAAACTGTACTGCTCCAGGGTATATAGCGCATCGGTAATGACAGAGTATTTACCTCGATAGAAATGCAGGACAATGACTACAGTTTGTACATTGCAACTGCGGTGGGTCTCCACGTGGTCCTTATTCAAATAAACCATCTTATTCTATCCTGTCGTTGGTTCGATTGATGGTGCGTAGAAGATTGATTGATATGTTAGCCTTGCTGGACATGGCACGACACTTCTATGAGCCTTTTTTTAAGATAGCCGAGCGAGGTGGTGGCGGGCAGCATTGCTTCTTTGGCCTGATGTGTATCGGCTGACCTCTCAAGGAAGGATGAGTGGACATGCAGTCTCCGACAGCCACAAGCCTCTTGGTCTCCGACGTACTGAAAGCACGGATCAGGTATCCAAAAGCGCAGCTTTACCTTGGATGTCACCATGCAGCCTGTCGCGGTCTAGCCAAGTCTCTGCTGCACCACTACTGGGTTGAACGAAGGCTCGCCCGTCTCTTCCTACGTGATAGAGATGTCATGCGTAAGATGGATTTCGGAGTCAAATGAGCGAACCTTCCTTGCTGCCTTCCGCCCACTGTCACCAGACTCTAGATCTCTCATTCGAAATTCTTTGTGGTTGTTCGAAATATTAACCTTGCTTCCACCTCGAAACTTGTAGCGAGGGTCCTGGTTTGAGAGCTCTCCGCGCGACGAGGTTCGAAGACTCGTAAAGCTGCGTTTGATAGAGAGACCTAGAGATAAAAGGGCGATGTTGTGGCGGTGGAAGAATTGATGTACTGTTGGCATGCTGGATGCAGCGACGCCCGCGAACAATTCAACTTGTCTGTGTAGGGTTAGCAAATGAGCTGCAGGAAGAAGTGCAAGGCGACTTACTGCCACAGTAGGAGATAACCCACTTTCCATGTAGGATCGTACGGGTCCCTCTGGAGCTTGATGCGGAAAACGAGACACACTGTAGATGCGATCGTAGCACTGAAGACGATGGTATGTCAGCCTTGGTAGGAAAATGCTCTGGGTCCTGATCCGAAAAACCTACATGCCACCGGTCATGAACACGACTAATAGACCTATCTTCTTCGCAGTCGACATCTTCAACTTTAGAACCGCTGGGATCGGAAGTATGATAAGGTACCAATCTGCAAGTGTGCCGATAACACCGGTCGGGATAGAGAACTTGGCAAACCTGAGGTAATGCCAGGACAATATACCTTCGAGGAAGGTTTCTCCTGGCCATGGACTGTTCAAGATGAACGCTGTGATGGAGATTGGGACATAGAAGGCTGCGCAGAGGATCACGCCAATCCAAACTGTGATTCTAACCCATCGTAGAGGGCGGAACAATAGATAGTATTGGATGAAAAGGCTGCATTTGGTGAAGCCTAATGCCGGTGTGGCCGTTATAGTCGTGACATAATTTTGCTGCCTGTTTATTAAAACTGGAAATCTCGTCGACATTATGTGACGACTACATACCACAAGACTGCTCTTGCTCAGAACTGTATCCAAATGGAGCTCCCACAGGTGTCGACCGGCCGTACCGTGGCGGCATCCTCGAACAGTCAGCCCACGCTTTTGGAAGTCTAATGCCAGAAACCTTACCCATTACCACGACCACATAGTAAGGAATTCCAAAAAGCTAGGGATATCGTTAGAATTTGCGCTTGTCCCTGTAAATAACGAGCCAGCTCACGAAGCCTAAGAAACATGTCACTATAGCAAGTCCGTCAGTTCAGATGCTGTTTGTGTACTCGACTCTGTAGTGACGTCACTCACAATCATCCCATTTCCAAACCTTCGAGATGGCCAGCTTCGTATAGATACGAATTGAGAAACAAATGGTAGCCACGGCAAGAAAGACACTGCTAACCGTCAGGATTGCCGGGACCTGGGAAGCAGGGTGTTCGAAATTCGGACGGACTCCCGGGGGAGGATCTTCCGCTGGTATCGTCTTTAGTAATGCGGGAGGGATGCTTGCAATGAGCTTTGGATCGAGTTGGGCATACGACATTGTCGCGACGGTACTTCTAGAGCCGGCTAAAGAATCATTTACCGCAGAGGGAACTGAGGTGACTTTTGGTTGCAATTGAGGATACGCATCCGATCCGCGGCACGTCGTATTCATATCTGCCTTGTGGGGCAAGCTGGCATGTTCTTTCCAGCGCCTCAAAAGAACATTGAGGACGGGTTGCGCTGCAAATGGGACAAGCATCCCTCAGACTTGCCGCCGTGGCACAGCAAGCTGCATGACTAGTGAGAGCACAAAGCGATGAGCCCCGGGGGCTGAAATCGAGCCTTGCATAATCAGCAGCTATGATCGAGTCATGCCCCTGCTTTGAGGACTGCCTCTGGCATCCAATAGCATCAAGCGCCATTGATCTCGAAAATAACATACCACCTCGGAGCCAGTCCATTTTACCGGAGAGCCCCGACAAATGAAATCTGAAACAAGCCGGCCTTACTACTCAAGCAATCACTAGCCAGCTACCTGATCTGATAACCGACTGTCCCACCTGCGAGTTCGTGATGTGCCCAAGGCTTCCACAGTAGACATTTTGCCGTATGCATGGAAGGCGGAAGCTAGTGTCTCCAGCACGCCCTGATATATCGATTGAGTCCTGGACATAAGCGACTAAGGCGCTTTTTCTTCATAGCCATCGCTCTTCATCAGTCCTTGTAATTCTTCGTGACAGGTACACACGACCATCCAGAAGATATCCGGCGAGAAAAAGGCCATTCTCCGAAAAGGCCCATTTTGCAGTAAGCGCAGATGGCCCTCCTGCCTGCATCTTGTATCAAACTCGTCGCTGCGTCCTCTAATTGGTACCGGGCCTGGTATTGTTTTATCTTTTTTCTGGTATTTTGGCAAGCAATAGCCATTCTTTGGAGGTTTTGGTGGAAAGCACCTGTGGGACCAATCTGAAGATATCTTCAGAAGCCATTTCGCTGATGAAACGTCTAGTCCAATGTCATTATTGCCGCCTACCCAACCCCATGGGGTAGATGGTTGACAGCCTTACGGATGTTCCTGGATGCGGAGAACATTGTCCAGAAGGCGTACGATTCTGTATTCTCAAGAAATATTCACATCATGGGGGAAGAATTCTGATGTCATCAGTCCAATGGCAAGGCTTTCGCCGTTCCCATGATGGATCGGTGGATTGTGTTCGTAACGGACCGAGACCAAATTCAACAACTTGACAGTGAGCCTGACTCCGTCTTATCCATCGGACAGGCGTTGCGCGATGTATGAATTTTGAATCTTGCTTCCAGTTTCGGGGTACAAATGAAGCGAATTTGCTAACAGGTGACAGCTCGCGTTTGTGGAACCAATCTTGGGCCATCTTCAAGTGGCCCACGAAACTAAAGGCCCTAATAGTGAGCCATTTCGTGTCAATGTTGGTGTGCTGAAGAATAAGCTGCGCTCGAATGTTCCGGCAATGAACATCGTCTTGAAAACCCGAGTCAGAGATGCGGTGGCTCTGGAAGTAACCCCTGAAAGTGGTAAGCCCATTGATAGGATGTGCCCTTTCCAAATTGTCAGCTTAATAGCAAGTCTTATAATGAGCAGATTCCCGACAGGATTCTGCTGGTTGGAAAAAAATCCGTCTCTTTCCAGCTTTCCTGCGTATCTTTACACGTGTCAACATTTTGGTGTTTTTAGGCGAAGAAATGTGTAAGAGTGATCATGCTGTCAACCTCCCCCGCTGGTATGGTAGAATGCTAACAAAGTGCTGAACGCTGTAGCCAATCGTGCAGAAGTTTACGACGTCGTCATGGGATTTTTTTGGAGTTGTATGACAGCCTTTCCCATCTTGAACCTTACGCCGGATTGCCTACTACCGTCAGTGTTGTCTTTGAATCATAATTTCCATCGAGCTGATGAGTGTTCAGACTTTTCGGACCTATGGCAATGGGATGGGGTAAAGCTAGGCAAAAAATATTCAGCCTTCTGCAATGTGTTGCTGGTCAAAGCCTTGAATGCGAGGCTTCAGGCGATAGAAAACCGGTAAGAATGCTATTCATGTCAAAGAAAGTGTGACACTGACGAGCCGATAAGGGAGGACCAGGGCATATTATTCAATGGACGACCGAGATGACCAAAATCAGAAATGCCACCGCAATTGCTAGAATGACACTTGGCCTTCTTTTTGCGAGTGCATTCCAGGTCCCTATGGTAAGCTAGGCTCACGGAAAATCTCACTATGCTAATACTGCTGCGAAGATAGCTCTTTTCTGTGTCTATCGATTTTGCAAACATCTCGAATGCCGCGACAAGCTTGAAGCTGAAGCCATAGAAAACAAAGATTTGGCTTTTAGCTCTTTGAACCGGGAGATGCCTTACCTAGACAGCTTCATCAAGGAAACTTCCCGCCTGAGCCCAGGCCCCATTTGTAAGTTAACCAGCTCTCCTTATCGGATGCACCTGGGGTAGAGCTGTCGATTAATAAAGTCATGCGTCCAATAGTCAGTAATCCACGAACAACCATGGTGGATTATATCTCCAACGATGGTTGCCGCGTCCCTAGTGGCAATTGGTTCGCCGTACCACAACTCTCGCTAATGCGCGATGAGAGCATTTGGCTAAAAGCATCGAAATTTGATGGTTTCCGTTTTGTTGATGAGATGACTAGTACTTCAAAGTCGCGTTTCACGCATCCAAGTCACGAGTTCCCATTCTGGGGCGGTATCAAGCATACCTGGTGAGTCTGTTCATACCCTCTCGGACATACTATGCTCCATCGAATCACTGTACTGACCAATTGCGACACTCGAATGCGTAGTCCCGCGCGCTTTTATGTATCCGTAGTCTTGAAGATGATCATTACACATCTCATCGTGGACTATGAGATCAAGCTTGTAGATCCGATGGCGCAACCATTTTTCAATTTTGGCAAGATGAGACTGCCGAGCCCGTTCATCTCGCTTTGGATTCGGAAGCGGACAGTCACTAGACCCAAACCGCTGCCTGAGACGAAAATCTTCTGAGAGGCAGAGTCTTCCTTGTGGGCACCGGGCATCACTCAGACCCACCTTACGCTGTCTTGCAAGGGTGTCTTTTGCCGCTGCATCGGCCCATGAGAGTAATAGGGAAATCCTAAAGAGCTTGGCGTTGAGCGGGTAGTTGTGTCAGGTATCATAAGAATGTGTTCGTATTTTTGAAATAGTGTACGATGTTATAGGCCGGGCGTGGCAGTAGTGGCAGGAGCAGGGCAAAATCAACTAGTCCTACCTGGGGCAGTGCAGTTTCATCTGGCTGCTTGGACCTAGGTAGTGTAACATAAGACGCGAACCACAAAATGCCTCCGCCTCACAAAGCTACATGCAGCATTGCTGCCTGCAGCAATGCCTGTTCGATGCATGCATACATGCAAGCTGATTCTATTCTCGGCTTGAGATTGTCCCGTGTCTGGTTTTCTATGCCTATGCCGCACCGCACCAGCACCTCCACTTTCTGAAGTCAACGTCTTCAATCGCTGTTGTGAAATCATCATAATGCCGTTGGATTTATTCTCTACATCCGCTGCGACAGCATTTCTTCTCCTAATCACCTTCCTTGTCGTTCAACGTCTGTTGATTCCCGAATTGACGCGAGCGAGGAAGGCTGACGACTTGGACCTTACCAGCAACGGATCCGAGCCCACGATGCTCACAAAGATCCTCAAGTCGGCGTTGCCTGATGCTATCATTCTACCATCTGATACTGGTGCTTTCAAAGAGTCGATGAATGCTTACTGGGCCCAGCAAGAGTGCGAGATTGTCCCCACATGCATTGTTCGGCCCTGTGACGCGCAGCAGCTCAGCATAGCTGTTACAGTCCTTAAGCGTGAATTCGACGAACGTGGTAAGCTAAATGAGAAACAGGCTGCCAATGGACTTTTTGCTGTTCGGGGCGGTGGTCACTCTCCACTGCCTGGTGCCGCGAATATCAGCGGAGGTGTTGTTATTGACCTGAGCCATTTCCGTCAGGTCGAAGCCTCCGAGGATGGATCTCACGTAGTAATTGGAGCTGGCGCCAAATGGATGGACGTCTCGAAGGTGTTAGATACCAAAGGCCTGGCTGTGGTAGGGGGTAGGAACTCTGCCGTGGGCGTCGGCGGCCTCACTCTAGGAGGTAAGCTTTTGCCCTTCAAAAACGTGTGAACCTCCCCTCTGCAAATATAGAGCTCAATTGGGATCTCATCGGCTTCAATCAAAGATTCATCATGCTTGACAAAGTTTGTCGGCTAACACGAGGATGCAAATAGGCGGTCTATCCTTCTTCTCACCCCGCTTTGGTCTCGTCTGCTCGAATATTATGAGGTACGAAATTGTACTCGCTTCCGGCGCTATTACTACAGCCTCGGCCACCGAAAATTCTGATCTTTGGCGTGCGCTTAAAGGTGGCTCGAATAATTTCGGCATTGTTACGCGCTTCACAGCCCGCAGCTTTCCCTATACCAAAATTTGGAGCGGCTTTCTCTACATGCCTTCCTATCAAGCCATCAAAGTCCTCAGGGCTTTCTATGATTATGTCCATGACTCAGGCTCGAGAGATACGCACGACGTCCACTCCGCTGGTCCAATTGGCTGCTTCTCTTACATCCAAAAACTCGGCTGCCAGCTCGTCTCCGTGAATCTCGTCTACACAAAGCCTCCGGAGAAGAAGAATAAATGGCCTACTTGTTGGAAACAATCGTCTTTCGCATCGCTGTGGCGCATCTGGAGTACTTGCAAGACCCGCACCCTAACGAGTGCAACGGACGAGCTTAACGCCCTTAACCCGCCCGGGAGGCGACAGGTCTTCTCCATGACTACTATTAAGAATGATATTGCTACCATTACTTCTGCGCATGCCAATTACCAGGAGGCCATCGCACCACTACGTAAGGCGAAAGTCGCCGGCTTAGTCTGGACACTGATCATGCAGCCACTGCTCCCGGACTGGGTTCGTAAGGGCGATCCAAATCCGCTCGGCCTTCACGTCGGGTTCAACGAACCCCTCGTCCTCGTTAGCTTCGCCGTCAATTGGGACGATCGTAGGGACGATAACCTCGTGAAAACGACGTTACGGCGCACGATAGAGCAGATTGAAGCGGCTGCAGCGGCGAACAAGACAGGTCATCCGTGGCGATACCTAAATAACTGTGCCGAGTGGCAGAAGCCATTCCAGGGCTATGGCGAGGATAATTGGCGGTTTTTGAAGGAGACGAGTCTGAAATATGATCCTGAAGGCCTGTTTCAGAAAGGGTGTATAGGTGGGTTCAAGCTCGAGATAGATTGAGAAGTAATTGCTTCTGGCCAAGCAAGATGAAGGTTGGGAGGACGCATAGGACGCATGTTTGGAGAAAGTCAAGCTATGTTCAGAAATAGGTGAGAGTGTGCTGCGTTACTGTGCCGTGATGACTGATGACTAATGTATCGATGTAAAGGGTAAATTACGGCTGCTCTGCATGTGTGCGGACAATGCTGGAAGCGGAACGGAAACATGTCGATTGCGCAGGCTTAACGAATGGCCACAAAGAGACTCAAAGGTACGTCTCTACAAAAAGTGAGAACAGTTGGGTGGTGCTACCGAGAGCGTCTTACGGGGCTTGAATCAATATGAATACAAAGAACAGCAAGTGATGGGGACTTTTTCCAAGAATCCGGCGGTTATGAGTTCAATTTAAAACAGCAGCATTGCCTCCGTGCGATCTAATAGTGCATGCCATCGATAATGCCTTGACACCCTATTGGACTTTGTACTGAACGATGTTCTCAAAATATTTCTTCCAGTCTCCAAAGCTAATATCAAACACCCCATCACCCTCATCGGTAACCTATATAAAGTTAGAATTTCGATAAAATACCACTCTTGACTTAAATCGAGACTATACTTAGTGTCCTCCCAGACACAGATGGACAAGGGGCACAATGTCGCACAAAATAATAGGGAAGACTTACTCCATCGCCTCCATCGCTCGGAAGCCCCAGTATCCCCGTTGTTACCATGCCCCATGGGTTTCTGAGTGTCACTGTCCCTTTACTCTGATCGCACCGAATGACACTGTAGTCATGATCCGTTGGTAGATCATCCGGCAGCCTGTCCTCACCCGGTGGGCTATTTGATGCAGTCGTTGTCGGGTTCTTCGTGGCGGTATTGAACAGGGCCCAGATATCATCGTTGTTCGCGTCGTCGGTCCATAGCTGAGTGATCTTGTCGGTGTTTCCGTAAATCGCGCTAAAGGCCTCTATCGAGTTTCCGCCGTCAAGCTGGTCGTCGATGCCGGTGTTTGGGTGCGCTTGGGCAAGCGAGATAAATGCGTCTTCCATGACTGATGGCCTGAGAGGTGTCAGTGTAGATTCAACAGCTCCCATGCAGAGCACTTAATCCGGTAACACTTACCATACCCAGTCACCATTTGTAACGTACTGAGGCGCATCGCTGTGGGACGATCCCATGTTGTTTATTGTTCTTTTTGTTACGGTATATTGAGATGGGTCGCCCTTATCGCAAAGGGTGACAGTGACGGTACCGTCGTCGTTGTGAGGGTCTTTAATAATCTTTCTCAGTTGATCAGGATCTGCATAGGCGATACTGGCAAGGGAAGCGTCAAGCCAGCAGTCGCCAGTTGTTCCTTGTGCGATGTCACGGTAAGATGGACCCCTTTTAGGAGGCCAGAGGACTTGTGCAGACGGTTGGAAGACAGGTGCGATGCTTTGCCAGGTTTGTTCAGCGGTATCCCGAAGGAGCAATTTGGATAGGGACCGGGAATATGTATACTCACTTAGACTTATTATGGTCGCAAGAGAGAGGATAGTTGACATCGAGAGAGGAGGCATATTCGAACAGCGGAGTAAATCTTGGATATAATCGACAAAATATGAATGTAAACTTTCAATGCAAATGATTCAGGAATAAAGCGAACGTGGCACAGAACGAGGACGTGAGTCAGGTCCAAAGCATGTCTTTAAGAGCATGTTTTCCAGAGATGCATTTCTGGAAAGTAGTTGTCAACTCACAACCAACGGGATAACTAAGGCTACATCCGAAACTGTGTCAGTTGCGTCTGCAGAATTTAGCTTTTGAGTCATTGTTACGATGGGTCCAAGTAACGACTGCCTGCCGTACCAAGGGTCTGCCGTAAATTTAAGTCGGACAACATAATCAGACCAGCAGTCAACAATTGCGAAGTCTTTGATGGTAGTTGGAGGGTTATGGTGTGAGTGCTCGTACATCAACTTGGACCAACGCGAAGTGATCATCTTTAAATCGAGCTATTTTCGTCAGACTATCTCGAAAGAGGTTTGATGTCAGAGCAGTGAATTGCCCCCAACATCGTAACACGATGTAAAAAAGATTTTGCAATAAGTCCATACGAGCCGAACAACAAGAAGATTTAGTTTTGGTAGAGGCCGTATTCAGTCTCACGACTCTCGCATCCTCGAAGTCCTGACTTGGTCCAAATCCAATGAATCGTGCCAGAACGATGCCTCCATCCATCTGGGTGCAATGACCGCCTATACCGGCGCCGGCTTAGCGGCCGCTCCAACGGGAAAGGCGCCCGTCGCCCCTTTAACGACATAAAGAGCAGGCTATGCCGCTCGCCAGGTCTGTACAGCAAGCCTACAAGATCATTGTCTTTAGCGCTGTATGTAGTCTCCCAGTTCAAGTGCGCGTCGTTGTTGGGAGCTGATATGGGCCTTTTCCCATTTTGGACGAGTCTCCTCTTTAGAGGGTAGGATGAACAAGTCAGGTGATGCTCCCGGTGCAAACCACCTTAGGCAGCTGCCTCTTAGCCGGATAGTGCGAGGGGACTTTGCGAAGGAGAGGGCGCCAGCAGCTCTGGGATTTCCCAAGAGAGCCTAGGAAATTCATTGAAGTTATGAGTGGAAGGAGAATATTTCAAAGTTGGGACCCAAAAAGAGTGTGTATAATTATGTTATAGTAGAATGCAAGAGAATCAAAAACGCCAATGGCTAATGCAGAAAAAGACGAGAAAATTCAAATGTCAAGCACAAAACGCCCATCGCTCATGCACCAATATATAATCCAAATATGCAAGTTCATTAATCTTCTCCCCAATGCTCTTTGCCCTTCTGTATCATAGAATTATCAGGCTCCTTAAGCGGATCCCTTCACGAAAGCAGGGTCGCAGATAACCTTGCTGACATGGCTCGGGCCAGCCTCGAATCGCCACAGCCCAGCATCTCCGTCAGCGAAGGTGATGTCCCTGTTTCCACCCCTGAGAACGACAAGTGGGCGGTGGTTCTGGTCAAGAGCCTGGCAGCGGTAATCCTGTTTCTCCACAATTTCACCAACGGTAAGCTTAACGGTCGAGAACGGTCCGGATGGGTGAGGGGCTTGTTCCTCGCGCTGACCCTCGTTGAAAGTGTTCTGGGCCTGGGTCCCGTGCTCGTCGGAAAGAGTGACAATTAGTTTGGAGGCGTCTGGACTGATTGCTTGGAAGGCGGGGTCGCAGATGACCTGGCTGACGAGGCGTTCCCCGCCTCGGAAGTCCCATTCCCCGTTGCTGCCGTCGGCGAAGGTGATGTCGGTGTTCTGGCCGCGGAGGAGGACTATGGGTTTGCCGGTATCATCGAGGATTTGGCAGCGGAGGTTCTGTTGTTGGGCGTCCTTAGGCACGCTCAATAAGACGGTATTAAAGGGGCCGCGAATAGCGGGCACTTCTGTGTCCCGGATGCCTTCCTGGAGAGCAACCGTGGTGCCGAGGTCCGAAGCGCTGCTGAGGGTGACCACGATGTCCTGATCGACTTGGCGGCGACTGTGGGGAGCGGCGAGGGAGCCCGAGGCTGCAAGAAGAGAGAGGAGGATAGAGTATTGCATTTTGGATATTATGGTGATTAAACTTTGGGTTTTTATGTTATCGACGAGCTGAAGAGAATTTTAAGCAATCAGAATTGACAAATGAAATAAGGAAATAAAGAACAAAGGAGAAGTTTTTGTTGCTGTTGATGTCTTGTATGATGATGAAAAAAAAATTCGCTTCAACGACGGGATGGGAAGCCATCTTTATACTCCTTCCATTATGCTTTGTGGTAAACGTTAGCGTATCTTAAACTGTTCATGATTAACGGACAATGGAAGGACAGAAAGGTGCACGGATAGGAGCCGCGTGGGCATCTGAAGGCGGAGTGGAATGAGTAAGATGCCCAGACGGAATGTTTCCATATTGCACGTCCCGAGACCGCTGCGGCCGGCGGAGTGTGTATTCAGGACAAGAAGTATCATTGGTAGATTAAGACGCCACGCGAATCCTTCTATGATTAGTCGGAAGTTTCTTAATGCCAAGACAGCGGGAAATTATTTTAAATCAACTTACAAAGATGCTCACTAAAATAGCGAGCCAAGCTGTCGTCAGGTATCGATCGGCAACATCCCGACTGCAGGGAAATCAAAAATTACTCCCAGGGAGCTAGATCCATTCTTCTTAAGCTCAGTTTCATCGTGCATGCACCAGCAGCATGCTCTTGGGCAAATGAACATCGTGCAAATGGAGATAGCCAAGTCCCAGAAGGACAGTAAATAGAAATGGGTCCTAGGCTTTCCTAAGCTAATTTTCCTAAAATCTACCTGTCTATGTAGTGTAATCAGGTTTTGAGATGTCGATGAGCCACTCACTAGCGGAAGTCGCTGTAGTATTGAAGAAAAAGGCAGCTGCGCTTGCTGTTCATTTGGTAGGACAATAGATGTCCTTGGATGGGAAAAAGGCAGGAGCTTCGCTATACAGGCAGTGAAGGCCACAACTTCGGGATGGTCAAAATGGAAAAGTGGAACTTCTGGGTTTTACATTGTTCGCCATGTATGAAGGGCCAATGAAGACGCTGTCGGCCCAAAACGTAAATGGATTTGGGAGGCGGAGGGGGCTTGCCAAGCATTGCCAAGCAGGTGGCGCTGTCAGCGGAACGGAACTTCGTAGCGCCGCTGTCAGCCAGCTTCTTTATGCAGAGAGGAATCCGAATCCGACAAAGATCCGAGTGGCAGCGAAAGCCATACGTGACATTAATCTGCGCAATCACATACGCGTCGCTATTTTGTCCACATCGGTCAAGACACACCACTTGCTGTTAGTCTTAGATTAGGCCTTATGCCTCGTCGTAGTAGATGTCTCTCACAGAGACTGGACACCGAGACAGACCGAAATAGGACAATCGAGCAGACGATGTGTCTGATTACATTACCAAATTGAGCATGGCCAACTCTCGACGATTCAAAAGTCCAACTATTCAAAAATTATGTGACATCTAAAATTTCACTCCTTTACTCTAGCTACGCGCAGTATCTCGCCTCCCTTTCTCCTTCTATCCAAGTAAAAGCATATCTTGGTCGTCGCTAACTTCCTCCTATTGAAGCAAAGAGATAGCATTGTCGCTGCCGCTGGACCTGTAGACTAAAAAATTCTCTAACAATGCAAGAAGTGAATCAGTCCGCGCGTTCATCCTTTGTCACAAGCAACTCTAGCACTGCAATGGTATCCAGTGTGTTTTTCGACATATGCAAGGTCTTTCGAAAAGGGCTCTCTAGAACGTAAGGTAATGTTTCCAACCAGAGGCAAATCCCAATCTTGATGGAGAACACGAATCGGCGAGCGTGACGGTCAAGAAACAAGCCTCGATAGTGTCATGGAGAGTTGTCGGGCACACAATAAGCAGAGCCCAGCAATCCCTCGCAACCTCCAACACGTAACGTCGTTGGCGGTCTATGTGCAGACGACTAGCAAAAAGCAGCGGGAATTTTCGATGTCTATCTTTTGGGGTCTGCAAGTCATGCCTTTAATGGCATCAGCGGCGAGTACTGACGGAAGCCCAATAATGTGTTGTTCAGGGGATGGACGCGAGGTTTCATCCTGGATAGCGATGGGCGATCGTAAGAGGTCTGAAACTTTCGGGAGATGCGATAGGAGTTGATTTGTTGGCGTTGATTGTTGGTGTACACGTGAGTAATGAGCGTGATTTTGCTGCCATCGTGGATCATAGAGCGTGTCGTTGCTATCATATCTCATGCTCTGTATGTAGAGAGCTCTTCCGTTAATGCCTACTTCTAGCATGCCTTTTCTGCACGAGAATCTGCAGACGTCCATCACAGCCGTTCAAGTGCCTTCTATCCCGCTCTCCCAACTCAATGTTCCATTTCGCTTTTCTCGTCACCTCTTCTCATCGTACCTTCCCTGTCCTAGCTCCTCCCGCATGCACAGCCTTACGCAGCTAAATACCCTCCATCAACCGGTAATCCCACGCCCGTCACCCACGTCGCGTCCTCACTGACCAAGAACACCGCCGCCTTCGCAACGTCTTCCGGCTTGCCCCAATCGCCCCATGGGGTCGCCGCCGTGAACGCCGCGCTGATCTCAGGGCTTTCGAAGTCGATCCTCGTCAGAGCGGTTTTCAAGACTGTATTCGTCAGTAGAAAATAATTCGTTAGGATAAGGGAAACTTTACAGCCGGGACATATCGCATTACAGTGAATGCGGTCTTTGGCGTAGTCGAGGGCGATCTGCTTGGAGAGGTTCAAGATGCCGGCTTTGGCCGCGCAGTATCCGGCTGTTGAAAGGAGTTTTTGGGTGAGAATGAAATCTTCGTACGAAAAGAAGTACAGGGAACTAGCTGAACACACCGGTGCCTCCACGAAGCCCGACTTGGCCGAGGATGCTGGAGATATTGACAATCCACCCCCGACGGCCGCGGGCGTTGAGGTCCTGGCGCACGAACTGGCCACAGGCGTGTTTGCAGCAAAGGTAGACGCCGGTTAGGTTGATGCGGCTATGTAGGCTATTAAAAACTTTCTTCGATGATTTTTGGAGAAACAGTGGATGGTCGTTAGTCTTGAAAAAGGGTGTCCAGTAGCTCTGGATCGCGTGCAGGGAGACATTAGGGCTTACATTTGGTTGTCCCAGTCGGCATCTGGCATCTCATGAAGGCGAATTCCTCGTTTGGCAATTCCTATCCCGGCATTGCAGACCATCCTGGAACTTTATCATTAGAGCTTAAGTCGATGTTCCCGTTCAAAGCAGAGAAACTGGTATGGCGCCGATTGAGAAGATAGAAAAGGAAAGGCTCAGACACGCCAACGACCTCCCAACAGTACACAAATCCGACTACCGTGTACCACATACCATATGTCTCCAGCTCCAATATGGGAAGTCAAAACTGAAAGGGAAGGACTGCAAAGTTGCCTCGTCAAAGTCTAGCGGCAGAATATTTCGGAGCAAAACTTGCAGATCATGCGTACCATCTCAAGGCTCATCTTGTCTCTAGCATCTCACCTTCTGTCGCCATAACACTCCAAGACTCTTCCAACACGAACACCAGCACATAACAATGACAACGAAACGAAGCATGAACACTCACACGTCTAACCTCCCACCCAACTCCACGGCCTTCTTCACCACCCCCTCCACCATCTCCGGCACTCCCACATCACACTCCACAAACACCGCCCTCCCATCTCCGTACCTCTGATTAATCGCCTGAAACGTCGTCGTCCCCCTCGCCCACTCCGTCGCCCCCTCCTCCTCCACCCCGCCCTCCCTCTCTATTGGCTGCAGGTCCGCGCAGACAATCAGCTTCGTCCCGTGGGAGGCAAACGCAAGGGCGATCTGGCGTCCCAGGCCCGAAGAGGCCCCTGTGATGACGCAGACCAAGTCCTGAAGGCGGGGGGGATGATGAGGTGAGGTGGTGGAGGTGGTGGAGATGGAGGACGTAGTGGCTGCCATCTTCTTTTGCGCTTTTGACAGGATTGGAGGTAGCCTAGGTCGGAAGAGATGTGGATGGAGCGGAGCTCGGGGTCGAGGTCGATGTCGAGGAATGTGAGCTCGAGTGGGGTTGCGTCGAGCAGGAGGTAGTGTGCTATGTTCATGAGACAAGTATTGAAAAAAGCCATCTCTGAGATGAGTTCATGTCACGTGGTGACCTCATAGCCTTTAATATGAAGTGGAGAACTGCCTAAGGTAGGGTTGAACGAAGGATGGCGGGTTGACCTTAATGCAGGCGCAAAGCTCGATTAGGAAGTAGATTTTGAGGTTGGGTGCCTGAGCTGCCCCTGCCATGCATCCAAGTCTACGATAGCCAAGCACACTTCTGCAGGCAAAATATCGTAGTTCTCCTTTTGCTCTGGGCGAAGGACTAAACCTTGTTAGTCCAAACGCACTTCGAGTACACCTACTGTCAATATCTACATGTAATCGAGGACAAAACCAATTTTGCAGGGAAGTAATGAATTAAATTCTTCAGATTAGTGGTACGTGCTAGCGCAATGTACGCGTCCAGCTAGCTGTACCCAACACAGCTCTAGATAGTACGGAATGCCCGTCAGATGTTCCCATGAATATACAAAGTTTGCCGACCATTTAGCCCGGCTCCCCCCTTTATAAAATGGCATCTGGTCTTCAAGCCAACCGCGTCGTCACAACATCAAACTCGTGAATCAAAGTATGCTGAAATTTGCTGAAAAGCACCGCCCGATTGACCATCTAACGCCAAGTGCCAACGCGCGATGCAGACTTTTCCGACCCAAAGGACACATCCACGAAGTAGATGTAGAATGGAAATCTTTCGAGATGGCGCTTTACATGACGATGCATCTTCTGTCATCCTTCGACTTCGCCGGCTTGACTGACAGAGCAACTCGGGCTGCTTCTGTGAACGCTTCATTGACACCTCGATTTTTCATTGCGGAGCATTCTGCGCCTTGTTAGAGTTCGCGGGGCTTTGTTGCTGCCTTAGGACGGCTCACCAAGGTATCTTAATGCGCCAATTCTTTTTGCGACTTCTAAACCTTGGCTGTATGAGATTGGACGCTTCGCGTGTGATTCGCCATCTTCGCCGTCCTCTTTCTCCTGCTCTTCCCTTAAATCGCACTTCAACGCCACAAGAACAAGCTTTGCGCCTTGGCAGTGTTCAGCTATCTCGGCCATCCATTTTGTAGCGACGTTTTCGAGTGAGTCTCTGTTATCGACCTGCGAGAAATGGTCAGGCTTCGTCAACGATGTATTGAATGCTCCGGTCTTACGGAAAAGCATAGCATTATTGCTTGAGTGTCATCGTAGGAAAGAGATCTTAAGCGGTCGAATTCTTCTTGGCCTGCTGTGTCCCATAACGACAATTCGAGGTGTGTGCCGTCGACAAATATATCTAGCGAAAGTAAGCTTCGTGCGATGTCGAATGAGAGAGAGAGTGTCGGTCAAGAGCCTTCCTAACGTACCGTGGACGTAGTTTTCTGTAAGCTGTCAGCTTCGCTTTTGCACAGAGGGTGTGAGCAACGAACCAAAGACAGTTGGCTCACTGGTAATTTGACTTCAGCATGAGTTGATAATGCAAATGTAGCATAGCTTACTAGACTGTTGGAAAGAACCTAGATGGCAAGTGCATCAGCATTGCATGAGATTTAGGACCTCGGCTGAAAACCTACCCTCTGGTAAAGACGTTGAGTAACGATGTCTTACCGCAAGCGCCATCGCCTCTGCATCGATGATCAGTACGTCTCTTGTGAAGCTAGCAAAAAAGACTGACAGAAGGACCAGTTTCCGCTGGACCGTCCTGCCACCTCCGAGCCCGCAGAATCCCATCGCTAGTCTTTGAGTGTAACCTAGAGGTAGCAGCTGGTACGTGACACGATGATAGTGGTTTGAAAGGAATGACGAGAAGAAATTGTTTCAGCTGTAGAGCGCTGTAGGGAACGTTGGGCGGTCGCTGAGTGTTGAAGATGGCGAGAGTGTTTGCAGGTCCGTAGCGGAGGCTGAGGGACGGGACCGATGATTGATCGCCGGATGCGCGCCTTTCCTAGCTGAATCCAGCGGACGCAGCGCGGGCTGATCGGTCAAAGTCAACTCCACATGATGTCAGCTTTCGTCGGTCCGGAGCGTCAGTGTCTTTAATGTATCATTTCTATCAGGAATCTCTCGAATATGTACTGAGACAAACCATAGTTGCTAATTTTATTAGCTCCTCTTGCGCATTGCACTAAGTCGACCACACAGACGAGTCCGTGCTTCTCAACCGACAAAGAACTGTTGCTGCATTTTAGCAGCCGCATTCTGGAGGAAGGCAAGGCCTCCGAGACCGAAACTCCATGACCTGACTACTGGCATGGCGCAGCATTACGTGTGAAACGCTCAATGGACCACACCTTTAGTACTAACCAAGAGGACAGTGGACCTGAAAATTGATCCAGTGGTAGGAAGACAAAAATAGCATCAATTTGTATATTCAAGTGAACAGTAGAAATGATGCTAATGAGCCTCTTGCTCCCGCTCCATCCCACCCTTTCCTCTCTGCATTCGCTCCGCCAACCCAATCTCCCCTGCCCGGCGATTTAATCCATGCACGAAATCTCCGCGGCCCCCGTATTTCACATTTCGTGCCCGCGCAGCGTCGTCGGCGTCTCTCTCTGACTGCTCTCGAGCTGCGATGGCTGCTAATCTTCGTTCTCGATCCTGGTCTAGATCGTTTGCATTCTGCTGCATCGCGGCTAACTTGTCTGCACGGTCATCTTGGCGAGGAGGAGACAGAGGAGGAGTCCTCGGTCTTGTCCCATTAGATCTAGATGATGAATGCCAACTCTGCATCTTTCGAATGCCATTGCTGTAATTATTGCTGTGGTAGGGTGAGCGAGATCGATCTTTTCGGTCACGGCGATCTGGAGAGAATGATCGTCGTCTTGGTGGAGACCGTGAACGCCTTGCTCTGTAAGGCGATGATGATCTCTTTGACTTGTAAGGAGAAGGTGACCTGTGGTGGTTTCGAGACCTGTAGGGTGATGGCGAGCGCGAAACCGATGGGCTGAAGGACTGTCGATGCCGGTGGTGTCTGCGTCTTCCATGTCTATCCTCGTCTTCATGGCGTCTGGAACGATGTCTTGACCGTCGTTCCTCATCGTCTCTGTGATGATGTTTCCGTCGCTTATGCTCTCGTTCTGTTGCTGGCGGCTCCCTTCCCGCAGCTTTCATGAGCGCTCGCATCTTTACAGGGTCATTCATCATCGCCTCGTAAGCAGCCTGTTGCGATTTTTTGATATTCAGCATAGGATCCTCCCTCACTTTAGCCGAGATGTCGCGGACAGAGTGTGCACTCTGAACGGTCATGAATGAGGTTTCCTTCGTGGACTGTTCTGGTTTCTGAATATCATTGCCCTTGAGGAGCCCATCGATTCTCCTCTTCCCCAAGAGGTAACCTTCCATCTCTTCCGTAGTGCCTGACTGACCAGCTGCAGGGCCATTGTACATCCAGTCCACGCGGTTGAGTTTCTTGGGCCCTCCAGAAGCTTCTTGCAATTGCCGGAGTTCTTGCAACTCCCTTTCTTGTTGCCTCTCCTTGAGCAATTCATCAACCTTTTTGCGTTCTTTTAAGGCTTTCTGTTCTTCCTCCCAGACCTAGGCTTCAGAGTTAGCATGCCAAAAGCGATAAAGGTATGTTGTGGGAGACGCACCTTCCGTTGATTACTAACCAGCTGCGGGTGCCAGCTCTTCTTCAGGTTCACTAATATTTTGTTAGAGAGATGTGCTAAGAGCGTTGACCGCTTGCGCAGCTACTTACGATCACCGCCACCCATTTTGGAAGCTTCAGTTTGTTATCGCTTGCAAACACCGTCGTACATGAAGCGACAGCGATTAGTCCCTTGGGGTTGCAGAGAACAGATCTTGGAGAAATTGAGAACTGGGTATTAACAAATATTCGTCAAATAATATTCGTCAATACCCTGATTGACAATGTCTGAAGTGTTCGAGATGTTTGCCGCACGCCAAGACAACTTCTTCACTAAGCCAAATTTGGACAGAATGGCCGTACAGCTTTGTAATTCTACGACCTGGATTGAAAAAGCATGGCCTGCATTTCTCGATTGCGATGTACTTGGAACAGCCTTTGAAAGTACTCACGATATTATCCTAAATCTCAAACCGACCTAGACCCAGCCTAAGATCCACGTTTGAAGCTACCTGTCCCTCTACCAACCTCCCACCACTCACCGCCCGGTTGGAAGTTAGTGACTTTGGTATTGACCTCTGCCCGCCATCCGTCGCCACAAGAAATAGACTTTATAAAATGTGCAAGCTCATTTGTTTTGGTGGCGCAGAGTAATTAATCGTCCTGACGTCCAGTTCAACGTCGTGGCATTCTCACTTTTTGATGCGCATAGTGCGGCAAGGCTTTTCTTTGTCGCAGTACTTAACGTGGGAATGAAAGAGGCGCACATCGATGCGAGAGCTGATGGGTAAGGAGGTGGTGTTGGCAAGTTCTTGCGAATTTGAATCTCTGACAGTATGATGGTGGTGACCGCCGAAGTTGGAAACAACGCCAGTAATTGCCGTGATGAGTTTGCCGATGCCTGCGAGTGCAACCATATCTATGACACTTGGTTTTCCTTTGAAGTATGAAGGTGATATTCGCACTCGCTCCGTGAGGTTGTAATACTTGGCCTGCAAGTCTGTGATAGATCTTGTTCCCTAAGAAAGGTTGTGGTTGGGGTAGAGAAATCATGAAGGGAATAAGGTGAGTAAGAGACATGAGTAACAGTAACTGAAAAAACATCTTAATGTCCTTGTTAGAACTCTCCTCGAAACAAAGAACATGGACGTTCCTTTCAGCTCGTGAACGTGACATGGAACAAAATCACAATGATAGAAGGGAGCACAAAGTACAAGGCCAAAAACAATCGAAGACCGAATACTACCATGAAATGTAGCTTTGTGGGTTGGCAATGTGACCGCTTATGGGGTCACACGTAACGACGTTCCGAAGTACATGACTGCAATTTTTGAGGGTCGGAACCCTGTAAGGCCCAGAGCTTGAGTCGTAGAGCAAAATGCCTAATGCCATTGCGTAGAAAAAATTCTAAGCAAAGAGACCGCCGAAACATGTTCTACAGAGATCCCTGTCTGATCTTCAGGCCCCAATCCAATGCATATCGCTTATATCTATTCACGAAAATGTATCAATGTTCACGCAACCCATCCTTTCTTCATAGGCGGGAATAAGAACGCAGGATGGAAGACCGTCAAGGCAATAGAGGCAAGGGCAATCATCCTGTTCCAGTTAGTGGTTCCATCTGCGAGGCTGGCAGCGAACCAAGACTTACATCCCATCCAAGGCATAAAAGTCGTTCTCTTTCCGCATAACAGAGCCGCCCCATCCACCTGACATCTCGGGCATGCGATAAACACACCGAATGAAAATGGTAAGAAAGGCGAACCCGGCCGCCCACACGAAGATCCGGAATTTCTTAGGGTCGACGCTTGACCTCTCCGATTTGATGGCGACCGGAGCCTCGTTACGTTGCTTTTCGGGATCTTCTGATAAAGGCTCGTCATTGCCAGATCCTGGGCTTGATGCCGCGTCCTTCGTACGAAAAGGCTTGTCACTCTTGATCCTCCAATAGAATTCTGAGATGATGGCGGCGCATATGACCATCGTAAATATCTGGAACCCAATCCCGGCAAGGATAATATGATCACCAGTATTGGCCACCTTAGGGTGCTCATGTCCACCGGCAGCGGCGACGCCTCCTCCTATGGCTTGCAAAACAATACTCCCAAAATCGCCGGATATGAATGCCCATGTGTATGTCGTTGGTTTAAGTCTTGAATATTCCTCTCCACAATACCGAACCACCCACTTCAATGTCAGGTATATTGAGGCTGCGAGAAAGCTTGGTGCTAACACGAGGCAGCATATCTGGATTTTAAAGCCATCGCTAGACCACGGGTTCTTGTGCATCATGATACGGCCACCATACCCGACTGCCTCGCCAAACGTTCCAATTGCGGCGCCAATCATGTAGGGATAAGTCTTATATCGAATACCAAGGCCAAGTTGTAAAAGGCAGCAGAGACTGAAGACGGTGACAAAGACAATCGAGGCTGGTAGATTAGGGTAGTAGCCATAGGTTGTCGCCCACACTGGGCACTCCGGCGACACTGCAACACAGTTGCGGTAGCTTGCTCTAGGCATGTTGAAAGGGGAGAAATCTATCATGAGGGGCTCAGGAGTATCTCTAACACAGTGGATGGCCGGATACAGAGAAGAATGAATGGGAAAAGAAATGGAATGAACTGGACATGACACTTAGCAGAACCGCGAGGCTAGCTGGGAGTCTGGGATAAGAAATAATTTGGGAGAGATGATAGTGACAGGGGACTGAGGATGCAAGATCTTTACCTATATGATTGGCTCAAATGACCTGGTGAATTACGCGAGGCAAGGATGAGATGCAATCAGGCTAGTCGCACGTCAAGCCGGAACGACTGACTCTTGAACGTTGCAATTGTAAGATTTACGTCCTATCAGGTAAAGGAACCCACAATCGATGATGAGCAGGGACCTTGTTCGACATGGACTCCGCTGCCTCGCTTGCGTGAATAGACGTCGATCAGATCTCGGCCTCGTATAACCGAGCTTGAGTTTTGGGAATATCCTCCGGGTTGCCGGAACCCAATGTAACTAGGCGAACCGAGGATCTGCCGACCGCCAAGGAGCCTTAGCTTCAAACGTCGCGGGAGCCTGCTGCTATCGATAAGAGCTCTTTAGACAAACCTTACAAACCGCATATCAGAACATCCCATCGCTTTCATGCCGGCGCGGTATAAGACCTTCTAAGACCAACCATTTTAAATTTACCTTTCTGCAATTGTTTGCGGACTACCTCGACATCGCCTGCCACTATCCATCCGTAACCCTACAGAAGTTGAGCATCTAGATGCTTGGAACAAAATCAGCACGAGCATCGAGTGATATTGACCATTCCCGACCCTCCTTTTAGTTCCTTCCCCAAGACCCCGGGGTATTAGGTAGCATGTCGGACGATGATTTTATGCAAGACTCAGATAATGAGAAGTAAGTCTGGAGGCAAAAATATTGTGTCACTGTCTGAAACTTTGGGTCCAGCTACGATTTCGAGTTCGAAGATTCCGACGATGACCAGGGAGGTGATGTCGGGATTGAGAACAAGTATTACAATGCAAAACAACTCAAAACCGAGAATCCCGAAGAAGCCATCATAGAATTTCTAGGTGTACCTGATCTAGAGCAAGACAAAAGCGATTGGTTCGCGATCTCCCGTCCATCACGTTCTATGCACATACTGATCGCAATAACAGGGGATTCAAAGGTCTTAAGCAAGCTATCAAGCTGGAACTTACACTGGGTAAATATGACGACGTATGTGACCCCTTCTTGGAATAGCCTGCAAGCTGAACTCTTCACATAGGCCATTACACACTACAAAGAACTCCTCACCTACGTCAAATCCGCTGTAACTCGCAATTATTCCGAGAAGTCTATCAACAGTCTACTTGGCTACGTTGAAAAGGCATCGGCTGATGACCCCTCCTCTGCCGGTTCGTCAATTGAACAATTCTACTCTCTCACCCTCGCTTCTTTTCAGTCCACCAACAATGAGAGATTATGGCTCAAAACGAATGTCAAATTGGCAAAATTATGGCTAGATAGGAAAGAGTACGATCGACTAACACAGAAGCTGAAGGAACTACACCGAGCCTGTCAAAGAGAAGATGGCACGGATGACCCAGCTAAGGGAACCCAAGCACTGGAGGTCTATGCTCTTGAAATCCAGATGTATGCTGAGACTCGTAACAACAAGCGCTTAAAAGCTCTCTATCAACGAGCTCTGAGAGTGAAATCGGCTGTGCCACATCCAAAGATTATGGGTATAATACGCGAATGCGGAGGCAAGATGCACATGTCTGAAGAGAACTGGAAAGAAGCGCAATCTGACTTTTTCGAGTCGTTTCGAAATTACGACGAAGCCGGCTCGATGCAACGCATCCAGGTCCTGAAATATCTCGTCCTGACTACTATGCTCATGAGCAGTACGATCAACCCTTTCGAATCCCAAGAGACGAAACCCTACAAAGACGATCCCCGAATCGCCGCCATGACCAATCTTGTTGACGCTTTTCAACAAGATGATATTCACCGATACGAATCAATCCTTCGAACGAACCCAGACCTCATGTCCGACCCTTTCATTGCTGAAAACATCGACGAAGTGACCCGCACAATGCGTACAAAAGCTGTGCTCAAGCTCATCGCGCCGTATTCCCGCTTTACTCTCGCTTTCATCGCAAGGAAGATAAAGATCCCCGTGGAAGAGGTTCAGGACATCCTTGGCGTACTCATTGTCGAAGGAAAGCTTAAAGCGAAGATCAACCAAGAGGCAGGGACAGTAACAAGAGCCGAGGACGCAGACACTAATCGTCTTTCAACTGTCAGTGAGTGGACCCGAGCGATCGAGAAACTGTACTGGAACATCTTCACCGAAGGCGACGGGTTCAAGGTCTCCGAAGAGTCCGCCGGGATGATGAAGGGTGATCCAATGGCGGGCTTTGGCTCGTCACTGCCGAGCACGCGTGGGATGCCATCATTGGGGAAGGGGCCTAAAGGCGGGAAGAAAGGCAAGGTGGGAGGTAGCTTTAGCATGGGAATTCATGCAGAAGTTTAAGCGAAATGAAAGTGTTCGCTGCCGAGAAGCTTGACAGTAATCTGCTGTTACTTTGAGTTGCAAAAGTCTGGCGCAAGAGGAGAAAATAACCTTGAAAGCAGTATTAAATCGGGCAGTAGAGCAAAGCATCACTAGACCACTCATGCAAAGCATCTACGGAACAGATTCGACGAAGGAATGAATCGTGTACCTGACATCGCTATCTCATTCTTGAAGCCATGCCTCACGCCGTATGCCGCATAATCATCGCCCGGAAATCCAGATCCGTGCAGAGCAATAAAAGCTGTTTTAGCAGCGTGTATTCAGAGTCTATTGAAAAACATACCCAACACCGGTCTCCCTCGCTGCCAAAAGACCGAAGCTGATTTAACAACGAAGTCTCGCGGCACTACACGCATGCCCTGCTTTTCCAAATCATGATTCATAAAACGTTCAATCCGCCCTGCCTCTCCCTCGCTATATCCAATGCCTATCACCGGAGCAAACAATCAGCTACATCGCCACCCCGATCTCCTCCACATCAACATCCACACCAACAACCTCCCGCTCCCGCTCCCCTTCCCCAACCCACTCCCCGCCATCCCTCAGACGCAGCATCTCCCCCCCATCCCCCTTCTCGTCCCCATATCCACTCCCCCACCTCTCCTCTCCATCCATCTCCCGATAACTCGGCGGCCCACCCAGACTCAACCGCAACGTACTCTGCGAACTCCACGGCGACGGCGACATCGTCCCGCTCCTCTCCGGCGACTCAAACCCGTCGTCGTACTCGCCCTCCGACTCCGCAGAGGAGTAGTAGGACTTCGGCGGCGCGATAAAGCTGATCCCATCCTCCATCCAATCATCCTCCTCCTGCTTCTCCTTCTCCTTCTCCTTCAGCCTCCTCTCCTTCTCTTCCCTCCTTGCCGCCTTCCCCTCCCTCCGCGCCCGTCTTCGTCCAAAACACCCCTTCTTCATCCTCCCGACCGCGCAGCACAAGCCCGCGACGACAAACACCCCGACGAGCGCGAGCCCCAGCGCGCCAAACAGCGCCCAGAATATAATGCTGTCCGCGGTCGTCGTCTTGGTCGCGTCGGTGGGGCTGCGGCAGTTCACGACATAGCCAAAATCGTTGGCGCAGAGGGGCGAGTAATCGGCGGGGACGAAAGGGGGGTGCTGGTCGTTGGCGGAGGGGTGGTATTTGAAGTTTGAGTCTCTGGGATGGAGGAGGGGGAGGGATAGGGATAGGGGAGGCATTTTACGGCGTTGTTGTCTGAAGAAGAAGAGGGATATGTGCAGGGATAGGGTGTTGTTGATGATGAGGCAAGAAGGGTTGAGTCTTGTTTCCGGGAGATAGGTGAGCTTGGAGAATGTGAGGAGTGTGCGGTAGAATGTCGTAGGAGAGGAAAGAGACATCCTTTTTTTTGTTTCGGGATGTTGCGGATATTTCATAGCTAGATACAAGACACGAAACGCCATCAAGAAATAACATCCTTCCGGGGGAAGGGGGGGGGGCAAGAACAACAGGGCTGAAAAACAAAACGAAAAAATGAGGCTGCATAACTTTATCGTCCAGCCTTGCCCTCTTCGCCTTAGAGTTTTTCCCCGGTCCCGGGGTTCTCCTTGGTGGAACTTAGAGTTAGACCGAGTGGAACAACGGTGGCGGGGGTTGTCTGGGAGAAACGAGTCGAGTACCAGCGTTATTGTGCGGTGCAAAGGGTGAAGGGGGATAGGTTCATGCTTTGGCGCTGACAGCACCAAAATGAGATATGTACTTTCTTCCTGGCCAGAAGTGCATGCTGTTGTAAGGTTTTGCTCGGAGTTTTGCTGGACAGACTACCTGAATGGAATCGTTAATTCACTGACAGAAGAAGGGGGGAAATACTCGGACCATCGTTGGACTTACCCGAACCCGTGACCTATTTCAAGCCAAACCTGAGAGGTCAATCATCGCCATATCGACGGTCCTCTTAACAATCACAGTTGTCAGCCAGGCCCAGGCAGCCTCACTCTCCCACACCTGTCATCCTCTAACCCTGTTCCTTCCATCCTCAGCCTCGTCAATCCGCTTCATCGTTCTACCACTTCTCCTATCCCTGTCACCCGCAACGCTGGGGTCCCTCCATCCCAGCTCCGGTCTCAGCTCGAAGACAAAAAGCTCGAGGCCCGCCATGCACTTTTGACTTTCCGGCCCGAGACAGCTCATCTTCCTGGTCCTCGTATTAGTCTTCCCGGGTACCGTTCCGGTGTAGGTCCGCGTTTTCCCCCGTAGTCGCTCCATCCCGTACAATCTTCCTCCTGCCCCCCTCTCCGAACCCGCACAGTATCGCACTCATAGGAGTCCCTACCACCTCACCGTAGCCCACCGTCGCCAGCGCCACCGCAATTCTCACACACACTCTCCACCACAACCTCCTCACTCCCCTTCTCCTTGCCCTTCGTCCCCCGCCTCCCTTCCTACCCTCCCGCACATCAACCTCCCGCCACACCATTTCACCACATCCCGGCACGCCCCCGGCAGATGTCGAAAGACATGGGGCTCCAGTCTCCCGATCAGGTAAGTCGCCACCCCGCTGCCGATGACGAAGAAGCCGATCAGACAGTAGACCGGACCGTTTCCAAGGTCGACCGCTTGTAGTTTCACGCCTGGCGGTGGAGGGACATATGGAGCTCCCAAAGCCATTTTTTTAGGGGGAGGAGTAAGGAAACGGAAGGGGAGTAGTAGAGGAAAGATTTAGACGTAACAAGGGGTATAGCGCCGCCAAAGAAGACACATGGGTAATCGTCCAGACTGTCTTGGCAGGCGAGTGGCTCATGTGTTTCGCAATAATTACGGGACTAATTGTCAGAGCTCTGTTCGGCGACAGATGAGGAGAGGAAGAACAAGGTACGCTAAAACATTGCGATTGCAGCGCAGATCAAGAAGGGCAAGCAATAAGTTCAACAACGTAGGACGAGGGGTCTCTAGGAAGGAACGACCGCGTAGGTGCATTGGCCGCAAGAGAGCGCTGGGAACCGCTTAACCGGGTCAAAGTTCCACCCAGCTTCTAGAGGCCGTAGGTAAGCGTACCCGCATAGAGCTTGTTTTGGACTTACTGTCCCTGAGGAAGCGGTATTGACCGATAATTGCGGAAGGAGACGTGGTATCAAGCCCTAAATGACTGGGTGCCGGATCAAATGCTGGTAATAAGCCGCAAACACTCGAAAAACAGATTGATTGAAATAGGCAAGGTAAATCGCAAGCACCCAAAAAATTTCCGCAGGATTTCTGGACTCGACCGGTAAGAAATGTATCCGGTGCTCTCAAGAGCAGTGCTAGCACCGGTGTCGGTGGTCATTCTTGATCTCTGCCATCCACTGCGGGCTAGCTGCTCAATTGCTGCCAATGCCGGATTCTATAGTGCCCGTCAGCATCCATAGAGCTCTGATGATCCCCGACTTTCCATCCGAGCCCGCCTTGCATGTTCGAACAATCTTCCACTATGACTTGCCTGGTCTATGCCTCTCGACACGCGGACCTCTCAGTCCCTGGCCCTATCCCACTGGGCTCCACGGCATGGGAACCAGAATTTTACTCTTCATAGTCTGAATCAGAGGCACAGTCTTGTGCACAGTGTCGCTCCATCCCTCGATTCCCCAGCTCTGCTCCCTTCTGACCTTCCTTTCCTCTAGATCCGCAAACTGCCACAGATGGTGTACTGTGTTTAGATCACCGATCTGACAAAACCAAGCGCCAACACCTTCCATTACCTCCCTTCGAGCCTTCAGACCACGACGCCAGTGAGTCTCCCATTCGAGCAGGTTGCCAGGATGCAGAGTATAGGAACGCAGTTCAAAGACGCCTCCCAGCCTTCGAGGCGGTGTCGTGGGCCAGAAGGAAAATTCCTGCATAAGTGATATGTTCTTGGAATTGATAAGAGTTTGTAGATGTCTTTCGAAGGCGGGGAATTCCGGGTGGTGGGAAATGTTGTGGAGAGACGCATGATAACCTGTGTATCTTTGATACTCCCATATGTGAACTGTTCAATATTAGCTCTGTTACTGAACACATGGAGCAAAGGGCAGCAAACCAAAAGTTTCACATTCGCCAACCTCTGTTCGCCAACTTCCAACGAGATTGACTTTATTTTCGGGAAGTCCGGCCATTTTAGGATACCAATCTCCAGTCAATTGAACGTATTCGTCGACCTTGTCTGGCTTGACATCGTGGAACACGATCGAGTGGACATATTTTCCCCGCGCGAGGACCTGACTAAAGGACCTCTCCATCTCCTTGTCCATGTTCTGGCCTTCGTGAGTTCCATATATCAAGCTCGAAAAGGCGCCTCGCTTGGCGGAGCCTTCGGTTTCGGCTTTTCGTGCTTCTCCTACACCACGATGGGTGGATAGTGAGCCAAGTGCAGCAGGATCCAAACGATCTGCAGCGTCTAAAACAGAAATGGTAGGGTTGGGATGATTATCTTGAGTAGTGGAAGAAGGAGGGGATGAATCAGCAGTAATGGACTGACTATCTTGCTGTTCTTTCTGCTTCCGTGCAGCTTCCAGATTGTCTCTGAACTCTTTCTGGCGCGCATTGAATTGTTCGGCTCCAGTTGGCGGGATGTCTCCCAAACCGGGTGACCGGCCGGGACCATCTCTAGAGATCGGTGAGGAGGAGAAGGAGCGGAGGAATAGGGAAGTCGGAGATGTATGTAAATGGAACAGCCGTCGAGTCAACATGATGATGGCGGCCACGAACTGCTACTCCTCCGCAAGTCGAAGCAAGAGGAATAGCAGGAGAACAGATGCCAGTTCGGGTCAAGTAGGAGTCGTGTGCTTTCGGGGAAGGCTAGCAGCTTGCACGACGCTGGGGAGCTGTGTGTTAGTGGTTAGGACGCTGTCGGGCGGAAAGCGCAAGTGCCCCTCATGAAGCAGGGAGAGGCCGTCACAAGCAGGACCCAAGCCAACGCGGGGGAGAAAGGGCGGGTGGTGGTGATGGGGTCTCAGGAGGCGGATAATTGGGAGCTCCAAGCGTCCAGCGTCTGGGGGAGAAAGCTCCCAGCAATCTAAACTCGTTCGGGCGGTCTGTGGGGTAGAATGCGCCTAGCCGTTGCGGGGCGTGTCAGTGGAGCCACTCCAATCTGCCATGACGTTGGAGAGATGCCTCTTGCACTCAACTTCACCATCGGTGCATTAAGGTATCGTCACTTCAGGGGCTGGGTTCCGCCGAAAACCACCTGCTCCATCTAGCGTCTCTTCTGGAGTACCTATCCAGCTCGGCTGAGATTGATCATGGCCAGTAATCACAACCCGCCATTAAATTACGAGCGTTCAGCAACGACCACCCATCCTCAGATATCTACATCGCTACCGCCTGAAGTGGTAGCTTGCCTAAAAAACGCTCGCTTTGTAAGTTCGAATTAGCGTGTCAGGTCTTCTGCTGATAGCCAAAAGCTGCACCTTGCAACTTGCACCTCGGCGCCATCCCCAGTTCCACATGTATCGCTTATGAATTACACATTTCTCCCATCGACCCCGTTCTCTGCATATCCGACCATCATCATGACCACCAATTCACTCTCACTCAAGACACGGAATCTTCTCTCCAATCCTCAAGTTTCTCTGCTCGTCCACGACTGGTCTTCTCATCGTCCGCCAACTCGAACAGGCTCCCCACCTCCTGCGCCTCGCAGCAGTCTTGTTAGCATGTTGATGAATTTGAATGATAGCTCGCTTTCTAGCATTTCGACAACGATCACTGGCGAAGCAAAAGTCCTACCACAAGGGACTGAAGAGGAAAAGTGGTGCAAGGAGGCACACTTGGAAAACAACACGTTTGGAGACCAGGCAAGAGAAGAAGCTGGACTATTCGGTGGACACGTGCCGAATGCAGACGCAAGCGCCGAGGGCAGCAGCTGCTACATTGCAGGAGAAGATGTGAGAGTAGTTCTGGTCAGAGTCCGAGAAGGTAGAATTGCCGATTGGAAAGGCGGCGTCAAAGATTGGGCCCTCGTCGATGGTGCAGAATCACAGTCAACAAACAGGGGCCATGAAAGCGCCAGTGCCAGGAACGAACAGGTAGTGAATGGCATAGTCGACTGACCGGAGATGTCCTTAGGGTAAAAGCGGCTGTGCTCACCAACAATTGCCCAAATCTGCAACTATTCACGCCATGTCTTGAGGACGATTGTTTTTTCGTGGAAATGTCAATGTCATCAATGTGTCAGCAACGACCGATAAGGAGAGAAACTCCAAAGGCTCGATGATCTCAGAACTTAACATCACAACCTCCTCTAGAACCGTTCGTCGTGAAGATAAGGGAAGGATCTTAAACAAGAACTAGCTTGGCCTTTCATCAAGAAGGGGTCCAGAAAGGAAGAAACACTAAGGATCCATGGAAGCTTCAAAATTCGGAGTGATGAAGTGAAAAGAAATCGACCTGAGGACAGATGACAGCGATGATGCTACATCTGCGTGACTTGGTCCTTGAAGCCAGAGCGCATTGTCCACGTATGAGGCAACCTGTTCTTCTTTTTCATGCATTTAAGATGCTGATTGGGAGGAAGAATAAGGGTTTTCAGAGGTGTCCAGTACTCTCTTGTAGCTTCAAGGCTGTTGCGAATATACAGTCCGTTCCGTCCGTACGCTCAACACATCCCAGCAATTTCAAGTGAATCGACAAAACATGACAAGCTTCGGATTTGTCAGATGTGTCCGTCTAATCTAGAAAGGTTTACATAAAAGTTCAAATGGTCCGTGCGTTGCTGCAGGATTCAGCCTTGATACCCGCCTCGTTGCCTGATCTTGGGCTGTGTGTATAGGCTTCCCACAACTTGTCTTTAGATTTATACTCGCTTGTGTGAAGAGGATGAGAACATTCGAATTTTCAAACTCACATTTGTCTTACTCTGTGTAATATATCTGTTGTTTTAGTTTTGCGGAAGAGGGCCAAAGTCCATATAGCCTCTCATTAATATCCGCATTCAAGACGGCTGATGGGGCAATCAACTGATCTAATGGAACAAAATCATAGCGCACTTGACATTGGCAATGAGGTTATGTTGTCACATGCTTCGGATTCCACCCCGTTCAAACTCACCAATCGCCTTCAAGACTATGATCAAAAGCCCGTGCAGCGAGAAGCTCTCCCCGTTCTCAACGATCAAGAAGATGAAACTAGAGCTTTCTCAAATAGAGAAGCTGGAGAAATATCACTGAACATTGTCATCCGTCTCAACGATCTCGACAGATGTGATGAGCAAAGAACTGCTAGTCCCCAAACGTGGGGCAGCCATCAGCCTTCTGTCGGATCGCTCACCGCTCGTAACCTTACCGAAGAGGCTCCTCAGATTGAAAGTCTAGATGTTATCTTTGCCAGAGTTGCTCAACGACAACGCGAGTCAGAGGTTAAGGAAACTGTACAGTATGAAAACGCTTGCTGGAATAGGGATCGTGCCGAGGCAAAATTGAAGGCCATGCTGCATCTTCAGCCACATGCTTGCAAGAAATAAATGGGCGGAACATAAATCAAAGAGATTCTGGTGCGGTTCAAACCGGTAGACGATGTGTTTCATATCAAGAAAGCGAGGCTTAGGAGGATCAGCGAAGTATATTTGAGTTGTTAGTCGCATTCTGCCCAATGGCGCAAGGACACTCAGTAACCTTTCATCCTTTAAAATTATATTTAACTCGTCGAACAACCTTGGGCATACAGTCCATCTTCCATTGTTTGCTCCTTTTTCAATTGAATTGCCTGGACTACCTTGGAAGGGTACGGTAGGCTTTTAAAGGTAGGTATGATGAGAGTCGATAAGGCTGAGGATGACGAGCTTTTACTCCCTAGATGAGGCGCAAGCGAGAGGCTGGAAAGAGTTTGCAGCCGAGGGCAGGAGGGAATACGGGAGAGCCATGACTGTTGTAGCCAGAGAGACGGAAAAGAGATACCCAAGGGGATTGTTTCATCCGTGGGACCCCAGCCAAGAAGGTTGGATTAATAAGGAGATGTATGTTCTGCTATGCTGAAGCTCCAAGGCCAACATTGCTGTCCATGAGTGGCTGCCACATATCTTTAGAACGCGAGTTGGCAGTCAATCGCGTATTCTAATAGTGCACAAGAACTGTGTACCCATTCACATGCTTCTCGTGTACACCTTATTCGACTTTGCTTCTCTGTGGGGCGGAGTCTCTGCAGGCGCCGAGGAGCGAGCAGGGGATGGACCAGGGTAATCAGTAAACACCATACCTTTCGAACAGAAGAGGGAAATTTGCCAAGCTCATCCAAATGTCGACAGACGGCTCTGTGTGCTTTAAGCTATCTTACTTTATTTCCACAATCCTGGTGGTAAAGCGTAAGTAAACGAGTGCACGATTGAACCAGTCTTGTGCCGAGGTCCATAAAGGTACTTATCTCCAAATCGGCCAAGGGAAGGTTTTGCGAGCGACGCGTGCGGCGCGATTCCGAAGCAGTCCCTTTGTGTTGCAACCCTGTCCTGGCTTTCTTCACCAGTTGCAGGTTGGCTGGTGGTCACTCTTTTGAATGTCCTACGTTCTCTTCCTAGTTCTGCGATCTCTAGCAGGATACAGAATGGTCTACATACGGCAGCGTGATCTCCCAAAGCTTAGGGAGTACAAGTACTCCGGCGTCGACAAGAGCCTCCTTTCTCGCTATGTCCTTAAACCTTTCTACACTAATGTTGTTATACGATGCTTTCCAATGTCCATGGCGTAAGTCCCTTGTCCATCGATGCCGACCTGAATTCCGCGCTTGTGCTGATACTCTGAGTGTAGACCAAACCTCGTATGTGTCCGCCGTTTTCATGCTGGAAAAATTCTCATGCCTACTAGATCACGCTCACAGGCCTTTGCTTTGTTGTCGTTAATATCTTGACATTGCTCTGGTACTGCCCGACCCTTGACCAAGACTGCCCACCGTGGGTCTACCTTACCTGGTCCATCGGACTTTTCCTGTACCAGACATTTGATGCAGTAGACGGAACTCAGGCCAGGAGAACGCACCAAAGCGGCCCTCTAGGCGAGCTTTTCGACCATGGTAAGACTTCTCTCTGAACGCAATACCATAAAGCTAACATGCCTAGGTGTCGACGCGGTCAACACTTTCCTTGAGGTCCTCCTCTTTGCAGCAGCAATGAACCTCGGCCAATCGTGGCAAACTGTCCTGACACTTTTCGGCTCGCTCTTCACATTTTATATCCAGACATGGGACGAATACCACACACATACTTTGACTCTAGGCATCATCTCAGGACCTGTAGAAGGAATATGTACGCTCTGGACTGTCTATTTGATCACTTTCTTCGCAGGAGGTGGCAGCTTTTGGCAGCAGCCCATGCTTCCTTGGTTTGGGATCCCAGAGAATCCCGTTATTCCTAAATCACTCTACTCCATGGCCTTCAGCCAATGGTGGATGGTATTTGGTGGGCTCATGCTTCTGTTCAATACCTGGTCGAGCGCCATGAGTTCCATGAAGGCGCGCCAAGAGCGCGGCGAAGCACCCCTCCCTGCTCTTAAAGGACTTCTCCCAGCGGCTGTTACATGGACTCTCGTACCGATCTATTTGTGGCTCCAACCCGTCATCCTTTATCATCATTTGATTCCATTCGTCTTCTTTGTTGGCCTGGTGAATGCCTATTCAGTTGGCCAGATGATTACGGCTCACTTAGTCAAGAGTCCTTTCCCTTACTACAACGTCCTCTTGGCACCTCTGCTCTTTGCGGTCGTTGATAGCCTTGGTCCAAATCTTGGAATGTGGCCTTCCGCATTGGGAGACGGAGCCTACCAAATCGCATTCATGTTCTTCTGCCTAGGAGCTGCGGTTGCAGTTTACGGCAGCTTCGTTGTCGACGTGATAACGACAATATGTGATTACCTGGACATATGGTGCTTGACTATAAAGCATCCGTATGTGGAGGGCAAGGAGAATGGGCGGGCAGACAAGAAGCAACAGTGAAAACACTATCGTACGCTTGGTCTCTAGGTCGAATACTCCTAATGGCCTTGAGGGGATTTACAAAATCAACTTTTCTGCTCGCCGTGTACCAGTCATCTCGAGATCGACTTGAACGATTTATTTACAGCATTTAGCGGGGCGACGGTGCTGGGCAACACTCGTAAACAGCATTATAGCGTTTTTCATGAAATCATGTCTCATTCTGACTAATGTCGTCTGCTCTCCTCGGTTAGAAAAACATCGCGTTGCTGTGAAAATCTTGATATTTTACAGATTGGGGAGAGTTCTTGCTGATTGTACAGTGCTCGGCCAATACAGTGCTTCCAGCGTTAAGCCCTGAATTAAAAATTCCCAGGGCTAAACCGTAACGCCGATTGTCTCCCCGGGAAATGCTAACAGAGTTTCCCTCCTCCCAAAAGCAAAGATGTGTAGAACGCCGCACATTCACCCCATCAGGCCGCTTGAAAACTCCATCATTTGTGGTCCACTCTCACTCCCCTGCTTTCGCCCTGCGCTCCCTCCGTCCCGCTCTCCTCCTCTCCTTCCTTAGCGCAATCCCCTTCCTCGCCTTCCCCATCACCCTCCCCTTCCGATCCCTCTGCTCGCTCTCAAAATACTCTCTCTCCCTCTCCCGCCGCGCCCGCTTGTCTTCTCGCCGGACGTCCTCGTCTACGAGATCTTCCATGCTAGATTCCGAACCGCACGGTTGTTTTGGGGGCTCCGAGCGACGGGGACGGTCTAAATCATCAAAGGTCGTGCTTCTGGGTGGGAGGCCTGTAGGCGTTCTCCGGCCGATGTAGCTTCGCTGGGTGTCGGACTGGTTTTCCAGGCGCGTCCAACGAGCAGCTCTCGCGCGGCGGCCACGTTGGTGCCTTGCTTCCTTTTTTGAATTCTTCGGTTTAGTAGTTGCGCTGAGATCGCTTTCCCATTCGCTGAGCGCGTCTTCGTACATGCCCATTCTTTTCCAAGAGTCGGCTTTTCGCACAGGTGAGTTTTCCTTCTCGTCTCGGCGCTTGTCCGCTTCTCCGGAGGCGATCTGCAACTTTCGAAGCTCTTTTTCAAACAACTTGTCATGCTGCTTTTCCCTGTCGAATCGCTTGACAGCCTCGTCTTCTCCTTCCAACTCCTCCACCTCGTCCTGATATTCTTCCCTCTCTATCAACTCGCTCTCCTTCCTCTCCGCCTCCCGCTCCTCCCTTTCATTCTTCTTCTTCTCTTTTGGACTGATCCCACACCTCAATTTTCTCTCAATTCTGGTCTTCGCCCCAAGGGCCCAAAGATCGCCCCACTGAGCTTTTTTCGCGTCTCGGTACGCGATTTTGGAGAACGAGCGAGGAATTACCCATCGCTCGATGCGTGCATCCGGCGTGCAGACGTCGAATGTGACGTGCCCGCGGCGCTTGAGCGGGGGATAGACCAGGCGTGGTAGGTGGGAGAAGAGGGTCGTAATGGCGCTGGGGTCTGTGAGAGTACCTGTGGATTGAGAGGTTTGGGAGGGCTCAGGCGGGAGAGACGTGAGAGACTCATAGCCAGTGAAGGAAGCGGACGTTCTATCGGCAGGGACTAGTGATGGTCGGGACTGAGGAGTTGGGGGAGGAGAGACGCCTTTACGGAAAGCAACGTAGGAGAACTTGACGTCTTCGTGGTTGCGGTCTCGAGCTTTTAGAATGCGTTGCAGAAACTGAGGGCGAATGTAGCGTTGCTCGAAGGAGCAGAAGTCTTTTCGGCCGGTGACCTCCCCAGGAATAGGGTACATTGGACACCGACTGTGGTTGGTGCAAGGCGCAATGATCATGCCAGGGTCACGAGGAACCATATCTGGGGTCTCTGTGGCCTTCTCGGGGTCGCTGATAGGTTCTAGACCATCAGAGCTGTTTTGGAGAAAGTGGTCTAGGATAAAATCCCGGGCTCCGGCGATGACTTCAAAGCCACGGGGTTGACCTTTCTCAAGCAACACAAGGACACCACCATCTGGTGACAGGAGTGACCAGAGTTTCTGAACAGTCAACTTCCGCAGCCATTCTTCTTTTTGACCCCAGAGCATATGCGGGGCAAGAATGATATCGTATTGTTTCCGTGGTGGTGGTGGACGGTCGTCCTCTGTCGTTGGGCTTTCACGGACATGAACATAATCTGGGAGGCGAGGAAGGAAGGTCGTATTTTCGAGGAGGGCTGCAGCGCGATGTCGAAGCGTAGCAGACCCAGTTATAACGGTGGCTCTACCAACAGGGGCATCGTCATTGGAAGCCTCTGCATTTATCGCTTCATGTTCAGCCTTCAGGATTTCTCGAACAGCTATTATTCCGGCACCTCCAGCTCCTGCGTCGAGGATTCGAGGCCCTCCCTCCATGTCGAGCAAAGAACGCATCCATTCCGTGCCAAGGCGCTTTCGTATCTCAACGAGGGTACTTGTCAACGCTGTGTAAGCGCCAGGCATGACTGCGGCAATATAAGCGTTTGCTTCCATTGTACTCATGTTGTGTTGGGCCGAATTTAGTGGAATTGGTAGCTGCGGAAGTTGGCTGTCGGGACTTGCAACAGAAGTTGAATGAGGGAGTCCTTTACCTCCAAAAATCCGGTTTGATGTCTCATCAACATGCGTGTTTGCAGCGTCACGTAAGAGATCGCGAATAGGAGATATGAAGGAGTCCTGAGGGAGGAAAAGCGTTTGAGGAGTCTTCCATTTGCCCAGTGCAGTAAGGGGATGTAGTCGAGTTAACGGAGTCTCCGAGTCTTCGTCAATTTCCGGCTCGACCTCCTCTTGCTCCTCGTCCACCTCTGTTATCTGTCCATTGAGAAGCCGAGCGACTTCTTCAGCTGACGAAGAAGGCGACGAGGCGAGGTTTGACGAAGGCTGATCATCGACATCCAAGGAAGTGTCTTCTTCAATAGGTTGCGCAGGCTGCGCATCTACCTTGTCCGGTGACACTGTCCCTGTGTCCACAACTTCTAGCAGACCATCCTCATTTTCAGTGAAAAGGTTGCCTTGATCACCGTCTGTCCCTGCGATGTCTACCTCTTCTTCGAAATCTTCAGACTTGGCAATGGCCTCATCAAGAATGACATCTTTCCCATTAATAATACTAGGCTCGCCGTATAGTCTTCGGTACATTGTGAGCTCCTCTTCGAAGAGAAGGTGGCTTGGAAGAGAAGCTCCGAAATGGTTTCGTGCTTGCCTGACGACTTCCTCGAGTCCAGCCTCCGTTAAGCGTGCATTTTCAATGTGCTGGGCCCCTGGAAGGCTCCGCAGGTACAACAGCTCATTGTAGTATTTTGACTCCTCCTCTAACAGCATAGGCGCGAGGTTCGCATTCTCCCTGTGTTGGTATGCGATTCTAGCAACCTCAATTGGGTGTTCGCCGGAGGTCCGGAGGAAATCTATTGCAGCGAGAAGGGATGTACTCTCTCCCTGCTCTTTATCCGATAAGGGAGGGTCCTCCTGTACATCTTCCAGTGCTGCATCGGCGGGCGTTGATTCATGCCCCCTACCCAATGTCTTTTCGCCAGGATCATCCTCAAATCTCGGAATATGTGCAGAGTATTTGCGACTGAAGCAGCTTGTGTTTTTATAGGGTCTCCGTGGATTGTGTTCAACGGTCAGGAACGTCTGATCTCGAGCATTCAAGTTGGTTGACAGAAATCTTCTGGAAGACGGACTTCGCTCTAGAGTGACATTTGTCCCCGCTAGACCACCATACCAGATTGCAAGAAGGTCACGTCGACATGATTGACAAAGCCTAAAAAATCTGGTCCGCGTCAGCATCGGGAAGAAAGACGTTCAAGCCTGGTGCTGTGCCTTGTCAAGTTTGCGCTATCGTCTGGATCGTTCTGCAGAACTGGAGCTTCAAAATTTCTAGCTTCGGGCCAATTCCCGCCGAGCTGAAACGGGACATCAGAGCGGGTCGACACTCTCGCCCTTATTGCACGAATTTCCAAGGTGACATTACCACCTTCCACTGGATAGAGCCCACGAATTCTCTTCACATCCTCTTACTGATACCTCCATGAAAACCCTTTGTGGTTCCGACATGGTACCACTATCCTCAATGTTCGTTTGTTGACGGTCGATGGTCACAGACTATCTAATACTTGGACCCCAGCGTCCCGTTAGGCGCCGAGAGCTAGATCCGCTCCATGTTTCAACTTGATAAACATATGAAATGAAACATCCGGGTATCTCGGTGTTACCTGGCTATAGCAAACTGTCCAACTTCTTCGTTCTGGCCGGCGGAAATTTGCCAGGTCTATGCGTCGTGCTGATAGTGCCGTATCAATGGTCTTATATAATGTCTGCTTCCGAGACTTTCTCGATGTTTTTCTTCAAGGCGTTTTCATACCACTGTCTTACACGTTCGTTTCGCTGGTCGAGTTCCTTGTCATTCTTTATCGATTGCTTGACGCATATTCATTTCCCAAGTCTCTCAATCAGACGCGTTGCTCTACGTTCATTGCCCAAAGCTGATCAGTAAATCGAACATCGACTATGCAGATCACAGCCTCTCAACTGCTAGCTTCGGCCGCCCTTTTTAGCACTTCTTTCGCCCATTTCAACTTCGAAGCCCTTGTCGTCAATAACCAAGTCACCCAGCCCTACGAATACGTCCGCAGGGTGACGAACTCCAACAGCCCTGTTACAAGTGTCGATGACCCTAACCTGCGATGCAATGTAGGCGGGTCCAACGGCACGTGGTCGGGTACAAAGACCTACTCAGTCAACGCGGGTGACAGCCTTGGCTTTATAATCAACCCCAGCATTGGCCACCCTGGCCCAGTCTCTGTCTACCTCTCGAAAGCCACTGGAAACCTGTCTGCGTATGACGGCTCTGGGGACTGGTTCCGTATCTTTGAGGCTGGCGCAGACGCAAACTCCGCCGGACTACAATGGAAGGATAGCGGAGCCACGACGGTCAGTTTCACTTTGCCCAGCGATACTCCTGCCGGCGATTACCTAGTCCGAGGCGATATGATCGCGCTTCATGGCGCCGAAAGTGTTGGTGGTGCACAGTACTATATGGGATGTGCTCAGATCAGCGTTACCAGCCACTCTACTTCGACTATCGACGCCGGCTACCTAACCAAGATTCCTGGTGTGTATACTCAAGATGAACCTGGCATTGTGATCAACATCTACTACCCTATCCCAAATGTAAGTTAAAAACCGGCGATCTTCTTTTGTTCCTTGCGCTTATTCGAATAGGTCTACTACATGCCTGGACCAGATGTCTGGCCTGACACTAGCACCAGTCTAGTAGGCAACGCCACCGTGAACAAGGACGTTAGTGGAGCCTATCCCAATGGCGTCAGTGACGGCAGCTCCTCCATTTCTGCCCCTAGCAGCGCTTCGCCGATATCAAGCTCCTCTACCGCTACTGCCTCTTCTGCTAGTCTCACGTCCGCCTCATCCATCAGCAACGATTTTGCCGCAGTCACCTCCATTGCTTCATCCTCCGGCTCGAGCTCTGACTCATTCCCCACTCTTACAGCCACTGGCGGCTCCGGTATAACTCCTCCAGCGGGCGGACCTGCTCCTACTGGCACTGCTCTGTCTGGTATCGAGTCTTCCATCTCAAGCATTATCTCGGCGCTACCCACTTCGCTCCTCTCTGCTCCTGCGCCAACGGCCACCGCTACGGGCGGAAATGGCACCACCATCTCAACTACCGGGACGACTATGGCGGAGCTTTTAGATCTACTACAGCAGGTCCTCGAGACTTTGTTCAGCGGCAGCCAAGGCGCGTCAGCAAAGCGAGTAAGGAGGCATGCGAGGCAATTTTAGCAGCGGAAGAGGTGTCAAGAAAGTGTGCAAGTAGCGGAGTGGTTATCTTGTCTGGCGGGTGCATTTGGATTCTTGGAAATTTCACATTACGTTAGCAATTTTGCATATCTTCGCTTCGCTGTGCATAGATTTAGATCGAAAGAAATTGACGGCGAAATAGCCGGAAATCTTGGCTAGAGAGCTCATTTCAATTACTCCTCGGCGAAACCCGAGAGATCTCTTGGTACATGTCCTGATTTCGCCTTGCGAATCCCAAGGACACAGAACACTGTCCGGTAATGTTCTCATCCAACTTGTGCTACCATTCCAATCTCTACGCGCAGATTACTTCCCAGCCCAGTGGAAACCCGGCGCACGTCAAAATAGATTGGTAGTCATGTTTTGTATTTGACAGATGCACAAAATTTACAGGGTCATCTACAATTTTGAATTTGAAAAGGAAGAGGAGCTACAATTGGTAGAGAATCGAAGAGGCGTGATCCTTGTGGACTAATGTCGTCAAGTCCTCCGCTCTAGAACCATCGCTTGCTTCGGATGATCCTGATTCATAGTCATAACAGGAACAACGGCCACCTAAATAATATTATATCATACAAATCACTTAGAATAGGGGCTCAAAAAGGCTTCGAAAATGCCACTGATCGATAGATCTTCTTCTTCACCCTCATCTCGTTCTATCCATTTGCCGACCGAAATCTACAATCATATCATATCCTTCATCCAACCTCAATATTCGACCACACTTACAGCCTGCTGTTTGACCTCCAAGCAGCTCTACTCTATAGCTGTCTCTAAACTCTACGAGCGGCCACTAATATCAGGTCGAAACTTTGACAAGTTCACGGCAACAATATGTCCGCCTTTGAAGGTCCACGCTCAGAAACACATGCTTGGAGATTTGGTGCAGCATCTGGATTTGAGCATGCTAGTACACGAGAGCTCGCCGAGCACGACGGCGAGGCTTTTGAGCAGGGTGAAGAGAAATTTGGTAACTTTTGTGGCTCCAGCTACTTCCTTCAGGTATGCCATGCTCGATGTCATAAATTCTTCATGATTTCGGCCGTTTGTTAAATCACTCTGATTTATTGAGAATTTCAACGAGAGAAGACTTTCCACGCATTGCGTGATCAGCTTGGTCTTTCGTAAAGCGAATATCATTTGGCTTCATTCCTTCAATGCTCTTTTTAATATCCCACAAGGCATACCGGACAAATCTTCGTCCTCAAACCCTAATATATCATTAGTGAAGCTTGTCTGATCCCGCTCTTCAAGTGCAATCGTCTGCAAGTGCTTGACTTGAGCCTGGTTCTCGACACACGATTGTTTGAAGCGAAGGGCTTTCAAATCCCTTTTAGGATTCCGTCCTTGAAAATGCTTGCCATTGGGTTTAAACGTGGTCCCCGTGGGTTTCCTCGTACATTCGCTAAGATTCCAACCGGGACTTCCACATCCTTGGAACATCTCCAGGTCGATGGTGCTCTAGTGGATGGGCTTACTGACATGCTAGACAGCTGGAGATCTCATCACTGGCCCGAATCTATTAAGGAATTGACATTTATGGATGGTGTCCACTGCTCAAATCCTACCAACGCCGTGACTGTTTTAACGTGCATCAAAAATCTCCTAGAACTGTACTCTTTAGGCTACAATCTAAGGAAACTCTTCATTTCTGACGAAATCCGCTGGGTCGACCCCGCGGCTATTGCGGACCTCGCAGCTTGCACCCCGAATCTTGTATCTCTCAGTCTCTCGTGCAGCATTGAGATCAATCGCCTATTGACCGGCGACGAAGATCCAGTGCTCGATCAATGGCTTCATCTTGAGAACCTCGAGATCCTCAAACATGCTTATATCATCGACGACCAACAGGACGGATATAATCTCTACCCCTTCAGGTCCTTGAACAGGCTTTGTGAGTCTCTCCCGTCTTTGTGGAGGGTCGACCACCACCTTCCCGGCAAAGATACGGGCCACCCTAGGATTTCGGAGACGCTCAGGGAACACGCCAGGTCTCTTAACGAGAAAGGGAGGCAGCCGCACATCGAAGAGGCTGATGCTGGGCTGTTTATGGTGAGGAAGTGGCCAGATAGCTGGCAAGGATTGACGGGGTGGAACCCTCAGAATCCGAGGTATGCGGGTGTGAGGTTGGTATAGAGATAGGCATTCCAAAAGCAGCTTTAAAGTCCAGAATTCGGGTGGAATGACACCACGGAAACTGGCCAGCCACGAACGACCTTTTTGATTAGATGTTTGAAACACGAAGCTCTATTCCTCACCTCAACAGTCGTATGCTCAGCGTCATGAAGTACAACTAGGCCCATTTCGTCGGCAAAGAGATTTGTCTACCTCCATCGTTTCCCTCTGGATCCAAGGCGGCAGTTCAATCCATTTTGTGAGTCTCCAGAGAGACTTCGATCCGAACTCTGTTGGAGAGTGGGAATCTTCTGAAAGTGCATTGAAAAACTTGGAAGGCCCTGAATTGCGCTACTAACGGTTGCAGGAGTAATGACGAGCTTCAACCATTCTGTCCAATCCAGGCCTTTGAAAATGTAGAGACATAACCTGAAGGACATGTAGGAAGTTGGTGTCACGACATGGGAGTCATGAAAGAGCTCCTTTTCAGATCAGAAAGCCCCTTACCTATGAGCAACTAATCGGAGGAACTGAGGTCGGTACAATGTGGAAGGTACAAACAACATATTGGCACAAGAGTAAGAGAGAATTGGAACCTGAAAAGGCAGGAAGCGTATGGCTCCTGAACATGTATGCCGGGCTCATGAGCTACGGACGGAAAATGATAATAGGTAGGTTGGAAAGCCATGATGATGGTAAGTCTCAACCGACAATAAAGGTACTGTTCGAGCGAGCCTTGGGAAACTTTCCCCTGTGCACGGTACTTTTCATCGCAAACGAGACATCTGGCATGTCCAGCAAATATCAAAAGTGGAAGGCTTGGCCCACCAAAGGGAAGCCGGCGGCAAGAAGTTTCGAGGTTTCCAGGCACCGGCGACCGTCGGGCCGGAAGTCCCTATCGATAAGAACACCGTGATGAACCCAAGCTTCAATTGACGCTGCACTCTCTGCCATTATGGCAGTCGGCCTCTGCATAGACCATGCGGACTCGCGCTACATTTCAAAGTCTCATGTTCCAAAGACCGCCATTTCGATCCCGACTGTGTTCTCCTAAATTTGTCACTGTGAAGAAACTCTCCAACGGACGCTTGTACAGCAAACACTATCCCGAGAGCATCCCTAGCTTCGCGTTTGCTTTCGAGTGAGCACTCAGTGTAGGGAAATAACGACCAGTTTACTGACCAGACTTCCAGCATCGATGGCGTCCTGCTTCGTAGCGCAAATCCTATCCCTGGAGCTTCCCAGACCCTCCGCTATCTGCAGCAGCAGAAGATACCATTTATACTCCTGACCAATGGAGGCGGTAAGAGCGAAGTTGAAAGAGTCAAAGACTTGAGCGACAAGCTCGAGATACCATTAGACACGTCCATGTTTGTACAAAGTCACACGCCTTTTACGGAATTGGTCAAGGGGAAAGAATCTCTTGCTGAAAAGTGTATTCTCGTGTGTGGAGGGGATGGGGGACAATGCCGCGACGTTGCTGAATCGTATGGCACAGTCTGATTGCTGATATTCAGATGACTAGATCGTACTGATAACCAATAGGTATGGATTCAAGAACGTCATTACTCCTGGAGATATCTATGCCGCATATCCTGAGATCTGGCCGTTTGCCTCAAACTTCCGATCGTATTACTCCTCCTTTACAAGACCTCTACCCCATCCGATCAATCCTAACTCCCCCGAAGAGAGCTTGAAGATCGACGCAATTTTCGTATTCAATGATCCTCGAGACTGGGCTCTCGACGCACAAATCATTATAGACATCCTCTTGTCAGAAAAGGGCATTCTCGGCACCCATTCTCGCAAAAACAACGACTGGTCATTGCCAAATCGTGGCTTCCAGCAAGATCAGCAGCCACCGATATACTTCTCCAATCCGGATCTTCTCTGGGCAGCGAAGTATCATCTGCCTCGACTCGGTCAGGGAGGATTTCGTGAGGCTGTTGAAGGAGTCTGGGCGGCACTGACTGGCGGTCCCAGAGAGGGCGTTGAGCTGCAGAAGAAGGTCATTGGAAAGCCATTTCGAGAAACCTACTCTTTCGCAGAAAAAAGGTTGATCGCGCACAGGAAGTTTATACACCCATCACACTCCCCGCCTTTGGAAAAGGTGTACATGGTTGGAGACAACCCTGAATCAGACATCAGGGGGGCCAATACATACAAAAGTTCTCACAAAACCGAGTGGATCAGCATTCTCGTAAGAACAGGGGTTTACAAAGAAAGCACGCCAGCGTGGGCTCCTACTGCTCTCCAAGAGGATGTGAAGGGAGCAGTCCAGTGGGCGCTCAAGAATTCAGAATGGAACACTCCTTTCGGCTGAAGAATCATCAGGTAGATCGAAAGAAGAGATCATGATCGCCAAAGTGAAAAAAGACCCTGACAAATCCATCAAGGAAAATTTTGAAGACGATGTTGACATAGTAGGGTGGGCATCGTGAGCTCCAGGACCATAGTGCCTGATCCCGCGGTTCATTATGGTCCAGTGCCCCTCAGCCCAAGCTTCGCCAGTATTATTTTGATCATCTAACTCTTGCCAGCTGCACAAGGTTTTAGCACAAAAGATCTCGCTGAGCTTCTGATCAAAATTGAATAAGAGAATCAGGGAAGATCTGAACTCAGTCAGGGTCACGATCGTGGAAACATAGGCGAAGTACCTGGGATCCTCTGAAGAGCCAATTGGGAAGGTCCTTCGGTCCGTGATCCAAAGTTTCGACACAAGGGTTGTTAGCACGAACTTACCTTCCGCTGGGTCCACACGGGCATTGCATCCGATCGACACCAGAAGATAGCCAAGGTACGTGAGAAGTATCCAGGTATTCAGGAACAATAGAGTATTCGAAAATTGTCGGGCGGGCGAATTTCCGTTGATCGTCCTAATACATGTGATGGCCCGCGCGGGGAAAATGGTTTGCCGTTGCCCAAAATAAGGCAACCACCAATGCATCACCAAGTGGCATGATGGGATTTGTAAATGAAAAGCTCGCCAATGCACCCTTGCTGGGCCTTTGTCTACCTTGGAGGAAGCTCGATAAAAGTCCCCATTATTGCTGGATTGTCCTGTTCGAGCACCATGGCGGCAATGGCGCTATGCATGATGAGGAATTTGTGACAAGAATAGCCAGGGACTCCCTTTTGGCGATTGTCGGAAGCGCCACACGCCCTAATGATCACTGGCGACGATCGAGCGCTTGGAGGCAAACGATCAAGGGTACACGTCGGGATTATGGGATGGGAAGCCGGAAAGGGACTGCGGCGACGCATTGAAAGACCTTGTAGCCGTGGCTTTATGATTGCCCTTTAATTATTGTGGGTGCATTGTTTCAATGCTGGGTGCGGGCTCCACGTCTGAAGTGAGAAATGCCTCTGGCGGCCGTCCCGGCACCGCGCCAAGACCTGGCAAAGGCAGCGACTCGCACCACACCGCCCGCTCTGCTCCCTCCTGCCCAACGTTAACCTGACCTGCCAACTCCCTCCCGAGCCTCACTCGACTTCTCTTCCTCCACTTCACCTCGCCGACTCTCCTTGAGTCACGCTCTTCCTCATCTTTCCCTCACCAGGCGGCTTCTTGACGGCCGACTGTCGTGTTTGGGGACAGGCCACCTCTCCCTTCTTACCGAAATCACCAACCCGGACCTTACACCGACTCCGTCTCAAGCCACCTGATCACCACCAGGTTCGTCACCGGTTCCCGACCTGCATCCCCCCGACAACTTGGCAATTTCAGCACGCTGAGCATGATTATCATGACCGTGCTGTGAATCTGCCTAACCTGAATCTATTATTCCAATTCATCCGTTTGACGAGCTGAAGCTGACTAACGTGGCTGTGGGAAACAGGCTGAGGCATTTCAGTGCAACACCTTTCCACGATCAAATCGACCGAATCTCTGAAGAACACATCTCCTCCTTTTGTTCTCCAAGACTCATACTATAACATAAGAAAGACTGAGCAAGCTCAGCATCAACCGTCAAGATGACTACAATGGTAGGTCGCTTTAGTCTCTACACGGTTACTCGCTGCAACCAAAAAATGGAGAAATGATCCGCAAGAGGCACATTCTTGCAGGCATTAAAGGAGATCACGTTTATTCAGAATGACTCGTGTCCCTCAAATTTTATCTCGCACTTGCCCAAAACACGACTGACATACATCTTAGGACCTCCGCGTGGGGAATAAGTACCGAATCGGCCGAAAGATTGGCAGTGGTAGTTTTGGTGATATCTATCTTGGTGAGATTGACAAACACGAACTATGCTCAGATCTAAGCTAACGTATCAGGCACCAACATCATATCTGGTGAAGAAATCGCCATCAAGCTAGAGAGCGTCAAAGCCAAGCACCCACAACTTGAATATGAAGCACGCGTCTACAAATCTCTCGCCGGTGGAGTTGGCATTCCCTTCGTCCGTTGGTTCGGTACCGAATGTGACTACAATGCAATGGTGCTTGATCTGCTCGGCCCTAGCTTGGAAGATCTCTTCAATTTCTGCAACCGAAAATACTCCCTCAAGACTGTCCTGTTGCTGGCCGACCAGCTCATTTCTCGTATCGAATACATCCACGCCAAATCGTTCATCCACCGTGATATCAAGCCGGACAACTTCTTGATGGGTATTGGCAAACGGGGAAACCAGGTCAATGTCATCGACTTTGGCCTAGCTAAGAAATACCGTGACCCTAAGACTCATTTCCACATCCCATATCGTGAGAACAAGAATTTGACCGGCACAGCCCGATATGCTAGCATCAACACACATCTTGGTGTCGAACAATCCCGCCGTGATGATATGGAATCTCTCGGATACGTGATGCTTTATTTCTGTCGCGGATCTCTCCCATGGCAAGGCCTGAAGGCGGCAACGAAGAAGCAGAAATATGATCGGATCATGGAAAAGAAGATGACCACGCCTACCGAGGTTCTGTGCCGTGGCTTCCCGAACGAGTTTGCTATTTATCTCAACTACACTCGGTCTCTTCGATTCGACGACAAGCCCGACTATTCCTACCTTCGCAAGATCTTCCGCGATCTCTTTGTCCGCGAGTCCTTCCAGTACGACTATGTCTTCGACTGGACTGTCTACAAATACCAGAAGAATGCTCAAGCCATTGCCCAGGCTGCTGGCAACCAGGCAGGTCAGGATGACGACGACAAGCCACGCCGAGGTACGAACCAAGCCACCGCAGGTGCCCCTACTCCTCAACATGGATCTGCGGGCAACAAACCTAGCGCGATGTCCGGACCTCGCCGCAAAGTAATGGACCGTGGCGCTAGCGGCAACGTCGACACCCCTGACACCAACCGCGCTGTGGGAGGAAGCGACAGGATGTGAGTATCTGCAATTTCCGGTTCCGTGTAAGGGATCTTCTCCTCTACCTCTAGTGCTGTTTTGTCACGCTTGGGTTGGGAGACTGCTTGATCTAGAATCTGACTAATCTCATAGTCTTCGGCGTTAGGCTTCGTTCTGCTTCCAAGATCGCTGCCATGGGCAATGGTGTCTCTGCACCGAGCCCCGCTGGTGGTTATCGGACGAGGCGGAATGATGGCCCGGGTGATGGATGGATATACTGAACCCGCCAGAATTGGTATTCCTAGGAATGCCACCTTCAGCCTCTCCTTTCCGGTTTGCGCCATTGCACGCTGACTCCGGATTCAAAGCTCTGGATATTATGTTTCGACGTCGTGTTCCAGAGGTTGCCTGATTGCTCCGCTTTGATCCATCAATAAACGGCATCAATCTCCACTATTCTCATATTGCCTTGTTCACGATGAAGGCAAACACCAGCAGAACGATGTATGGTCTAAGGTTTAATCTCTTCGCTATTACCGACGCGTCTGCCAAATAGCTTTCTACGCCGATACTTGTCTACAAGCAATGACATTTGGTCCCGAGCTGGCAACAGAATATGGATACGGCGGGTCCTTGGCGGAGTTGATGGTCTGCCTATACATCGATTATTCCCCCTCTGACGTCCCCTTCCCGGATCTGTTCCCCCCTGCCCGTTTTCCTTTGTTTGAAATGATCCGGTTGTGCTTTTTATGTTCATCGATTGATATCCTAAGGGTTCGTGACCATGGAGAGAGTCGCGTGATTGCAGTGGACTGAGGAGGAATTGCCAGGAGCTCTTGTACATGGAAAAAGAGCGGCTAGCTGTCCGTGGGGGCACTATCCGCTTGCCCGAGCGCAGCCGGCCTCGATATTACCGTGATTCAGAGCAGAAGGCTCTAGTATACGAAGCGAAAAAAATAAGAGGTTGAACATTAAATGGTGAATGGCGATGGATATGGCTAGGGTCGCTTCTGGGGAGGTTAATGGTCACGGGGCTGAAGGCGGATCAAGTCGATAGAACGAGTTTTCTCGAGCAATTAATTCAAGACACTTTCCTTTTTCTCTTCTTCCTTCACAATTCAGCTGCCTGAGTCTCGTGTAAGAAAGTTGCAACAATCACATAAGACGCCCACGCCCCTTTCTCATAACCGTAGCAACTTCAGACTGAGACGCCAAAACGGGCCTGTGCAAAACTGTGGAATGGGTTGCTCGACGATCATTGACTGATTGATTGATTGATTATGGAGCTCAAGTAAAGAAAAAATTAAAAATTTGGGAGCATGGGATGAGATCTGCTTAGATATAGTGTGCTCGCGCGGACACACATATATACACATACTTCTTCATAGAGTCAGAGTCAGAGTCACTATTCGAGTGTAGTTTTGAGTGAGCGATTCTTAATAGCCCTAACCAATCAGTCAATCAATTCCCCCCCGGATGGGTTGGGTGGATGGGTAGGTGGCTTCTTAGCACTGATTGATTGTAAAAGGTTGAGTAAGAGGTGTCTGGAAATTGTTGCGCGTGTGGGATTATAATAGTCGTAGAATGTGTGTGTTGTGTTGTTCCGTTTTTTGAGGGGCATCTACCTACAAGAACAAGAACAAGAACAAGTAAGGGTTTTATTTCTTTACTTATGCATCTGCATTCTGCTAGCGGGTTTTAAGTTTTTCTCTGAGATTCTTCTAGGATTCTTTCATATTATACGTATGTACTCTTGTTGTTGGGCGTTAGGGAACCGGGGGCATTTCAGTACCGATTTTTGATTTTATGAACCTGTCTGTCTGTCTGTCTGTCTGTGCGCGTGCCTTTGCAAGGCCTTCCCCTCTGATACATAGAGGGAAATAAATGGTTATTACTCATCATTGGGTAGAAAGAGTGTGTGCGGGTGATGAGTTGAGAAGTTAGAAGGCCCATTCAGACCGGGTTACTTATAGATTGAGATTTGGGGGTTTTTACTTGCTTGGTGACTCTGAGCGTGGGATAGGTTTTACGGAGATGCTGCACTGTTGGGGGAGTGCCTGCCTATTGGGCGGCTTATTCGGTGCATTAGTTGGGGAGAAGGGATTGGTACTCAAAATAGGGGAGTTGAAGTTCTTCTCTTTTGGGAGGATGTGTAATGGCGAGAAAGGGGGGAGGGGGGTTGTTGCTGTATCAGTGGAATTCGGCTGCGCAAGTAGAGAAATGGCCAGAGGGGGTGGGGGGAAGGGTTGAGTCTAGTAACGATGAGGAGATCCGGGATTCTTCTATTTCTACGCATCGTTGGGTGTGAGGAGGAGAGGAGCTGGGACTTGGATACGCCTTTTTTCCCTGGAGCTGTGGGCATCTATTCGGCTAGAGGTTGCCGACTGGAAGCGATTTAAAAGAGGCGTTGTATGTTCGGGGCGTGGAGGAAAGAAACGACGAGGGAGAGATAATTGGTGTTTTCTTGTCGCGAGGGGAGACTGAAGCGCTGTGGGGTTTAAGGGAGAGGAATCGAAGTGAAATCATAATTTTGCGAGGGGTGAGGAGGCTGCAATGGGAGGCCGGGATGGGATGAATTGAGGTCAGGGATTGAATGTAGGAGAGAGAACATTGTAACGGGACTGATAGAGAGATATAATCTTTCTGTGAGAGTGGGTGAAGGCGAATAAGGAGCTAGTTTTGAGATCAGACGAAGGACTGAAGACAGGAGCTTGTGGAGGAGGAATTCTGAGCGGAGAAGAGAATGAGGTGTGGTGGGCTTGGGAAATCGCAAAGCACAAAGTGTGGATGGGAGCTATAAACGAGACCACGAAAAGCTTAGGAATAGGCAAGATTGGATAGGGCTGTGGAGGAGAGGGAGTTGAACCTGGCACGGGACACCGTAGACGGAAGGTCACTGGCGGGTTAGAGCTGGGTCTGGATTGAGAGTGGAGATATGAGGCGGTGGAGGTGATGATTGAGAGTAAACAAGCGAACAAGATTAGCAAGTTCCGGGAAAGGATCGATAGAGTGAATGGGCGTGGAGAGTTGAGATCGAGGACGGGGAAAGAGGTAAAATTAAACTTGCAGAAGTATATATTTACGCGAGTCTGGAGTTTGCGCGAGACCACTAATAGAATGTAGACGACCGCTGTCAGCATATACGAATAGGCTCGAAAATAGACGTGAATGAACGGGGGAAACGTTTGAAAGCACAAATTTGACCATTCTGCGTTGGCATAAAAGACAGACCGAACCCGAAAGCGACCAAGTTGGATCAGTGTCCTGGCTTGCTTCCTTCAAGCCAAATCGTTCAGCTGGATAGACGACAGGTAGATAACATGGCGTTTCAGATGTAGGAACTTGCCGAGAGACTGCAACCGTGAGGTCGCCGGAAGGTTGCGGGGGGAGGGATGTATGCTTATCTGACCCAGGTTAATGGTTCGGATTGAGCGGAAGACTTGCGGGAGACCAGGGGAAAACCGCGACTTGGCCATCTCGGGAAAGCGAACTTAGAACCGAATCGGGTAGTCATGGAGATTTTCTCGTTAATGTAGCATTGGAGACGTGCATGCATGGAACCCCAGGATATTAGACATATTTACAGAGCCCAGCCACTCTGCCAAGCAGGGATTCACCAGGGTGTAGAATGTCTATCCAATGATGACAATGGCATCGTGATCTATCGGTCATGAAACCTTGCGGTTTTCGGCCGGCGACGGGCGAAGACTTGCTATCAGATCTTGATAGAAATGGTCTTGGTTAGTTTAAGAAACCGGCCCGGGGCCATAAGTTCGTTTTGTGGGGACATAGGTGTTTGAGCTTCCTCAAAAGCAGGTTTGCTTTTAGAAATGATGAACGTAAAATCAAAAATGGAGTAGCATTATGGCTAAATGGTGCCGAAAGGATCCTCTATGGAATGGCGCATACAAGCTGATACAACAAAGGGCGGTGAGAAATAGCTAAGGAGATGGAAATCAGATTGGAATAGATCGAACGAAGCAAACGGCACGCTCCTCGTTTAGCATGAGGATTGCAGAGTGAAGACATGGCTTCCTTTCACAGTCGAAAGACCGCTCGTTTCCCACTGTACATTTGTGGACTGCAGGACCCTGAGCTCGGCTATCCTTTCAAGAGATAGTATAGGCCAAGCTCCGATCAGATCAATGGCAAAGAAAGGTCATTTGCCACGACCAGATTGTGAGATGCTTAAATGTGAGGCATACACGATCTTACCTATGCAGGCCCATGAACGCGTGGATAGAGCCGCAAGGATCCGTCTCTTCGGGGCACAGCCAATTGTGTGCCATGAAGCTCCTTAGTCATTGCATACGGCGTGACTAAACGCCGGTGTGGATTCAACCGCTTAGCGCCCACGTTGCATACCCGGTCGGCGTTGGAGAAGACCGAAGGGGGTCTGGAACATCGGCAAGAGATGTGCGCGATAGAGCGAATTACTGGTAGATAGGATAGGTGGAGCAAGTTGAAACAATAGTCTTGTAGGGACCCCAGCCGCGTCAGTTGCACAGCATACGTTCACTCTGCACGGGAACTTTGTTCTTGTGACCTATACTATAGCCGCGTCACCGCTGTAGAGTGTGGTCGATTGGGCCATAACGCCATGGAAGGGTTTGCAAGCGTGTGCTGCGGAAATGACGACGGTGCACCGTGGGGCTTGAGAGCTTCAGTCTAGAATGTGAATGGCATGGTGTGCTGCCCCCCCTTCCAAGATGATTAGCACCGTCCTTAGCTGTACCAATGAGGGAGTAGCCCAAAGGTCTGACTCGGAAGCAGGAAATAATGCCGAGTCTCGAGAGTCAGGACGGCCCCCATCAGTCACATTGAAACCTGTAACCGCAAGCAGTAGTGACCTCCGCATATCTGGACAGCGAGCCAAGAATCTGGACGACCTTTCGCTTAATCTTAGACTCTCGGGATCCTGTCGAACTCGTCCACCTGCAGATCTTGATGATATCCCGCCATGCTTGGCGCGGGTAATGGCTGCCACCGTGCCACGAGCGCTGGCTGCATAGGGCTCGTAGGGCTGATGCTGCCGGCTACTCTTCCCGTCCTGAACGCGGAAGAGGACCGTAGAATCTTTGGATGACAATGTCTGGGGCACACAGCGTGGAGGTCCTCCGGACTGCGCTTGTGACACCAAAGACCACCACGAGGCAGAGAACAGAGAACCTGGATCCCTGATACCACGAGGGACAAAACATGGATGCTGCGAATGATCGACCACGAGCTGACCGGGGCGATCAGGAACCTGAGGTCATGTATGCAGCCGAGGCTGGACAGCACGCAGCGGAAGTAGGGGGCCAAGTCGGTGAGAGAGTACAAGGCGGATCAGCGACGAGGCATTTCGTTGGGGCAGAATCCAGCGCTCAGGAACTCGGATTCCAGCTCCCTGCGCCAATGTAGTCATATCAATCCTTCACTATCATGGTGTTGTGTATTAAGGCCATGGGCAAACGCCTCCTGCAAGCGGTTGAGTTCGCCGAAAGCTTAACCAGGAGACAGCGGAAAGTGGCGTCCAGCGGCTTGTCATAATGCAGCTGAACGAAGGAGAGGCGTTGATTGAGCTTGAGTGCCGCGTCAGGGGGGTCAAGGGTTGAGCAAGTCGGAATTCAGCCTGTGCAAAATGCTCGCTGATATCGGTCCAATCCCAAGGGTGGAGGATGGGAGAAAAGGTGTGGGTTCCCGTGTCGGTGGGTGTCCCCGCCGCTACTGGCTGCACAGTCCCTGGCCCATCTCACCGTCATCGCCTTCAACACCACCGCCGCCAGCTACACCATCTCCACCACCATCCGGCTAAGATCTAACGGGGCCCAACGCCCTGGCTCACACTGCGCGGGTCAGGCAACCTGCTCCCCCCACTGGATGATCTGCGTCTCGACGGCCCTCACCCCATTTTCCACCTACAGGTCGTCATCTGCGTTTCCGACCCCACCCCATCTGCTCTCGCATTTTTGAGACCTCACCAGTCTCTGAGCAGCCCGGTCCAGAAGAGTATCAAAAGGGGATTCATCGCTAGACGGACGGGCGTGCATCTCGCCCCCCTCCCTCCTGATTGCTAGCAGCTCGTGGCACGTGTCTGCTGTGACGGGAGGATCGTCCACACGTTTTTGAGCCATCCGCCCTCACGTTGCGGTGCATATGCATTCTGCAAGTCCAGCCGCCAGGGAATTGGTTCCAGGGTTTGCCGGTATCTTACCGCTTCTGATACTCAAGGCATACAAGCTTCAACCTAGACATCTGCCTTTTCTTCTTAGCCTTGGGCTTTGCTGACACTTATTTGCCCGCCATTGCAGTCTCGAGCGGTGTTGCCTGGTCCATCTTTTTTTCTTTTCTTCCCTCAACACTAGTTTGAGACGAGGCACTCGAAACACGGTCATTCAACTTGAAGCCTGCGTGCCTTTCTGCGTGTATCTTGCAAGACACCTGAGGACAGACCCATACAGTTCCACCTTTTGAGACGCCACGCGCCTAAGACCGCGCACCACATAATACCTAATTGCATCCGTAACTTACCCAGCATTCGCGCTCACTGGCAGTGGAACCGGTCTTCCCAGACGAGATTTGTGGAGCTTGGTCCGTGAGGTTTTGAGAGCCTCGAGCATCAATTGCCTTCTGTGCGCACTTCGTTCTGCTCCTGCACCTCAGAGCAGCCTTGCGGGGAACCAGCTTCTGAGCATGTCCCACGAGGCCGCTATGGACTATTCCTCCTTTACCACCGCACCACAATCATACCACCAGATGTTTACTTGGCCGCCAACCCCCACTACGGTTCCTACTCCTCATGCAGATGATTTCGGGAACACCTCCCCAGTAAGTCCAACTCAAAAATCTGTGAGACGCGTGCCGCTCACATGTATGTCACAGTACAACAATCCATACCAGAACTTTGACCAGCCTTACCGCTACGACCCTTCTGCATATGCCGCTCCCACTGCAAGCTCCCCGCCGCCTAGGTCACTCCACAGGCCATCTGTAGCCTCGGCAGATGATGGAACCGCAAACGGTATCCGAACATTCAACGCAGAGAGCGGTGGAGACGATCCACAGAGAAATCGTAGTAGTAGCGAGGAGAAAGACAATCTAACCCCTGCACAAAGCAGGCGAAAGGCACAGAACAGGGCAGCGTAAGTCATGACGGGTCATCTCGTTACACTCTCATAACTCTCCTCGACTAATACAATGTATTTTCCACAGCCAACGCGCTTTCCGGGAGCGCAAAGAGCGCCACGTCAAAGACCTTGAACAGAAGCTAACTACACTCGAACAAACCTCCTCCACATTCGCAGCTGAAAACGAGCGACTCAAGCGTGAAATCGCCAAAATTTCGACGGAGAATGAAATCTTACGCGCTACTTCCGGCTCTACGCCAGTGAATTCCGGCATACCTCGGTCTTCCGCTTCCACGCCTCCTACCACCACTGGACCACAGAGCTTTACCCCTACAGATCTCTACACCTCGGTCCTGGATCCTGCAAGCGGCAAGGTAACACAAGCTCGAAGATCTCCGAATCACCGAATCGTTGTATCAGAGAAAACAGGGGAACGGCTTCTTGGCGCTGGAGCCACGTGGGATATGATCCAGGCGCACGAGATGTATAAAAGAGGTCTAGTGGATGTTGGGGATGTCTGTGAGCGACTGAAGAATTGCGCTAAATGTGACGGGCAAGGGCCTGTCTTTGAAGAGGGTGATATAAGAAGAGCTATCGAAAAGAGCGTGGCGGGAGGGAGTGATAGGTTGATCTGAAGTTCATGGAAGAAGAGGGGGAAATTCAGGATCAGGAATTTGAGTTTTCAAGTGGACAATTGTGGCTTCTAGGCCGTATGTCCGCCATGGACGTCTTATGGACCTCTTTATCATAGAAGAGGCGCGGCTATATTTTTAATCACGAAATGGAGGAATGAAGATCGAGGGAATACTTAACGAAAAGGAGAGTTGCCGAAGCGAGGGATATGACTGTTAGGGGACAGTCCAAGGCTCAGCTGAGCTCGGTTGTGATTCCTAAAGACCAATATTCAGATTTCAGGAAGCTATCATGGCTCAAACGAACATCACAACAGCCGATGTTTGAAAAGGTATCCGTCGAACTGGAATCCACTCAATGGACAAAGAATTTGTCTCTACCATCATGAGACGACAAGAAGGGCGGGAAAATGCTTTATCTAGCGCACGAACTTTTGCATCAAGGAGGATTCATAACAAAAGAGGGATACCAAGAATCTCCCTAGCACGGATGGGCTTGTCGTTGAAGAATTTGCTATCTCAGGAAATTTACGTTGTTAGGGAAGGTTGTTTTGGGACTTTGTTGCCACATGTATCTACCCGCATTCTCTAGATTCAACCTGTAACATATTGCTCGCATTTCAAAACACCACCCATGCTCTCTGTCGTGCTTCGAGCCACCGCCCGTTGAAACCTTGGGCTGCGTTGGCCACCCGGTGTACGTAAGGGAAGCATATGCAGGGCCCAACGGTTATTTTCCTGCATCCCACCGGGCGATACTAACCATTTCCCTACAAACACTCCGTTACTTGCGAACTCTTTCGCCTCCCCCCAATCGAGCATCTATACAAGGATATCAAGAAAAATATTCGCCTGCAGTGGCCAAAACGAAAGTCTCCGCCCGACCCTAACTCATACGTCCGGACGTCCAAGATCAGTGCTTATCTAAGCTCCACTACGCTCGATTTGCCCGGAATTCGCCTAATTCTACTATGAAATGAAAAATGTGTGACTCTTCCAACATATATACATATTGAGAAGGTGGGGGTCAAAATTATTCCCTTTCAGCTTTTCAAACCGCGGCGGCGGGTTTCCGAGGCTGAGAAGGCTTCTAGGCTAATGAGGAGGATTTTAAGAGTCTATCCCCTATGTAGAGGCGATGGGCACGTGGCAAATCAGTTGTCTTACGGCCGAGGGATGATCCGAGACCGAAGCGAATACGAGTGTTGGCAGTGCGAGAGCAAGTTGTGTGGAAGGGAGTCGGATAATTGACCAACAACAGTTTAAGGAGAGCGAAAGGGCCTGGGTTGGCATGATTTTTGGGAGTTTTCGAATGTTTCATGAAACGGGTTGAGAGGGAGGGTCCCGTCTGGACCAAGCTTGAGGCAGGGGCGGGGTGTGAAGGGTTTTAAGCGAGACGTTAATGAGATGAAGACATCTATGCAGTCTCAGCCAGAACAACTTTCATGAGCCTATCAAAAGCAGCATGAGAATACTGTTGCGCCGTGCGAAGCGAGGTGAGATAGTTTGCGAATATGGTGCACAAGAATCGTAACACCAGGCGTTCGTATTTGAGGGAGGATGCGCCGCCATTTGAGTCGAATATTTGGCGCAAAATTCTATAGTCCACGTCATGAATTGTTGCTGCATAATGTCATATTTAGGTGTCTACCAAGAAAATTCCCGAGCAGGTGTTGCAGCCTGAGTTAAGACCACACAACGGATATCATCCTCAGCCTATGATATATGGCCTACAAAAGTCGAGACTTGCATAGCCGTTCTGGGTTTCGAGTTGCCAAGCTATGGGTAAGGCGGCATTCTTCACTACCGGGGCTGAACAGTACCGCAAGAATTCCAAATTCCAGTTGCGACGAGATCTTTCGGGATCAGCAGCCGGGAAGTTACGTTGACAGCAATGCTCGCTTTGTGGGCCCAGTGAAAGCAATAGTGGTCCAGCGTTGGCGATATGTGGACACAAGGGTTCAGTCTGAATTCGGCCGCTGCTGTCCTACAACTGGCTACATGGCATCGATGCACCAGAGCAGTTGCTATTGCAGTGACCGGGAAGAGCCTGGCATGCACGGAACTATCGGAAGAGACTGAGAGTTTCGCTGGTATGAAGGAACATACCGCTTCTGGAAAGGATGGGTTTCTTCCAATCAACTGCGATATGTAGTGAGGGTGTCGAGATCTCTAGCGCTGTCTCGCTTCGGGCTAAATGTGTCCGTATTCCTCCAGCGATGGAGATGCAAGACATGGGGTGTAATGCAACGGTCTCAGTGGTGAAAGTTGAAGGTGTCCCGTCAGATCCCACATATGGCATAGACGCGCCGTTTCAACACGAGCCTTGTACGCCGAAAGGACGCGGATGGCTCTCAGGCTTGCCAACAGCCGCGGCACACCTGTCAATGTTTCAGATCAGTCCCAATCATCATCGTCATCTGCATCATCTGCGTGATTTCGTGCGTCTTTCCCGCCTTGACGAGAGTGATTCGCCCCCCTCAACCGGACATCATTCTCTTGTATTGCTTTGGCGTCGACCAGTGTCCGCTCGATATCTAGAGATGGTGGACATGTTAGCAAGGTCCAGAAAGCAGATCACCGAGAGGAGTAGGACAGCAGGAAGCAAGGAAGCAGAGAAGGAAAATTGACGCATTTCCCTGACAAAGCCACGCGTTTTCTTGACAGAAGATTGGGACCAACCTTCACATTTAGTCTCCGTGCCCTTCAATTGCCGGAGTGTCACAAGTTGCTTCACAATCTCTCCATTTCGATAGATCAGGACTGTTGGCGTGTTGCGTTCAGGATAGCCTTCAATGCAGAGATCCGCCCGCATTTCACAAAACTTGATATCCCCATACTTGGTTGCAAGCTCTCGCCAGATCTCGGTCAACAGCCTAGACTCGACATTCGTTCCGAGAGGTGAGGTGAGGAGGACACAGACAAAGAATTTCGATGACGCTTCTGTAACGTCTCTGGCATAGTCTGGTTTCTGGAGTGGATAAACCTGGTTGTGAATGCTTGCTTTCTGAAGATTTGAAAGCTCCGCCAGGCGCTCTTGACTGGTAAGGCGTCAGCCCATGTACACGATCCAGCCAAAGCTTGGAACGCGAGTCCAATGGGCTCGATGTACCATACCGGTATTTCTGGAGGAAAGCTTCATCCTCCTCATCTTCAAGCTCGTCTAGCTCGTCTAGGTCTTTATCTTCGAGCCTATTCTCATGTGCTCGTTTCTGCGCCTCAGCAAGAGCCTCTTCGAGGATGGGCGTGGCCGACGGTGGCTTCTCTGGAATTATGCCTTTGCTTCGAAGGATGTCATTCCATTCGGTGTCGGCGTTGGGGTCATCAACAGGAACATTTACAGGCATGTCCATGGCATGTAGGCCAGTAGACTTTCGACGAGCCTCACCTTTGCAAATCCCGGTTGCTCCTGTGGGAAGACAATCTATCAACGTCTTCACCTTTGCATAAAGTGGTTGCCTGTCCCCATATTATTTTTTTGCAGGCCGGAGTACGGCAAGCATCCGTGGGGTTGCGCAACTAATTAAGTAAGGTTTGGAGTGTTTGATCAGCCACACGAGGCTTGGGAGGAACATGTGGCTCGCCCGCACAGGAAGTTTACAGGCCACCTCACTGGGGAGAGAGCATTAATTGGTACCAAATCTGTACTGTTCGGCGGCAGTGCCTATGAACACGGACTTTGATTAACAGTTCTCTTCTCAAAAATTTGTTATCTGTGGAGAATCGTCTGGCCTTGAAAAATTTACGATTGTTTCCGTCGGTCTTTGGCAATGTTGAATCCTCGATAGCCCTGGCAGCTCCAGTCCTTCAGCTCTCACCTTGCGAAGTGCGGGCAAGTGTCGCTTTTTTCTCCTTAGCGACCTCCCCTTCTACGAGTATTCATAATCTAGCAGCATGAGTTACGGGAAGAAGGATGAAGATGCCGACCAGCCTGGCTTCAGACTGGATCGCACTTCGGTATTCCAAGACGGTAAGGGTTACGCAGCTCTAAATGAAGGCGTTGTGCTAACGGTTAGAAGCACGATTATTCAATTCATCACCAATATCACCTCGAAAATGCCGTACACTCCTGACAAAGATTGGCGTGCTCCTATTTACAGGAGAAAAATTTCCAACAAACGAGGCAACCACGCTATTCTTTGGGATCTCAAAGCTCTTTCAAAATAAGGATCCATCATTGCGGCAAATGGTCTACCTGATACTCAAAGAGCTGGCTCAAACGGCCGAAGATGTGATTATGTCAACGAGTATTATCATGAAAGACATGTCCGTTGGAAGCGACGTAATCTACCGGGCCAACGCCATCCGAGCATTGTGTAGAATCATAGATGTGAAGCGTGACAATCTCCTTCGACTTACCGTAGCTAACATCTACAGGCTTCTACTGTCCAAGGCATCGAGAGACTTATCAAAACTGCCATCGTGGACAAAACACCTTCTGTCTCCTCTGCAGCCCTAGTATCGTCCTACCATCTTCTCCCAATTGCTAGAGACGTCGTTCGACGATGGCAGAGCGAGACCCAGGAGGCAGCATCGTCTGCCAAACAATCTGGCGGCTTCCTTAGTTTTTCAACTTCAAGTCAACATGCTCTTACGGCGGCGAATACCAACTTTATGACCCAATACCACGCCATTGGCTTGCTATACCAGATGCGATCGCACGACCGAATGGCTTTAGTGAAAATGGTTCAGCAGTACGGAGCTGCAGGAGCCGTGAAGAGCCCGGCTGCACTGATGATGCTTGTCAGACTGGCTGCCAAACTAGCGGAGGAGGATCAGAGCCTGCGGAAGCCAATGATGCAGATGCTGGACGGCTGGCTTCGTCACAAGAGTGAGATGGTCAATTTCGAAGCTGCGAAAGCAATCTGTGACATGAGAGACGTTACCGACTCCGAAGCCTCACAAGCGATCCATGTCCTCCAGGTTTTCCTGACTTCTCCTCGAGCTATCACGAAATTTGCCGCCATTCGAATACTTCATAATTTTGCGTCCTTTAAACCTCAAGTGGTGCATCCATGCAATCGAGATATTGAAGATCTTATTTCCAACAGCAATCGCTCCATAGCCACATTCGCCATCACAACTCTTCTGAAGACTGGGAACGAAGCCAGTGTTGACCGGCTGATGAAACAGATCTCGAGCTTCATGGCAGACATCACAGATGAATTTAAGATTACTATCGTCGAAGCTATTCGAACATTGTGCTTGAAATTCCCAAGCAAACAAGCTGGAATGCTGGCCTTCCTGAGTGGCATTCTTCGGGACGAGGGTGGCTACGAGTTCAAGCGAGCTGTTGTTGAAAGCATGTTCGACCTGATCAAATTCGTACCAGGAAGCAAAGAAGAGACCCTGGCTCACCTTTGTGAGTTCATCGAAGATTGCGAGTTCACGAAGCTTGCAGTTCGGATCCTGCACCTTATCGGCGTTGAAGGACCCAAGACGCCAAATCCAACAAAATACATTAGATACATCTACAATCGAGTCGTTCTTGAGAATGCACTCGTTAGGGCTGCAGCAGTGACTGCTCTGGCGAAATTTGGCGTCGGCCAGAAAAATCCAGATGTCAAGCGCAGTGTCACAGTGCTTTTGACGCGTTGTTTAGACGATACCGACGACGAGGTTCGGGATCGTGCGGCCCTTAATCTTCGATTGATGAGCGAAGAAGAGGAGGTTGCGGAAAGATTCATCAAGAACGATTCGATGTACTCCTTGTCGACATTCGAGCATCAGCTGGTCATGTATGTGACAGCAGATGATAAATCCACATTCACTAAAGCATTCGATCTCTCGGCCATTCCCGTCGTATCTCATGAACAAGCGCTAGCTGAAGAGCGCACCAAGAAGCTCACCACTGCCACTCCAACGCTTAAGGCGCCATCTGGGCCAACGAAACCCAAAGTCAATGGAGCCGCCGACACTGTCAGCTCGGCTGCCGCTGCAACCCAGAGATACGCGCAAACCCTAATGCAAATACCAGAACTCAAGATTTACGGGACACTACTCAAATCAAGCTCACCTGTGGAGCTCACAGAAACAGAGACCGAATACGTCGTCTCAGTGGTCAAGCACATATTCAAAGAAAACATCGTGCTCCAATACGACGTGAAAAATACACTCCCTGACACCATATTAGAAGACGTCACTGTTGTGGCAACACCATCCGAAGACGAAGAAGTCTTAGAAGAAGAATTTATCATCCCGGCCCCAAGGCTAGTCACCAACGAGCCAGGAATTGTGTATGTCGCATTCAAGAAACTTGGGGGGGAATCGAGCTTTCCAGTGACATCCTTTACAAACGTCTTAAAATTTACGAGCAAGGAGATCGATCCTGGCACCGGCGAGCCAGATGATAATGGATACGAGGATGAATATCAAGCTGAAGACCTCGAGCTTACTGGGAGTGATTACATTGTACCAGCCTTTGCAGGTAATTTCGACCATGTCTGGGAGCAAACAGGCGCAAGCGGCGAAGAGGCAAGTGAGACGTTGCAGCTTTCTAATGTTAAGTCGTTGTCAGGTATGCATGGCCCTTTCTTTTCTCGTTCTCCAAGTGCTAAGTACGGTTTCCAGATGCAACTGAACAACTTTACGCGGCGCTTTCTCTTCAGCCTCTGGAAGGGACCGACGTTGTCCTCCAGAATAGCACGCATGCATTGAAATTGTTTGGGAGAACTATACTCGGGGGGCGCGTAGCTGCGCTTGTAAGAATGGCGTTTTCGGCCAAGAGTGGTGTCACCGTTAAGATTTCTGTGCGGGCGGAGGAAGCAGGTCTCGCTGCTGCTGTGGTTGCTAGTGTGTCATGAACATGATTATTTCGCGTGCATGAGATTGGGTGGTGGCACTTCCGCGACAAGTCATCGGGGTATTGGCAGTGAGACAATCCACGGCTTTGCCAACACTATGGAATGTGCCAGAGGCTAGATAGCGATTATCTATGGCTGAGCATTTGTTTGAGCAGAAGTGTCTTTTGGTAAGGGGGCGTGGGCAAATGGTGAGGATCAAGCAATTATCGACTGTGTGAAAATTAAGGGCAGACTTGGAGAGGCTTTGTCTACAGAATTTGAGCCTCAACGTTCCCGCGCCAACACTGGCTCCATTCAATACAGAGACCGGCATCATATTTTCAAGGGGGGCGTGGGATTGTGCGTTTCCACCTGGGCCCTATCAAGCGGGAAACATGGGGCGGAATAAGGAAAGTAACGGGCGCCAAATGCTTATTGTTTCGCGAAACAATCGCGCGCAGAAGACGACTTTTAGCGTGGCTGGCATAAAGTTTGATAGTCGGCATTCTTGTGAGGCTAGAACGTCAAGTGTCAATTCCACGCTGGTGTTCTGAGGTGCATGTTGTCCTTATTATTCCGTGGTAGCGGCTCTGTCTCCCGGAAACCTGCAATGCCGGCGAGACCCAAGCACTGTTTCTCCGGCTAGACTCTTTTTTGTCGCGACAATCAGACAACAAGATGCAAGGTCCTGCGAGTAAGGCTTCGTATCCCTCACGGGTCACCCGGCTCATAACCATGCGTCCAGCGACGATGTTGGGCCCTCAGGTGTGTCAGAGACGTAGCCTCGTGATATACGGAAATGGTCGCTTCTGTGCGGCGAGTGTGTTGAGCAAGACCAACCACGACGCCCGTCATCACAGACTAGAGGCAAAGGACCATGGCGTCGACTTTAATTAGATGCAGTAATGATGCTGAGGATGCAGCCGGGCCGCTGAGCAGCCCGAGTCCTCTTTGGGCGTGGATTGGCCATAGCTCACCACCCCCGGTCAGGAAACTCGAAAGGAGAGTCTTGAAACCGCAGTCCACCCCGACCGGCCCAGAAATGGCCCTCCACCTTGTCCACACCAATGCTGCCATATCCAAACTTTTTTCTCGCCTGCCATCCACTGCGACTTGCGCTTCTTCGGCCATCGTCAGGATCGCCGTCGTCCAAGGCGTTGTCGAATTCTAAATTGCGGCACCGATTGCCTCTCCTTTCTTCACCCTCCGCATTGTGCCTGCGCTAGCGGAACCACGCCAACCTCTTGTGACCACCCTCCCCGACCTCTCCAACCCGCCAATGAACTAAATTTCAGTCCTCTCTCGATCCTCAATCCCCGCCGGAGTTTGAGACGGGTATGAATCTTTTCGCTGGTTTTATTTGAGTGCGTGGTTGTTTAATAGCGCGGCAAATAGCCGAATGTCGCAGCGTGGTACACTGCCACTTTACTAACGGCAGCGTTCTGCACGCGGCGACAAGGATAATTCTCGCGGAGCAACTTGCTGTCCATTCGATTTCATAGATACTATCTCATTTGGGAACATTGTCGAAATGGCTTTTCTCTTCAAGTCCAAGAAACACCAAAGCACGGCTTTGCCACCGGCTACAAGAAATATTCATACTTCAGAAGGCTCTCCGTCAGGGTCAGGCGCTGCCGGGTATTCAGAAAAAGATGGGAGAAATGGGGCGACGCCTACACCGGGTTCAAGCGTCAACAATTCTCTCCAATCCCTCGGAGGAGCACAGAGCCCTGATAATCAATGGGTTCGCCGAGAACGCTCAGAATCGGAGTCTCAGGTACGTGGTATTCCTGCTTAGGGCTTGATCGAATCTTCCAGCCAAGGCCTCGGATGCTGACGCCACATGACATCTAGGCTCGTCGAACAATGACGAATGGAGCGGTGCCAAATGCGGCGTTATATCCCTGGGGCCAGCGGCGATTGAATTTTCCTACTCCACAATCTAATCCGTTTCCAAGATACGGTTCTGCTGTCAACGCAGTGGCATCGAAAGAGGGAGACATCTATATGATGGGCGGATTAATCAATGGTTCAATGGTTAAAGGGGATCTATGGATGGTCGAATCCGGGGGTGGCAATTTGGCTTGCTACCCAATTGCGACTGTCTCCGAAGGACCTGGTCCTAGAGTCGGGCACGCTGCGCTCTTGGTTGGAAACGCATTTATTGTTTTTGGAGGTGATACAAAGATGGAGGAGCAAGATGAGCTTGATGATACGCTGTATCTCCTGAATACCTGTATGTGTTTCTGGGGAAAATCCAACTGCGCTTATATGCTGACCTTGGAACTCTTAGCTTCGCGTCAATGGTCACGCGCCTCACCGCCAGGTAAACGACCAGCCGGCAGGTATGGCCATACCCTGAACATATTGGGGTCTAAGATCTATGTTTTTGGTGGTCAAGTTGAAGGCTACTTTTTCAACGACCTTGTGGCTTTTGATTTGAACGCATTGCAGAATCCCGCCAACCAATGGGAATTCCTAATCCGAGATAGCGGAGACGGTGGTCCTCAACCAGGGCAGATTCCTCCGGCAAGAACAAATCACACAGTTGTTAGCTACCAGGAACAGCTCTACCTGTGAGTCCCATAATTAGTAGCTACGTATGAGCAGGTCTGCTAACTCTCTTAGCTTTGGCGGCACCAATGGGACTCAATGGTTTAACGATGTATGGTGTTACGAACCAAGGATCAACACTTGGACCCAACAGGAGTGCATTGGATATATTCCAGGCCCTCGAGAGGGTCATTCTGCGGCCCTTGTTGGAGACGTCATGTACATATTTGGAGGCAGAACGGAGGAGGGGACTGACCTCGGTGACCTAGCGGCCTTCAGAATTCCGTCGAAAAGGTGGTATACATTTCAAAACATGGGACCGTCACCATCGCCAAGATCTGGTCATAGCATGACCGCCCACGGGAAGCAGGTTATAGTCCTAGCAGGGGAGCCGAGTTCCGCTCCTCGGGAGCCAGGCGAATTGAGCATGGTGTATGTGCTTGACACGGCTAAAATTCGCTATCCGAATGACCAAACATCACAATTACCGAATCTGGACAAACAAACTCAAGCTCTCCGACGTCCTAGCGGAGATAACAGGGGCCCGACGCCAACTGGAAGATCACCTTCTAGCCAAGGTCAAGTCTCCGCTGATTCACCTAAACGGAGTGTGAGCGCCACTGGGGAGAATACAATGACTCCTCCAAGCCAGCCGACAAAGGCCCCCGATCAACCACCGCCAAACAATATGGGCTCACGACTCCCCCGTGCATCAATGGCTCAAGCCCCGTCCGGACCTCCTCCGACTGGACAACCTCCCAACCCCAGAGCTATGGGTCCGAGTCCTTCAAATGGACCTCGTAGTAAAACACCGACAAAGGATCGACCACAGGAAACCATCCGGTCTATTCCCCCTGAATCAGAGGTTTCAACGGTATCCCGTGAAGCTCCCCAAGAGCCTACGTCGCGACCAGCTCGAGAAGCAAGTCCTAGCTCACAGGGTCGTCGAACTCCTACACAGTCGACAAAGAGCGCAGCAAAGGCTATGGAAGCTGGAGAGGCTGCTCCTTTAGTATCCGGAGGCCCTACACGCCAAAGGTCGTTACGCTCTCAACGAGGCCAGAACTCTATCGATGGAATAGAGGAAGTTGCGCTTGGCCGGAAAAATTCCGGTCGCGGCCATGCTGATAGCAGCGGAGAGCACCGAAGCTCGCGCATCCTGATCGATGGACCACGATCGCCCAAAATCACCCCTCATCAGGAAGCCTTGATGCGAGAACTTGACGCGGCTAAGAGCCAGAATGCCTGGTACGCCTCGGAACTGGCGCTCGCCAAGAAAGCCGGCTACCAAAATTCAGCTTCAAATAGCCCGACTTTCGAGACCAAAGTAGCAGAGCATGTAGGAGAAGACGACAGGCCTCTTGTCGAAGCTTTTCTCGGCATGAGGGCGGAATTAGCGAGAATGCAGCAAACTGTTGACGAGCAAGCATCAAGTGCCGCTAAGAAAATGGCTGAAATAGAGCACCAACGCGATGCCGCAGTGACTGAAGCAGCTTATGCAAGGGCAAAATTAGCCGCTCACGGTGGCAGTCAGAGAAGCACTCCTCAGCCAGATGCTCCCAAGGACGCAGAGGATCCTGATCGTTCGACAGACATGAGCCGAAGATTAGCGCTTGCCCTCGCAGCGCAGTCTGAGCACAAGTCGAGGCTAGAATCCGTGACAAATGAGTTATACTCAGAGCGTCGAACACGGGAACTGGCCGAAGAGACGGCTGAAGCTGCGCATAAGCGATTGGATGAGGTCAAGCGATCACAGAATCCGCTTGAAGTCGAGAAGCTCAGATCTGAAATAGTCCAGTCCCAGAAGGCCGCCCGGGAGGAAGCTGCTCAACGCGCCCAGGCCGAAGAAGGTCTCCGACTGTTGAGGCTTGACAAAGATGACCTCGATCGTCGACACGATTTACTCATGACGCGTCTTGGAGACTATGGAGGTTCGATGGGCTCTCTAGAAGCAGCTGTCGCCGCCTCGTCTGATAAGGCTGCGTTGTTGGAACGTCAACTTGAGCAAGAGCGAAACCAGCGTGATGGCGTGGAACAAAAATTGCGGCAGCTTAGAGGCGAGCACGAAGAACGCACCTCAGAGCTTGAGAACGCTCTCCGCCGCCTGCGTGATGCCGAAGAATTGGCCGAGACACATGCCAAGGAAGCAAGTTCTCACAGAGAGGCTTTTGTGGCTGGTCTTGCAAAGGCCGCTAATTACGATCTACAAGTCAATACAAAGGACTTTTCAGAAGAGCGGATTAATGTACTACAACAGTCAACTGATCGGGCTCATGCGCTAGCCCGAAGCCATCAAGAAACCGCGGATGCTGCATCTGAAAAACTCCGAATTGCGGAAGAACGCATCGCAGGCTTAGAGGCATATCAGGAGCAAACCAGCAGAGAGGGCCTCCAATTACGTCGTCAGCTGCAGAACGCTCTTAAGGAGTCACGAACTCACCAAGTCGAGAATAGGGACATCAAGGCTATGCTTGAAAGTCACCAGAGAGATGCTAATGCCCTAGCTGTCCAACACGGGGCTCTCAAAGATCTTTTGGGAGAACGAGGGATCAACATGTCAGATGCTCGACGCTCTCCATTGCTGGACAACGCCAATGCGCCTCGACTTGGTACTCCAGACCAAAGCCGTCTACGTGACCTAGAGCAGCAATTACAAGTTAGCAATCGGGCGAATGAAGAGCTCAAGGCCTCATATGAATCTTCAGCTCAAGAAGCACATCGACAGTACAGCGAGAAGCTGGAGCAACTAGAGAACGATTATCAATCAACCATTCATTATGTGAAGGGCACTGAAAAGATCCTTAAGCGTATGAAGGATGAATTGTCTAAATACAAGACACATAATAGCAAGCTTCAGTCTGAGCTTGAGGCTGCTCAAAAAGGCGCATCCCCCCCTCAAGGCCCGTCAAGTCCTCAAGGATGGGATAACGAGCGCCAAGCTCTTCAGCGAGCTATCGAAGATGTACGTGCTCAATCTTCGGCCCAGATTGCTTCTTTGGAGTCGAGCATGGCTGGCGTCCACAGTGATCTTGCCGCAGCACGCTCGGAACGAGATCTACACAGGTCAAATCACGAAGACTTAATGAAGAACGTCCAGAAGACTCAATCCGAGCTGGAGCAGCTTAAGGCGGAAAACGCTATGCTGGAAGCGAAAGCTCAAGATGCTGAAAATAGGGTCACCATGCTTCTTGACCAAGTTGGGCAATCGGTCGGAAACTTTCGAAGACAATCGCAAATAGCGGCAGCCCAACAGGGCGGCGGTGTTAACGGTTCTGCACATACACGGAATCAAAGCCAGTCAACAGCTGGATCCTCCACTGGAGGAGCAGAAGATACAAGCTATGCCGACAATCGCGGCTCACTCGCTCTAGATAGCCTTGCTTCGGAGCTTGATGCCTTACGGAGCCATTGGGAAAGTACGAACCGCAGCTACCGATTGAGTAACCAATTCGACTTCGAAAGAACGCCGACGAAAGAGACACCTGGGTCGGACTTGACAGACAGCTTGGCTAACTGGAGGAAACGTTTAGATGACGAGGAACGGGGTGCAAGGGTCGTGGGGGGTTCTGTTGCTGTTCCCAAGGAAGACGGGATGATTTAAAGTTTCTCGAAAGGCACCTTGGATGAATGCACAGATACTTTAAGTTTGTGGTGAAAGACTAAAGGTTGTCATGGAAGGCTTCTGTCAAAGAACCTTGGAGTTCCGGACTCCTGGACATTGAATCGGTTAATGATATTCAGGACGCTCCCCGTCCCATGCTGGGAGGTGTAACATTTGTGTACAGGAGAATGTGTGTAATTCATTTCTTTTCATCTGCTGTTTATTCTATCTACCTATAGGATTTCGGCTACATAGCAGAATAACGATGCCAGATACCATGTTGATTCTATTATAAATAGCATCCTCTTCTTCTGACCCATCGAAGTATGTCAATGTCTCGAAGCCATGAGGTGCGTACCTTACCCAGGACCCGCTAAGCAGCGGAACGATTCCGGACTATATGTAGCTCATGAGGCTGAGTGATAAGGCTGTCAAGGGTAAGCTCTCGATCGACCACAACGATTCCAAAGCTCTTGACAAGCTTTCCGGCTGATTCAAACTGAGCCGTTTGCGTTGCGGCGCCTACCGAATAACTGACCCTTCCGCGAATACCGGTTTAGGAGCCTCCTACGTCAGCACTCCAACCTTGCACACGGCCCATGAAGACGCCTAGAAGAGTTCCCTGTAATTGTCCGAAGCCTTTTGGGCTAAGGTAAAATGAGGGATCCACGACTATCAGCGACGCTTCCTCCCCAAGACTCGAGGCAGGTTGGCCTAGATGCGGCCTCTGATTCGATGCACAGACCAAATGTACCCAATGGGGTTCCCGGGCCAGCCTCTCGACCAAGCCATCAGGCAATAAACACAATCACACAAGATGAAATAGAGGAAGTGAATGGTCTCGGTCGGTTGCGCCCTCGAAGTACGGGTGGCATGAATCATGTCTATGACGACCTGTATAGAACACAAGTGAACGGCTCTTCCGAGATACCTCCACGAGATCCATCGCCCCTACCCCAAGTCCTGAGTCAGTCGCGTCCTCCCATAGTGTCTAGAGCGAGAAGCGACTACCGCACACGGATAGGGCAGGAGAATGGTCCAGGAAAGGAAGTCAAAGACGGCGACGAGTCTACATGGAAAATGAGGCATGGTTGGGAAGATGAACATACTTCCAGTGAATACTTATCGCTCCTGAATTCTGTGCGTTGAAAATCAGAATCTCAAAGCTCAACTTGACTGACCAATGGATAGGCCTTCTACATGTATTTTACAGACAAGCGACACGATACTTGCGGAATCCCCAAAGCTGGCTTTGATCAGTGGCCGAATCAAGACTGGAGAATGAAAGATCGCCTAAAGACGGTTTCCGCCGCTCTTGCGATATGCCTTAACATAGGCGTTGATCCTCCAGATGTTGTGAAGACAAATCCATGTGCGAAGCTGGAAAGCTGGATCGACCCTACAATCTCCACTGGCGGTCCATCATCTAAGGCCCTAGAACAGATTGGCAAAAGGTTACAAGAGCAGTACGAAACGCTTAGCTTACGCACTCGATACAAGCAGTACCTCGACCCATCAGTGGAAGACACAAAGAAATTCTGCGTTTCTATGCGACGAAATGCCAAAGATGAGCGGGTACTCTTCCACTACAATGGCCACGGTGTGCCTCTTCCTACTCAGTCTGGCGAGTTGTGGGTTTTCAACAAAAATTACACTCAGTACATACCTGTGTCATTGTACGACTTGCAATCATGGCTTGCCGGGCCGAGTCTTTTCGTATATGACGTCTCCCATGCTGGTAATATCGTTCACAACTTTCCGATATTTGCAGAGAAACATGAGAAGGAGCAGCTAGAGCAGAGAAGAAAAGACCCAAATGCTCCGCTGCAACATTATGGAGATTGCATTCAACTTGCAGCCTGCGGTCGGACCGAAAGTCTCCCGACGAACCCAGAGCTACCTGCAGACCTCTTCACATGTTGTCTAACGACGCCGATCGATATCGCCATTCGCTTCTTTGTGCTTCAAAATCCGCTAAAGAGTGGGATCAAAATCGACGACAACAAAGTACCGGTTCCGGGGAAACTCCAAGAAAGACGAAGTCCACTCGGTGAGCTTAATTGGATTTTCACGGCAATCACAGATACAATTGCCTGGAATGTCCTGCCACGACCACTTTTCAAAAAGCTTTTCCGTCAGGATCTCATGGTCGCAGCCCTATTTCGTAATTTTTTACTCGCGGAACGAATCATGAGAGCCTACAACTGCCATCCTATTTCTTCACCTGAATTACCCGAAACGCACCACAATCCATTATGGCAAAGCTGGGACTTGGCTGTAGAAATGGTTTTGTCCCAGTTGCCAATGTTACTCGAGCATGAGGAGGGAAAGCGTACATATGAATACCAACACTCGTCGTTCTTCGCGGAACAACTGACAGCCTTTGAAGTATATCTTGGGTCTGGACCAAAGGAGGACGAGGCTCCAGATCAATTGCCGATTGTTCTCCAGGTCTTGCTCAGCCAGGTTCATCGACTGCGCGCACTCATCTTACTCAGCAAGTTTCTAGATCTTGGACCGTGGGCTGTCCATTTAGCACTAAGCATTGGCATTTTCCCTTACGTTGTGAAACTTTTGCAATCTGCGGCGGCAGAGTTGAAACCAGTGATGGTGTTCATTTGGGCCCGCATCATGGCTGTCGACTACACGCCTCAGAACGACCTATTGAAGGACAATGGGATCCACTATTTCATCTCAATCCTCAACCCTAATTCAAATATTGCAGTGGGTAACGCGAGTGAGCACCGAGCTATGTGCGCGTTTATTATTGCAACTTTCTGCAAGAATTATCCCCAGGGGCAACATGTTTGCTGCACACAGGAGCTCTTCGAATACACTCTCAAGGGTTTAGATTCCACAAATCCATTGCTTCGTCACTGGTCATGCCTATGTCTTAGCATGTTGTGGCTCGATTACCCTGAAGCAAAATGGCAGGGTATTCGATCTCTTGCGTGTATGAAGCTTTGCGACCTTTCTCTTGATCCTGTGCCTGAGGTCAGGGCAGCCATGCTCCATGCTTTAACGAACTTCCTCGGCATTGCCGATGTCACAGACCAGGTCGCTCAGATTGAAGAATCAATTGCCACTGCGATTCTTTTCATGACTAATGACGGAGCTGTGCTTGTCCGTAAAGAACTTCTAGTCTTCTTTTCAACGTTTGTTCAACGCTACGAGAATAAATTCTTCGTTGCAGCTTACGAAGAACTTCGCAGAGAAAAGGAGTCATTGCTTGATTCTGTGCTCAATTCTGCAGATAACGATAAAAACGGTGGAGCAGGATCAGCACGTAAAGGTTCGACCTATGTATCCGGTGGCTCAATTTTTGCTTCCATGTGGAAGCAGATACTTGTGCTGTCGGTAGATCCTCACCCTGAGGTTGCTCGAAATGCCTCAATCATAGTGGACTGGGTCCATGAGACCATGATGAGCTCACCACTAGCGCCGTTGGCTCAAAATATTGTTGAAGATATATTACTCGTCTCACGCCAGGTTCCTGCTGCCAAGTCCAAGGACAAAGGACCGCTTGAGTCCATTTCTCAGCCGTCAAATGCCTCCTCGTCTCACTCTCCACACAAGTCGGAAAGTTATCTTTCCTTGAGTCTGCGTCGCACTGCCAGTGTTGCTGCTTCGCTAAAGAACGTGTTCGGAGGAAGCTCCAATACCGACGGTTCACCGCAGAAATCGACACCATCATCTCCGTCCAAATCCCAGCACAATTCTCCAGTGGCACCAACGACACCACGAAGTCGAGCACCCCCGGAGTGGTCGCGACCACCAGAGAACGACGAGCCATCAAAACCTCTTGGGCCGTACCATCAAGCGCCAGCTCCTACTTCACCCGGTTTTAGGCCACTTGATACATCCAAAGGACGACGGCCGGAATTGCCCCTGAAAAGCACTTTACTGGACTGGTCGACCGAATACTTCCGCGAGCCGCAGATGAGGCCGAACGAGACTGATGAGCCTGGCTCGGCTAACTACAATCAGCGTATTTGGAGGCGGGGGCGAAATGATCATATCATCTCGGAGAATCAACCACTGAAGGAAATGGCAGGCCGTTCGAAGTGGGATTACGTCCACAGGGTATTGCCAAATGCTACAAGCGGTGGCCAGCCAACAAAAATGTGCTTCCATCAATTCGAAAATCACTTAGCCATTGTCGATGACCGAGATACGGTTTGGTAAGTGCTCTTCACCGAGGATCTTTCCTCTGGTTAGAAATCCGTTTTGCTAATAACTATCCATTTATAGTATATGGGACCATCATTCGACCAATCTTCTCTCTCGCTTTTCCGCCGCAAATCCACCAGGCACCCGCCTCACAACCCTTCGCTTTATCAATGAAGATGACTCGGCCCTCCTGCTCGTTGGCTCCTCCGACGGCATCCTCAAGGTTTATCGTAACTATGACCATCACCCCCGACCACCAGCCACTCCACTCTCCCCATTCGCGTCTACACGCGGCTCCGCTGAAAAGCCAGTCGAGCTCGTTACCGCCTTCCGCGCCCTCACCGATGTCGTCCAGAGCACTAAGAACGCTGGAGTCGTCGTCGAGTGGATGCAGGGCCAAGGCAAAGCTCTCGTCGCCGGCGACGTCCGTGTCATCCGCGTCTGGAACGTCGCGACCGAATGCTGCACCGTCGACATCCCAGCGCGCTCGTCCTCGCCGCTCACTTCGCTCACGTCCGACGCGGTGGCGGGGCAGATCTTCGTCGCGGGATTCGGTGACGGCGCGATCCGCGTCTTTGACCAGCGGCTCCGGCCGAATATCTCGATGGTCCGGATGTGGCGGGAGCACAACCAGTGGATTACGGGTGTGCATATGCAGCGTGGAGGGGTGCGAGAATTGATCTCGGGCTCTCGAGAGGGCACGGTCAGGCTCTGGGATCTGCGGTCCGATAAAAGCATCTCCGCTATCCGCGCGTTCGATGGGTCCACGCCGCCTTCGGCTCACCAGCAGCAGCAGCAACAGCAGCATCTGCATCCGAATGCAGCGGCGTCCGCCAAGGCGGAAACTATGCGCGCCCTCGCCGTCCACGAACACGCGCCGGTGTTCTGCGTGGGAGGGTCTCGCTCGGGCGTGCGCTCGTTCAACACAGACGGAACGTTCCTCGGCGCGTTTGAACCCGGCAGGGGGATCCTGGCGGGCTTGACCGCGATCAGCGGAGGAGGGCATCATCGGAGTGTTAAGGGCTTGGCGTATCATCCTCATCGGATGTTGCTTGGCGTTGCGGTAGGAGGGGTGGGGGATGTGACGGTGCTGGGAGCTGCAGGGAAGGATGGGGGCGTTGGCGGAAGGGAAGGGAGGGAGAAGGGAGGGAGTTGGGAGGGGTTGTGAGACGGGATGAGCTAGTTCGTTCTCACAGAGAGAGAGGGAGATCGTGGGACGCTTTGTAGCTTTGTGATTCTGGGGTCCACGGTACCCGGGCTTCTGTTATGTACCGAAGGTTTTCTTTCGGGGCACGATGTAACGGGTTATGTTCATGGGCGTGTGTGTGCGGAGGAGCTGGCGATGGGAGTTTTTGCGGACACACGCGGGTTTGCGCGTGAACGCCATGATGCTTCAAAGGGACGGGATTGTTTGTGGTATTATTCTTCACCCTCGGTGATGCGTTAATGAGAGGGGTATACTATGTTTATTAAGTTTTGGGTCACGACGGAAAGGGACTACTTGTAGTTTCACGAGATATAAAATTTGGTTCCTGGATGCGGGTGCGGTCCAGGCGAGCGGATGGAAAGTTTCTTTTTGAAATGTTTTCTCCTCAGTACCGCTGAAGAGTGAATTAAACAGTGGGGCCGGGAAAGTTGGGGATCCAGGACCCAAATCAGGACCGTTGTACATTGGGGTTTTGCGGTATCTGTAGATTTGTAGAAACCACCCCCGGGGAGGTTGTTAGTCGTTAGCGGTATGCTTCTTGGGGCTCATTGTGTAGGGACTAGGATACGAAAAAGATTAGGGAATTTTTTTCTGTGAGCACGAGACTGCGACTGTCAGGGTGTGGCTGAAGGGGTTTGGGTTATTTTATTAGGTTGGGCAGGTTAGGTCTTTGCGGGCTATCGAGGAAGATGATGAATGGGGATGTCAGACTTGAAGGGGAAAAAAACGAGAGATGCTGAGGGTTAGGGGGGGGGTTGCGGCGTAAAGGAAGATAGTATGCACACTGCACGGGCGGATTGATGGTGCTGCAGTGAAAACACCTCGCTTGTTGGGATCGCACAGGGTCTAAATGCGTGTTTGTGGGGGAGGGCACTGTTTGACCTTTTTCTTGCTGTGCAGCCTTGTTCTCGGAATATTTGGGATTCTTGTGCGGGCGGACAAGCGTCTAGGGAGCTGTTCTTCTCTCAATCGTCTTGGGCTGGCCCCCTGTGGACGCGTGGCGTGGTACCTACGAGACACCGGCACGGCGTGACTTGACATCATGACGATGCTTGTTCTTGGAATGTAACGGCAGATGATGGTGCGATGCTTAGCTACGCGTGCTAGTCAGACAGGTACGCAATGGATGAGCGGAATGCTAGAAAATTCAGAGATCGCAGTAGCCAGCAACATGCTTTGGAGGGTTCTCAGGGGGGGAGTGATTCATCGATAAGCTGCTGGTTCTGACAGCCGGCGGCAACCGCCTGGAGAAGGAGACTGGGACTCCCAAGTCTGCAAGGGCATATATTGGTGGACACCCAATGCCTCGTGCTGACATTGAATGAGCCGTCCACAACTCGATCTTGAAAATAATTGTCCATTTCAAGGTTATGCTGATAATACGGTTCGACCCGCAGCGGCATGGCTGGGTGGCCGTCTACCTCCAGAGGTCTCAGGTCTCATTACGCCACTCATAATCTGCATAGCCCTCCATGCTGCCCACTCGTTGACTGTGCGTGTTTCATCTTTCTCTCCTTCCTTCAGGCTTGGAATGACATCGCCGCTGCTGCCAACATGCTCGGATTTCAACCGCCGCATCGTCAAATCCCGATCCGGACGGACCAAGTACGCGAGGCTCTGGCGTGTCGCGGTGGCCTGGAGGCCAGGAGCGGTGACCACACGGTGTAGCCCGCTACGTAGCAGGCCTCCCGTCCACTCGACCATGGTGTCCCCAAGGCTGATGAGTGCGTGATTGGGCAAAGGTCGGATATAGCGCCAATTTGATGGGATGTTGTCTAGTTCAGCGGGCAGGATTTGAAAGCCACCAGCAACGTGGAAAAGGAGTGTGATGGTGCCGATATCGGTGTGGCCAGGGAATGTGACACGTTCGTGGCTAGTACCACCCAAGCTATTAGGGTCGGCTTCGCTGCTATTTTCGGGAGCGCTGAGCGATGGCTGTTGTGGATGGCCTAATAACAACCGCAACCCAGTACTGGACGGTTTATCCAAAGGAGAGAGAGTGGCTAGCGTGCCCGGAGCGAGACCTAGCTGTTTATCCAAATGAGAGCATATTATTGATATCGCGGCATGAGCATGTCGGAAAAATTCCTGACAGTCCTGGCGCTGGGCTTCGAGCGGTCCTGGGTTTTGGCGTGGAGGAACTGTACCAAGCATGTCGTCTTGACCGATGGTATAAAATTCCGTGGCATCAACCTTTCCATCCTCTGTCTTGAGCCTGCCAGCGCTCTTATACCTGTTGAAGGAAGACCAGTCATGTTAGGTTTTTGGTTCGAAGACCCGATGGTAGGTGACTTAGGTAGGGCGGAAGGAAGGACGACCTACCCCAGAAGGTCCTTTGGAGCGTTATAAGCATATTTCTCAAGAGTCTCCTTGTCGAGATTGAGCGTCACAGCAGTAAGATCAAACATCTTCTCCGCATCCTTCAACAGCTGTTCACCTTCATTGGAAGCCTTCAAATCCAAGAGGAAAAAGCCATGCTCACAACACGCTTCGTAGAACTTCCGCGATTCGTCGTCGATGCCATTCTGAAGCTGCTTGAAAGAGATGACGGGGATATTGGCGACAGGGACATCCGAGGGGAAATCCGGGCATTTGCTGAAGTATTTTGGCGTAGGCATGGCAGCTGTCGAACTGGATTATTGTAGAATAGAACGGAAGAAACTCACAGGAAAGGAAGGACGAGTATGTGATCAGATTAGATACGAGCATCTCCTGCCAAGGCTCTGGTAGCCCCTCGCTTTAGTAATACATAGGATCGATAAGGTAACCAGATGTGAGCGATCATCATCACGTGACCATGATCATCTGACAGCTGATCGCACTTTAATCCCAATTGAGGTAGGAAGACCAGGATCTCAATGAGCGTTTCGGAATTTTAATCTTAAACAGAATGAAAGACTTATGCTTATCGCTTGTTGTTGAAGGCAGTCGTATGGTGAACAAAGGTCCGATCTTTGGTGAGCACGCCGAAGGAAAGGGAGTAAAAAGCTCCGCGCTGCAGCAGGGTGCGCGCTCGCGGCTGTAGTAGCGAAAGAATTGCTAAGCTACGGTCCAAAAACGGTCAATGCACGTCTGCGGTCGAGCCATGTCACACAAGCAAGCCAGGATAGGATACTGTTTGAAGAGAAATTCAAAAGGGTTTGGAGAAGATTGAGGCGGATGGTGGCAAGGGAAGAAGGGGAGAGGAAAGTTGGCGAGATGATTCTCGAGAATACACTGATAAGAGGCAATAAGAGCACAGCAACGATGATGACGGCGGAGCGAGAAGGCAACAGGAAGGCAATAGAGAAATTGAAGATGCGGTATTGGCTGGAGGCTGAGGGTAGGAAAAGAGGATATTGAAGTCTGTTTCCGAGGCTGATGATCGAGGGGATGATAATGAAGCCGATAATTCTATGATCGAGGTGGAAGAACACTCGGAGGACGAGCACAACAGGAAAGATGCAGAAACAGATCAAAAGGAGATGCAGGAGATGAATCAGGCGAGCTTGAAACAGATAGATACGGGAGCCAGGTGCAGTGGGAAGCCACGTAGGACAAGGCACGTTGTAAGTTCCTGCCGTCTGGATTTGTCTCAAGAGCAATGTATATCTAGAAGACGCCGATCACTGATAATTAGTGTCTAGCATCCGAGCTTAGCTCAGGCTCTGATTCTCGCAACTTCAGGGTAAGGCTTCAACGTCATGATAAGCGGGACATGTCTTCGAGGATTCGGAGAGCGAACAATTGAGGCAAATATTCAGTCCAATACCTAGACTTCCAGAAGTGTTGGAGCGACATGAATTTGCCAATACTTGGAAATGTTGCGCGGCATCGCTGTCTTTCGAGTTTCGTCGATTAAACCGTATTTGGTATGGGAAACTGCTTCGCCGAGAATGCCTGTTGCTGGTTTTTGTCCAGACAATAAATAGCGCACGAATTCGTCGGACACTTTCACGTACTGGTTGACTCCTTCTTTCACATCGATAGATGACCCAGTAGTCCAGCTCAGGAGTAGAGGCTCGATGAGAGGGGCATCGGTAACGGATGGATGGGATGTTCCAAGAGAAGTCATGAACCAAGCTGGTTGGCCGCGGTTCAAGACGCCTTCTGCGAGCTCTTTTACAACATCAAAGTGGGGACGTCCAAAGAAGATGGAATGCCTTCTTGACCATGAGTTTGAATGGATGATTAGGATCGGAACAGAGATATCATGATTAAGTGGACCACTTTGCTTGCCGGGGTCGAGTATGATGGCCCCTCTGATGGGAAAAGCGTCTAATGGAGCTCCTTCAAGCGTTTGGAGTGCGAGAGTAGCCCCGTAACTGTGCCCGGCCATGATTAATTGATTCAAATCCAGCTTCTCGCGCCATTGTCCAAGAGCTTCACCTTCGTTGCGTGCATTATTCCAGTAGAGTTTTTCTCCGTCCCCATTGTTAAGGGAGCGTAAGACACGGATGGTCTCCTCAACTTCAGCTTTACGGAAGGCGAGCTGAATTCGTTTGAATTCTGCTGTGCTAGGTTTCGGATCCAATAACTCTGGTGTAATGTGATAAACTTCTTCAGTCGTACCATCACGCTTCATAACGATGGATGCAGGCGCGCTGCCGTCTCTGTGTTCAATTGCTGCCACAACGTAGCCACGAGACGCTAGTTCGGCGCAGTAATGCGTATAGTCGGTTCGTGTAGATGCCATACCGTGCGAGAAGATTATGACGGGAAAAGCATTTCTGTTACTCCGAGAATCGTTGATGGAAACTGCGTCCGCATCCAGAATGGGAACATCAACTTTTGCCGGAATCTCGATACCTCCCACCAGCGTCCAAAGTCCCCATGTGAAGATTCTGTTCGACACAAAGTTACTGATATGTGCAAATCTCGCATAGCCTTCGCCGAGAAGGCTGAGAGGTTTGCTAGCCCAGTAATGTCGCGGTCGGCGCGACTTGCTCTCGTGTACAGCTGGATAGAAGACCGAGAATAGGACTGTATTGAGCCTGAAGGCATCTTCGCCTGAGCCTTTGTATACAACATCGCTTATTCGCCTCGATTCGCATGGTGCCTCGATGTCAAGAGTACCAACGTCGTACGGACCGGTGTATGGAGGTAGTTTTGAAGAGAATAGAGGTGTGCCAAGTACATAACAGTAAAAGACATAACAGACCGCTGACGTGATAGCGAGGTATCGCAAGGTCCATCGCGGACGCAATGGGCCACTGATCCAACCCATGCTGTTATGTAGAGTTCAAGAGGATTTATGAATGTAGGTTGCTTTTGAGGATATAAACATGTCTTTTAGGAGTTCATAGAGATGAAGGCACGTCGGTGAAATAAAGCCAGAGATCTTGCCACCAGGTATGAGCGCATAACATCTGCAGTTTCCACTTCGACGGATATACAGACGGTTGTCACGGAGTCTTCGCCAAATTACAGTAAGTTTGAGGATCTTTCTGTAGAACATGTTTAGTTATTAAATCCGGACCTAAATCCGTGTATCCGGAACTCCTCGGAATGTAATTGCTCGGCATTTAGGACGCGCAATCCTCTACAGTAGTCCTAGACCAATTTCAATGGAGGATACCTCTCTAGACTTTTCTCTAAACCGGTCCAAAAATGGGATTTTCAACTTAAATGCAGGCGCATTTCCTTTGATCTGCTCAAAGAGTGCAGGGCAGGGTCTTTTCGAGGTCAGACAAGCTTGTCAAGATTCTACACTACCCATACTATTAGACTTGGTAGCTTTGGCGAAAATATCCGCATTTGACGAGTGTGTTCATTAAAAATATCCGTCTCTTGATACGAATTGATCTTGAGGAGGGGCAGCTTCACTTTTGCAGACATTCCTAGTGTGGATACCGTTTTTGTAGACGCTCAGTGCCATATTCAGATTGGAGATTGCAGAGCCGACTCACTTCAAAACATCGTGTTTGCAGTAGTATCTTCTGACTCCAAACCACCATAGCAAGTCGCTTCGTCCCCGAATGGTGTCAACTAGGTCTGCGGACAATAGGTTCCGAAACGATCAGCAGAATAGGGGGTTGGATCATGCTAACAGAAGTTCCGAGCTTCACCTGGTTTCGAAGACCACATCTCATTAAGGCGAACCCATTTCATCTCTTTTCTTTCTCTATCTGCAAAGTGTATCTGGAAGAGGCAGACTCTCCATCAGGGATGGAATATCTGGCTCTCACGGCAAGGTCTCATGCGCACTTGGCGGTCTCTTGGCACGGTTTAGATCTCTGGAGCGTGGACTAGCAAGAGTTCTTAGAATGTGTCAACAGCTATCCAATAATAACGAAGGATGTGCCCTAAGAGTTCCGTAAAGACCAGATTCCGCCCGTTTGACAAACTGGCAGCTTTGTCGGCTTCGACAAGGCGTACACTTCAGAAGTCGAGGATCTGAGCATCATTGTGCAGCAGTGTGGGTCTGCGTGAGGAGTCGCAGGTTCCTGGGTCGTTCAACAAATTCAAGGCCTTGATCAGTTGAAAAGGCTGAATTCTTCTCATTGGAGATTTTGGAAGGGCATCTTCCACGAGCCCAAGCCCTACTAGGCTTAGTGGGCTAAAAGTAGCAATCCCGGGCAGGAGCTTGGACAAAACATTCAGCGCCAATGACGCAGTGGGTGCGCAAGCTTTTGCATTTACATCACAGCTTCAGCCCCATCACTCAACGTCACTGATCCTACATAATCAGATATAACTAATTAATTCAATGCACCTCCCGTGCGCCTAAGTCCTCTGCAACGTCCTTATCCTTGAACCTACCAGACGGCTGGCCCGGCGTTTCCCTAAGGCCCAAAGCCCTGGAACCGCCGCCGCATCCTAGAAGACGATCAAACCATGGCAGGCGGAAGTGAGTGGACCAAGGCTATCCCCAAGCCGTATCCTCCTTTATCCGGTAGGCCTCTGACATGATGAATTTGTCTCATAGGACCGCTTTTCGCCTTGTTGTCCCTGATCCTTACAGCAGGCGCTGTCCTGCTGATGTTCCTCGTCCTTCTCGCCGGAGTCTCTGACCACGATCCTCTTTATCGAATCTACTTCCTCCAAGCCAACACCAGAACCATACCAAACGCACCTGACGTCTCACGGTGGACATTTTGGAATGTTTGCTCTGTGTCGGCTTCATCACACAATGACTGCGGCGACGTCCATCCTGCATTTCCTCTCGACCCTCCCCGGGGCAACAACTTTCACACCAGGGTCAATGTTCCTCACCAATTCCTAAATACCCATCAATACTATTACCTTACAAGATTCATGTTTGCGTTTATGCTGATCGGTCTCTTCTTCGCCGTCGCTTCTCTCTTCATAGGTCTGTTAGCCCTGTGTACACGCATCGGAAGCTTATTGTCGGGCCTTGTCGGCATGGTGGCTCTATTCTTCCAGATAATTACAGCTTCGTTGATGACAGCGGCATATGTCAAGGGTCGGAACAATTTCAGATCCAATGGCCAAAATGCTTCAATTGGCCGATACTCCTTTGGGTTCATGTGGGCCGCGGTTGCCTGTCTCTTCCTCTCTACTGTGTTTTTCTGTGTCGCAGGAGGACGAGGTCAGTCCACAACAACTTACACGTCGCATCGCTCGTTCTTTGGAGGAAAGCGACAAAGGAGCACAAGATCAGCGAAATCGAATCGGAGCAGGGGAAGCTTTATCAATGGAGACAGGAAGGAGTACCTATGAAAGAGATGGTAAAATGAGACGATTCGACGACCTAAGTGCCCACGATTTTTGGCCTGACCAATTTGCGACTCGAGCAGGACGATTGGCCAAAATAATTCCAAAACTTTCTCTAATGAAAAACTATATCAGGGGTTCTGCCTACCAAAACTGGATAATCCTTAGCTTAAGGTTAATGCTCGTTATTGGACTTAAGCATGTCACCATACAGAATAGTCAAGTCTTTAATGTTAACATCTTCAATTCTCATTCTTCTGTGCTTCCTAGAACGGGGCAGGATAAGACTCCATGCCCAATATATTCAATCTACCTTGGAGGATGCAGTTGAATGGCGGTTCGATCGAGATAGCATCCCTGCGTATGGAGGCTACCTTCGATATCTTCACTACTCAATGGATGATTTACCTTAGTGTCCAGAACTCTATACATCCAAATGGCACTGAGTCTTTCTTACGGACATCACGTGCTTGCCTCCAGATGACTGAGATGTGAGACACTGGAGTTGTACGCCGGTAAGGTTTCTAATACACCGAATTCTTCCTCGATAACCCTGATGAAATTCTTCTTGCCCTCCTCTGCAGCCTTTGTCGAGGCGCATGAAGAAGCACTTTCTTGGATCTGTACTCAAACATTCTTACTAAAAAATCCGTTGCTAGAGTACCTCTCCTATATGCACAAATAGTAAGCTTCTGTTTTTAACTTTTATTAGGAATCTTTCCCAGGGGTGACAGAGAATTTGCGAGGGGTCCAAATGAGGCGCTTGCTACGACGTCAGGATGCCAGCGCCAGACGGCGGGATGACAAGGATAAGGATGCTCACCCTACTCACCCTCATACTCACCGTGCTCGCGAGATGGTGGTGATAATGCGGCGACGTAGCGGGTGAGCGCGAAGGTGAGGTCGGCGCGGAAGTTTGTTCTACTTTCCCGCCAAGAAATACTTGGAGACTAGTTTCATGGGGTATCCTAATTTTGCGTAGATCCTGTCTGTAAACTCTCTTTCAGGAACCCAAACGCGACACATGATCGTCCAGTCACCAGTCTCGCTCTCAGCTTGATGTTGAAAGCCTCATCTGAGAATGCCTTTGTCTGTCTCAGATGCCTATCTCGTTCAATTCACGGAACGACTTTAACGCGCAGACGGACCCTTCCTTTCCTTGTCCCACGAGAATACAGCGCCGCCGCAGCTGCAGTTGCTGAGTCAACGCACAACGAAAATGAAACCGACTACCATCCTGAGTCACCTTCTTCTGATAGAGAATCCTCTATCCGCAGAGGCAAGCAGTTCCGGAGAGCCCTCCGGAACAAGAAAACAACGGCAGAGAAACTGTCGGGGACGTCGAAGGTAGAAAAGTCGTCTACATCTCCGACAGAGCCTGTGGTTCTGTCAGATGAGTCTCCGAGAAAGGCAACCAAGGATTTTTACCTCAAAGGACTCGGCGCAATTCCGCTGGGGGTCCAATTTTTGGGGAAGCCAGCAGAAGCCGTGACAGTCAAAGAGAAGCTACTTCCACAGAAAAGTGAACAAGAGATTCCAAAGGAGTCAGAGATTAGAGAATGGAATGAAAATACTTTGAAGCTCCTGGAAGCTTTGCAAGACGAAGGTCGTTCTTTGGAACCAGAAAAAGCCATCCCAGTCATTGATCGATTTAAACCCCCATTTGAAAGCTCTGGCAAATTTCTTCCGAGCAGTCAATGGGCAGACTTACGGCGCCAACTAGTCAAAAGCTTTACTCGAGAACAGCTTCGCCTATACATTAAATCAGCATCACAAGGATATGGACGTCAAATTAACACTGGAACTGCGACGGGCCCCAATCCACAATCTGGTAACTTCGTAGAGCAATTGGCGCCTCGGTCAGGTACCTTACCTAGTCGCAATGCACCATCATCTAAGATTGCTCAGTATATTATCAGTCAGGTGTGGGGCTTTCAAAATGCGATCAGGTCACCATCTAAGCTCATGAAGCTCCCGCACACTACGTTTGCTCTCCTCACAAACTTATCGAAAACCGAGTTTGCTCGTCTTAAGCATTACTATAGAATTGATGTCGAACTTCAAGGAGAGCAAAAGGGTCTTGTTCTGCATGATCTCCAAAGCGGAGATCCTTCGAAGCTGCAGGTCGAGTACGAAAAGACCGCTGAAAAGGTTTCCAGACTATTGAACGATATCTCAATAAGAGAATTCCTTCCAGCCACGACGCCTCTCCTGACCACTCGCAAGCGAAAGCAGATTTTGCATAAAGGGTTTCTCGAGCATGTGTCCAAGAAATACGGCGTTTACATCGACCATGTTATTGAGGAGAGAGTCGTTCGTTACAAAATATATTATCACAAAAAGACGACCTCTCCCGAAGTCGCTGTGCAAAAAGCTGAACAAGATCTTAGTCTCGCCTTGGTGCGATCATTTGAACCTGCTGTTGTGATCCCTATGATGAGGGAAACGCTGGAGACAGTCAATCTGTATCCAACACAGCTGCCGGAGACTGTTCCCCAGCATGAGCGACGCGAAAATTGGGCACGTATGATTGCCGGCTCTCTTGGCGCCGCACGGCCTGATGCTCCACTATCATCGGAAAGAATCTATGATTTCGTTACGGAACAGCTTACAGCACAGGAGCAAGAAGAGCTGCAAGGATACTCCATAGGGGCACATACCAAACTTAGCGCCTCTTTCGGGCATTTCTTGGTTCCTATTGCCCACTGGGAGAAAGTTGTCTCTGGATCAGGGGAGAGGGTGGATCGGAGGTACCCCCACCCATTCTCTACCGAAGTCCCTTTCATTGCACATACCCTTTCGTCCCTTACAGCCGCAGAAACACGTCTGCCGACTTCCAAAAATCCTTCGAACGGGGAATCAAGCATCGGAAAGGCCAGCGGCAATTACAGTCGGATCTTGTTGGTCCCTGCACTAAACAAATACCATCTTTTACCTTCATTTGAAGTTACATCTTTGCGTGATCCGCTAGAGCCGGCCAAGGCGTACATCATCAGCATGTCGGCTATTTTTTCACAGCGCACTCTCGAAATTCCCTTACCCGAATGTAGCATCGATATTCGTTTTTTAGCAGAAAGACGATTTGATTTAACGCCGCCAAAGAACATGAGTTTTCGCGGATGGGTGCCAGATCAGGCGGAGTTAGAAGATAAGCCGGGCCATACAACATGGGGAAGTATACTGAATCATTTTTCCACTTCATGGGACTACAAAAATCGCCGCCACGTCTTCAATCCATTGTGGCAGATTTGGGTCCCAAGAGATTGGATAGGTCTTCGGGACTTGAAAGTCTCTGAAACATATCTACAAACAGACTCAATTCCTCATGCCAGTCTAAGGAAGAAGCAAAGGAAGCCAAGGGTGGGTGAGCAAGCGTCAAGTGATGGAAATGCGCAAGTGAAGGAAGGCGAGGTACTCCCTCCGTCTAACAATCAGACAGTCAGTGAAACCTATATCTTGGCTGCATCTGAGACGCGCGACTCTCGGTCTCTCCATTATGGAGATTTTCGCCTCGATTTTACGGGTATCCGTGGTGGCAGGTTGACTGGGAACTATGATGAATTGACTCTTCACAGGAACGAGGAACCAGCAGGACCAAGAGGATCGTCAGGCATAAAAGATGAGAAGGGTACGGATCTCAGATCCGATAAACTCAAACTTTTCTGTCGCCAAGCAGTTGATTTAGCTGGAATCCTGGGCAGTGACAGTGGTTCGGAGACTTACCGATAAATATTCCAAAACCTGCTTGAAATCCTCTTCCTCGTACCTACCCGTATACGGTCCAGTAGTCTCGAAATGCGTACACACGTCCAGTTTGTTCGCTGGGATAAAAAGGGTCCACGACCCTGTTTCACGGGTAGTGGAGGCAGCCAAGCAAATGAGAACAAATGTTCGTGAACGGCCTCCATTTGTTGAATTCAGGATAGTTGCAGTCTAATGTCCAACGTGAATATGTTCAATGTGACCCTCCGAAATCTCCCCATCTCCCTCTTAGACGTTCTCGTCCTCCTATCTCCATCTTTACTCTTCTGAAAGCTGCTTTTGTTTTCTGCGTCAGCAATTTCATCTACTAGTTTCTCGGAACGGCACTACGAGCATTCAAATTTAGTCCGAATACATCTTGTTTAGCTTAAGACCACTACGCCTCACACTATTTGAGGGGAGGCGACATCATGCGTCCTCCAGGCACCTTTGCTTTTGCTCGTAAGCTCCCCAGTGGTGTTCGTAACCATCTGCTTGCTATGAGCGGGGAGTTCATTGGTAAGCCAGCTGCCCTCAAACTTCCCTGACTCTTCCCACCGCTTGTGCTTAGTCTACAATCTTCACTTTAGGTACATTCTTGTTCCTGTTCACTGCTTTCTCAGCTGCACAAGTGGCGAATACTCAAAGCATTGCACAGGGACCTGATACCTCTCAACTGCTCTACAATGCCTTTGGCTCCGGATTTTCTCTACTTGTTAATATCTGGGTCTTTTATCGAATCTCAGGAGGCCAGCTCAACCCAGCGGTGAGTCCAAAACTCTTCGGTCACTGCTAACTTTGGCCAACCTTACATCTCATGATGTGATCTGACTCTACGGGGTGTGCGACCTTTGCTCTCGTAGTTGGACACCTTCATGCGCTCTCTTAGATCATTTGCTATTTTCAAGTCCTTCTCGTGATAGACTGATCCTCCATCACAGGTCACGCTAGGTCTCTTCCTAGTTGGTGCTCTTTCCCTCCCTCGCGCCGCTTCCCATGTCATCGCCCAGTTCCTCGGAGCCCTTTTGGCCTCCGCGGCAGTGTCCGCGATCCTTCCTGGGCCACTTACGGTGATCACTCGCTTGAGCCACGGGACTAGCCAAGCGCAAGGGGTTTTCATCGAGAAGTTTCTCACCGCACAATTCGTATTCACCATCATGATGTTGGGAGTTGTGAAGCATAAGGCTACCTTTCTCGGACCCATTGGGATGGGGTTTGCCCTCTTCATCGCGCAGCTGGCAGGTATGCAACGTACCTTTGTATCTTAGATGACAATGGTTGACAGAACATGAAAGGCGCGTACTATACCGGAGCATCTTTGAATCCCGCCCGAAGCTTTGGACCCTCGGTCGTTGCAGGAGACTTTCCTAAAGAACGTAAGTCATCATACTGTACACTTACACTCTCATCTTGTCAGGAACGCTGCCTCTACACGTCCTTGACTCTTTCGAGACTTCAATCCACTCGCTGAATTACTAAAACCCTTAGACTGGATATACTGGGTCGGGCCGTTCGCCGGAGCTACCCTCGCAGCCGGCTTCTACCGCTTCCTCAAAGGCCTCGAGTACGAAACCGTCAATCCGGGGCAAGACTTCGATGACCTCGAAACCGGGACTTGGGATCGAGACCAAACGTTCATGCGCCCAGTGGTGGCGCCGACGCATACCTTTTACCAAGTAGGCCAGGGGATCGCGAAAGAGGCTCCTCCCGCACTATCGCGGGAGACGACCGTTCCGAGGGCTTGCCACAAGGAGGAGATCCAGCAACTTTGAGCAGGAGCGGGGCTCCGGACGGGCTGGCTGGGCGGGGCGGTGCCTTGAACGGAAGTAGTGCTTCATTACTCCGCGGACTCACGGATATGCACGAAGATAAAGCACGATAAAAATGATACGTGGAATAGGGGAAGTCGAGTCTGCGCAAAGTAAAGATTTCCGGTTTACAGTGAAAAAATTAACTAAGGAATTTTGTCGATTAGATATTAGAATAGATCGAAAAGTGCTTCTTCCTATTTACTGTCACCCCGTACCATCGTGACGGCATAGGATCTAACATCTGGAAGCCCGTAGGATGCGCGTGTGTCATTCTCCGCCGTACTGACATTGCTCTGCGTTAGATCATGTTGTCTATACCTGCAAGATAGTTACCGAAAATCTCTAGCTGTCATTTCGAGAAAAATAATATCGTTTCTACTATGAGGAGCCTCGTTTCTGCGCATCCTTTCAATCACTAGACCGCGTCACAAGATGGCTGATCAGCAAGAATGGCACTATCCGGGACTCGGCTCAAGCGTGCCGTTTGTAGGCCTGAGTAACTTCCACATAGTCGGCAAAGCGTCAAAATGCTGATAGGGGCAGGCAGAGTCCATAGCTTGGCTTCCGAAGACGTCGGTCATTCAGCCACTCAAGCCTTGACGAAGCTGTACTCTGACCACAGTTGTATATCTTTGAAGGGCATCTCACCAAAGTCACCTACGTACGGCAAGGGAAGAAAATTCGGACAGAATCTGAACCAGTAGGATCTTCTCTGAAGACAAAGAAAACCCACACTAAAAGAGATAACCGGTCACGAACAATCACCGAAAATGAGAAGGACTCAACGCATTACAGATACCATCAGCCAAACACTTTTTAAAAAAGAAAGTTTGTTCTGCAAGCCTGCTTGCAATGAGAGAAAAACTCGTATAGCTTGCAAGGGATCTCGGGTCTAACCAGGGCTAGATCTAAAACACGCTATAAAATTGTGGGTCCGCAAACGCATAGATTGATTTTTTCTCTGCACTCGAGAAGCGATATCGAAGTTGAACGCAGAAGCCGCGCTTGCGAAAGCGTGGAGAAAGACAAACGCTGGAATTGAAGCTCACAAAAAAAAGCATCGGTTCTCTAGGAAGAGCTAGGGGGCCTTAAACTACCACCTTCACTAGACACCTTTAACCGTAACTACCTTCCCTGATCCTGGGTACTCTCAGCTAGACGCGAGAGACCTCAATTACGAGGAAAAGAAATCGTACTGTGCTAACGGATACACTACGAAAGTTCTTCCCTGGCGGTCAAATTGGAGTTTAAATACGTCTTGGACATATCAATTCACTTCCCGCTTGGATTCCCAGCCAGCATTTCGACCCGGCAAAGTCAGCCAACTGTTCTACCGGAGGACTGCTTTAGGGCACAACCTATTCACTGCAGTGGATCTTAGATATACACGACGTGCTTTAGGAGAGCGTTGCTTTCCCCTCAAAGATCAAAGTTTCATTGCAAGTAACCTTGTGAGCTACTACCACCGCACTTGACCTTATAGCTTCCACACTGCGAAATCCTGATCTCCCAGCTTCAGTGTCCGCTCCACAGATGGCTCCGAGGTCGAAGGCGAAGCAGCGAACTCAGGATGAGAAAGCTGAGCCAAAGCACCAAGCGGAACGCAAGCAACAGAAACAAGTTGATATTAAGGCTAGTGCAAAGAGAAAGCGAGAGGATACGAGACAGGTAGCAGAGGATCTGGATGGCAGTAATTCAGGGAAGGACGATGTGCTAGTGAACAAGTCACGGAAGATGGCAAAGGGGAAAACTGCGACAAAACCGGTATGCGAAAGCTAGCTTTTAACCGTTCATCCACCGCATTTGAATGGCAACTAATGCCTTCAAAGTCACAGAAGAAATCAAAATCGCTGTCCCCCAGTGACATCTCGGGTTCGTTCACCATCGCCGCTCCAGCGGTCTCTGATGGTTGGGACTGTGGCGGGCCACTGACCATGGAGCTTGCTCCATCTTCCACAACCAGTCACCTATGGGGATCCTTCGACTTTGGCGTCTTCGAAGGCATCTTGCGCTCTCAGTCTCCCTTGAACTCGAAGAATGAAATCACGCTGCACTGGAAGGGCCGTGAGACCGGAACCGGAGAGTCGACGTTCGGATCTGAAAACGTCGCAACGTTCCATTTCCGCGATAGGAAGAGTTTCTCCGGTTCCATGCACTGGGATTGTCTCGGAACTTTCGACTTGACTGGAAAGCTGGATGGAGGTACATCGCGTACTCGTACACCCTCTGATCAGCTCTCGGCGTGGAAATCCGAGTATCGGTCTTTGAGTGAAGCCAACTACGAAAGGGAGAGAGTCAGCCGGTGGGGCGGGTGGGCAGGTGATGGCAGTAGCGATGAAGAAGATCTACTTTCAGACACTAGTGCAGAGTAGTCGAGGCATTCTAGCGCGCTAAAAGAATGTCCTCAGGCAAAAACAGGGTAAGATGATTCGAATTTGATCTACCCGAAGTCTACTGATGGGATCGACCATCATAAGTGATACTGAGCGCTGTTCCCAAGTGTTTTCGCATATGAACCATTACAGAGCGAATGTATCAGACTTCTCCGACTGCTGCCCGCAAAGGCTCTTGAGCCGATATCATGCGACATTATCACGTGTCTCTTGGTAAGGCACCTAAATATAACGCCCTATCTGTCCTTCGTCTAGGGTGACCTCGAACAGCTTCGAAAGATCTATTGCAATGGAAGGGCGCCGTTTGTTACTATGAGCTTGCACTGGGCTCTGACAAGATTACGATCTCTTTCATCGACGCCACATATCTACTCCAATGCGCAAAGCGGAACCCGACAAGCTTTGGAAAGCTCTTCCGTTTCTCGGGAAGGAGACCGGCTGGATCACGCTAGCGGTACTATTCATACCATGTCAGCGAGTCACAACTGGAATCTTTATCGATACCCAAATCATCTGCTTCAACCAATTGGAATTCCGCGCTGGGGTCGAGGACGTCGAGATTGTTCTTTACGTCATCATCAGAAGTGTACAGAGGCATGATGGAGACAGCTCCCCGCGGCCGTCCATTCACCTGGAAACGCAGCTCATACCGCGAGTGTCCTTGCCAGGCGACAACAGTATTGTTGTTCATGTCTTTGATTGCACCGATGGCAGCTTGCTCCATACCCATCGTCACAAAAGACGTGATATTGCCCAAGTCGCGATATGGGTCAACGACGATCTTCATCCATTGTCCCTGTAGGATTACCTGGTCCTCAATTTGAGCCTTCTGATCAGGGTTGTGAGATTTATTTCTGCACTCTGCGCTGATGGCGTTCTGTACGTTTCGCTTAACATTCTCTGGGACCGGGATGCCCCATTCCCAGGAGACGAATTGCACGTATTTCATTCCTTCATAATGGGTCCATTGAGGTTGGGTCAAGTTTTGGCCAGGAGTGTTGCCGTCACGAATATATATGGGCTTGTCGGGAAAGCGGGGCCCAGCATCGTTCTTGGTGGTACCTATCGCTGCACGGAGAGAGGCTGAAGGATTGGTGTATTAGCATTAGAGCTCTGACGGAAAACCCGCTAGGCTGGTTTGCGGAGAGCGCATGGTTTACCTACCTATTATGCAGAAGAGGAAAGGGAATTCGGTTCGAAAATGCATCATGCTAGTTACGCACAACTTACTGGCAGAGCGAGTCCGTGGGCTCTATAATCAGACTTGGATCCTTGCGTCCATCTTGATATCGTGGCTTCCGCGATCCTATTTTTTACAACGGCGCATGCAGCGAACGGTGTTTACAAACGGTGGCGCAATCACATCCGAATTTTTATCCCATAACAACTGTTCCATCGGACGAAGGCTTATGAATCCTTGCACTATACTGTCGAAAGAGCGACATTCTGAAGCGCACCGAAAGGGTGGCTTAGGTTCAAATTCTATGGTCGGACAGTGAATGTGATCACTGCTCTGGCTTTCGGCTTCCCCATATCCGCTCATTTCAGGCTTGGCCGCCCTCGGAGTCTCTCCGCTGCCGACCCTGTCCGCTCCGCCAACTTATCTGCTCGGCTTAATGTTGGTCCCAACCGCGTGGCAGTTCTAGCTATAAGTCAACATAATATTAAACATTTGCATCAGCCTTAGCCATACGGCATTCGTTGAGACTAAAGGAATTGGAACGGTCGAGATGCGCACAATGGCAAGCGAGCACCTACTCATTTACGATCAGCGCAGACACCTCCACCAGCTTCTGGCCCTGACCAAGCGATTCCTTCTGCTTTGATGTTTCAATTGACGGTATGAGATGCTCGAGCATATTTGTTTGGATTTTTTTGGGTGAGTGATCATCTCGACAAATTAATACGTGTTCGTACAATACAATCGTTCACCGATCTTCATCGCCGTTTACCCGTATCCTTAAGAGCAAATTGACTCATTCAACGCTTTAGTTTGGGCTGGAGTTGGTCTACCCGCAAAGGAGGATGGTCTTTTTCTTCAAAATAGCCCTGTGGGGGGAGAAAAGAGCAACATCACAACGGTTCTCAAAGCTCGCGAACTTCGCAACATGCTATTCAGTCATAATTCTTGGGGCGAGATACTTTCGGATGAAGGAGTTGACAACATGCGAGAAGCGCTGCTTCGCCAATGCGAGTTCTACTTCACCTTTACCGACTGGACGGTACCTGCCAGACCCGTTGTACCCAACAACTGGTACTTAACGAGAGACTTCGTCTCAAGGGCTCCGGATGGGACTTTCCGGCTGACGAGACTCACCACGGAAGTAGTGGGAGAAGGAGTTACTGAAGCCCATAGGATCGCAATCATTATCGCTGCACTACGCGGAGTGGGCAACATGCATGAGGAAGACGACACCCCGCTGTGGCGCGGACATGAGGGATTCGAATTGCTCATGACACAGGCGAATGAAGATCGAATACGTTTACGAATTACGACGAGGCGGATGAGACGAAACCATTCGGATGGGAACCTGCAGGGTCAGAATGTGACACAGCCGGCGGATTTGTCGACCTATTACGTTGGAATGATGAGGCTGCTGGACGGCAATCCACGACCTAATTGCTTTGGTGGCACGTCTCTGATATTCCAATAAATGTAAGTCTGATTATCGCAGCTTTGTAGCGAGAAGGTCGAGTCCGACGTACTTCCTCTCCGGACTCTCTCAAACACTAATATGCAAGACCTCTTCTTCCTTCAGCCTTATCCTACTTGCAATCTTTGTCAATCCCTCCCTCCAACTTGCTCCTAAGCACTCCCCCCACCCCAACCATTATATGAAGCCAGACATGCATCTCAACAAGCCCAAGAAGAACACCTTATGTCATCCTGTTCCCTTCGCTTGCTGCCAAAACTCTCCAACAATCAACCCACATCACCAAAGCCCTCAATCAATGCCCTGCCCATTAAATCTAGAATCACTCACCTCGTCAATCCTCCGAAGAATTACCAACATAGAAATCAAAAGCCCCGCCCCAAGTACCGACCGTCCGATGGAGAGAAAGGCTATTAGTAACCCTCCCCAGCCTACATACACACGCTTCCATCCAACCCTCCCCTTCTCCAACACCCACAAACCCTTCCAATCGCCCTCCTCCCCGGGCAAGAAAGCCGTGGCTAAATCGAGCCCCTCCCCATAAATCGAGGCCTCGGCGTCCTTAGTCCCCAGTAGAACACTGTCCTCGGTAAAATATCCATCATGAAACTCGTCTAGATCTAGATCCAGATTTACCTACTTGCTAAATCCATCATCGCTGAGGAGGTTGGTGGGCGGGCTACCGTAACTCTTCGGCCTCTGTTTATTGCTGCTGCTGGTATGGAGTCGAGCTTTTGTGCTGCTGCGCGCAGGGCCCACTTCTTCAGAGGTAAGTACCTACTTAGATAGATCCCCCTTTCTTCTCTCCCATGTGGGCGGGATTCGGGTAGGTAATGATAATGACTTGGAAAAGGCTTTTCTCCGAGCTTTTGAGGATTTCGAGTCGAGCCGAGTATTTGCAAGCGCGTGAGCGCCTAAATCCCCCCCACATCCATCCACCCACCCACCCCCTCCACCAATCCACCCACCCAGCGGAGGGTATCTTGGGTTTAGAGGGGAGAGAGAGGGAGATGTTTTCTGACGTAGAAAGGCAGGCAGGTCTTCTCTCAGAGAGCTGCACTAAGAGGGGCCGCTTCAAGAACGAGAGGATACGGGCGGCGGGCTTGACAAAATGGGAATTATGTATGGGCTTACTGTAAGAGTTTCAACATCAAGCTTGAACGGGAAAAAGGGTCACACTTTGTTCGATCGCGTTTATTTTTGTCAATGACTGTCCTGATCGCCGCAAGCCCCATCGTGGAGGATGTCTCCCCGGGGAAATTCATGCACCGTGCTTCCCCTTGTTCGCATCCTTATCCTCATCTTCATCTTCCTCGCTGTCATCCGCAAACGCCTCGTCCTGATCCACAAGGGCGAAGTGCTCTTCTCCCGCGTCATCCATTCCGTCAGTCCCGACGACCCCCTTGCCCATGGCAGTCCCACCGAGGACATGTCCCGTCTTCGCCATCCCTCCGGTTCTCCGCCACCGTTTCCACGCCCACCACAGCCCTGTGCCCTCCAGTCCAATTGCGGTCACCATGCCGCCCAGGAGACCGTAGCCGTATTGCCTCAGCATCATGCCCGTGACCAGGTTGACCCACCCGAACACCATGACGCTCCGTCCAAGCCAGACATGCACGTTGCTGACCCACGTCCTCCGCCTGATCGCCATGAACACCATGTGGTGCTTCCATCCGGCCCAGATCTGTAGGACCAGGAGTCCAAACATCGCAAGACCGACATACTGGTGCACTACCGATATCCCCTTGGATATCAGCAAGCCGAGCGCCATCCCCAACGCTGCAGCCGCCGATGCAGTGACCTGAACGAGCCAGTGGTACCTGAACGCTTGGCCAGACCCAGACCGGATGGTCAGAATGCCGAGAGGGTACAAGAGCAGGAACGCGACGGTCATGAAGAGGCCGTGGACGTGCCACATGCGGTTGCGGAAGATCGGCGCGTATGATGCGTCGGCGCTGCTACCAGATCCGCCGTCGGGGAGGGTGTCGATCATGCCGTAGTTGGTGCGGCTGCTGTTGATGGACTGTGGCTTGAAGTCGTCCTTCGACTCTGCAACGGAGAGGGTCATGTCAGCGTAGAAGTTGCCGAAGGATTTGAGGGAGTGCATTTCCAGGGTTTCGGAGAGTGAGGCGTCGGAGAGATCTTGGGTGGGATTGTGCGACCAGATGAAGGGCAGGCGATGGGAGGTTGAGGAGATGGCTTGGCCGGTCCAGGCAGAACAAGATTTACAGAGGACGGTGATGGTGGCGGTTACTTTGTCGTTGCCGGAGGGTTCCCAGGTGGAGGAGACGGTTTCGATGGAGAAGCCGGCCTGAGCGGATTCCTTGCCGTAATCAAGGGCTTCGAAGGGCTCCGGCGGGGTGTGATCGGGCGTAGAACGGATGCTGATTATAGGAGATGGGGAGGAAGGGTCGCCGTAGGTAATGAGCATAAGTGATTCGGCCATGATCTCGCCAAAGCCGACTGCCGTCCAACCTTTCACAGATTTGGCCGGGCGGGCGGAGGTGAAGGTGATATACAGGTCGGTGGAAGAGGTGTCGGCATTCTCATGTGAGAAGACAGAGACACAGAAGTCGATGTCCGGGGATGGGTTAGGATTGCAATACTGGATGGGTCCTGATAGCGAGATGGAGGCTAGACAAAGGAATGTCGAGGCATATCGCCAAGACTTTGTTGAGAAAACCATCTTGAGCTCGTTGATTTGATCTAGTCGAATATTCACAGATGAGCCCTAGCTCTCAAGCACGTCTGTCCACAGGGATCAAGAATTGAGGCTATTCTGTCATGGATTGCTGTGGTAGCCTTTGAACAACTCCGACGTCTCAGCGAGCTTGGCGTTCAGCGATTAGCAGGCTCCATTGACACGTTTGGCGTGCCAGACTAGAAAAAACCGAAGAAGAATTTGCTCATCTATGAGATTAATGGGAAGAGTGTACCTGCCTTCATCCCCCACCACGAGATGGCGAAGTTCATTTTCGCTCTGTTGAGGCACTGCTGACAGATAGCTGGGGGCCGAGGATTTGTTCGCTGTGCGACACGCCAGGAAGGGGTGCGGCAAGCCGTCTGATTGGACATCGGGCCCGGTCTTGGCAAGTGCAGGCGACTTCACCCTCGTCTTTACAGCAGCAATTTCACTGTTATCTGCAAGAAAGACGAAGAATCATGTCTCAAGATAATTGATGCCGTCGGTCTCATCGTTTGATCTAGGTCTTTTAGGCCATAGACGCAGCCGCACGTGGCTGATTGGCGCGATGAGGAAGCCATGGTTCCGGCACAGCTCGTGATCCTATTGATGGCTTTTCGCGGTCCAGCACCTGAAACTTTCTGCCTTGCCGAGTAACCACACCAAAAATACGAGGCTCCCAAGCCCCATTTCTACACGCATCCATGGACGGTGGTACGTATTCGGCAAACAAGCCTCCTAAAATGGACAATCTTGCGGCTAAAACATGCCTTGTTGTATCAGCCTCATAAGGTTGGCTACCATTTTTGGCCAAGCCGAGCATGTTCAAACGTCTCTCGCAGAATTGCTGCAGTTAGCCCGTGCAGCCTGCATCACTTAGTCACACCAAAGAAGTTCAGTTACTGCTTGTATCTAATACGCGCATTAATTTGAATTCCTAACTACCTTGGAGACAAGCCATGCCGGACAATTCGAGAAATCTCACAGTGTGCCTGCACAGGTTGGGAAGTTTCTTCGGCGGCTGCACGGCTCATATAGATCTTGAGCAAGTTTAATGAGAATTGATATTGGTATCGACCAAATCACGTGACAGGCTCTTGTGTGATATGCGGCATATGTTACTTGCAAGTGTCTGGGTCGAGCGACACTCCTTTGGGAAGGCACAGCGCCTTGGATGGAACACATTGAGCCCCGCGAGTCAGTCAAGGTAGTGTTTAGACCACTGGCATCGCATGCTTTGATACCAAATCATGAATTTCTGGATCAAAGTGCACGGACGCTTCGATTTCACACTCATAAGCGCCCGGGGTGTGACCGGGTGGAAGGAAGGTGCCCCGCTCTTCATGGCAATCGAAAGTAGATAGCTATAGCAAAAGGGTATTGAAGTCCGAGTAAGTTATCACCATCGAGATTCTAACCCCCACAATCTGTGCGCTTCTTTGAGTGGGGCCTAAAAAGCTGCGTAGTCATCGTGCGCCTGGGTGTGCTGTGGTTCCAGTGAAAAGTTCTATCCAGAAGATGGCTCGGTTAGCAGCGGCAATCTTGCTCCTTCGGAGCTTGCAAGACAGACCGTCCTTGATCAGCTGAGCCTGCCGTTTATGCTGCAAGGAAAAGCGATGCGGCACTCCCCACGTCTGTGGAGAAATTCCACTTCAAGTTCATATTTGCCGCCGTGATATGATGAAAAATGCGGATCTTGTAGCTCCATCCTCAACGTCTCGGACAAGCTAACGCAGACAACCGAAAAGTGGCACGAGTGGCTAAATCACGCGCTGCTTGGTAAAAGACCGTCCGCAACAAAGATGAACCCTGCGCGGCTCCACTAGACTTGGGCTTCGGCTCGTAGCCAAGCTTTGTTTCATGCCGCAGGAAAAGCTGGCATTGGAATATTCATTGGACCATGATGGAATAGACTTCATCGTCCTTACGATAGGGTCGAGATTCCTATCGATCTTTGAATCTGGAGAAAAGAGCAATGTGAAACGCAAAGCCCCTACGTGACCCCCAAAGAGCCAGTCTGCTCGGAGTCGCGTCATCTATTTCGCCGAAGCAGCAGCCTTGCAAGCGTGAATTGAGTGTTTTTCCGATGCCAAATTCCAGGCCACCCATTGTGAGGCATATTGTGCTACTATTCTTGGAAGTATCTATGCAAGTTCTCGGACGAGGGAGAAAGTCCAATCGGGCAGCTCTATGCGTACTAGCCACAGGGTTGTGGCGGGGTGCTTTCGAGCGAGGCTGTGTACCATCCACGGCGATCTCCCAAGGCTGCCGGCTTGGCCGAGCCTTCTCTAGGATTCCGCCTCGGTTGACATTTGCGATTACCGAGATCAACCGTTCGCATTTGATCCCGGCACCATGATTTCAAGCTGGCAAGCGATACTCGACAATTGACACCAACGTCGATGATCAACCGCGCGTGCTGGAACAGTCCCATCGCGTGGGAGAATCACATGACGCTGAAGCCAGTGGAAACGAACTCTCCATTGAAGCTAGTGGCGGAAAACGAAGTTGCCAATGAGCAGCGAGAAGAGCCCTACGATGGCGGAAGTGGGCCGACAGATCCTTGCGCCTTGGGCCATCGCCTAGCAAATACGCTTGCAGAAGCGGGCCAAGATGTCAGTCAGCTGCTGATGCTCGCGAGACTAGCAAGGGTCTCAACACTGTTGGAAGGTCATCGACTGGACCTGCTCGCTTCTTCATAGAAAACACCGTCACCATAGATCCGACTTTTTAGGAACACGGCCGGGGAAAGCCGTTTCAATTATGCCTCTACAAATCGCCGTCAGATGCCCGAACTTGCAGCATAGATGCGATTACGCTCCTGAACGATCTCCTGAATTCTGTTCGAAGCTGAGTGAAACTGGGCAGGGGTTCTGGATTCCCTATCGTGGGCTCGTAGCGGCATTATGCAAAACCAAAACCAAATTGCCCCTACTTCAACGCCTCTCGACTCGTGAAGATAGGAGGATTGTGCATTGGGTCCCATAGACTTCCGGAGACAGTTTAACGTTCCGCGCGCCTTCCACCTCTGGGCGGTTGGCCGTGATGCGGGTCTAGGAGAGTTTCTTCGATCAGCGTCCCATGTCCACATAGTCGGGTAAACGTGCTAAGCACGACCGGCATAGTTTGGATAGATTCATGGAGCTTTGACTTCTCAGGTCTCCAGACCAGCTGCTTGGGATCCGCAAAAGCGCCAGTCGCTCCTCTTGGTGGTGTCGAAGAGGCAATCTCGCCATGGATATGATGGACATGTCAATTTCCAGGCCTCACCTACCACGCTGCTCGTCGGCCATCAGTCATAGTTTGGGGTCCAAGGGGCTGCATTAGAGAGCCCATAGTCCACCGGGTCAATGATTACTACGCCGAGCCTGCTCTGATGGATCGCCATGGCGGCCTCAGGAACATGCGAGCTGAAGGCGCCGTCATGCAAGGCCGGCCGAGGTCATGGCTCCCCGGCTGTTTCTAGTCGTCTTCTCTTTCTTTTCTTAGCCAGGGTCGAGTGGAGCGTCATAGGCAGCATAACGCAGAAGCAGGAAACAGTAGACAGGCGCGCAGGGAGGCCGGTTCGGTTGGGTTTTAGCTGCATGAGGGGCGTGAATCTTTGAGGTTGCAGCGTCTGTACGTACGTGGGGCTGGGGGGCGGTGCTCTGCCCCATACGAAGCGCGCTCAACGCTGCGATTTTCCCTCTCCTTTCTGCATGCTCCTTCGACGCGGCCGCCCGTATCTTTTCGCTCATGCTGTGCCCCCCTCCACCGGTCTAACCCGCCCATGCTTAGATGCATCTTGAGAAGAAAATGCGCGCCATCCGCCCTCGACCAAAGCAGTTTAGGACGCTGCGGTAGTCTCTCGGTCGCTTTCTGCCGGTTCACACGCCCTTCTCCCCCCCGGCATCTCCCTCCCTCTCCGTGATATAAGGCTTCCCTTTCCGCCACCCCACCGTTTCCTTCTGTTACCCTTTCTGGTCACCTCAACACCTCCCCCCATATCCGCCCTCCGAGTTCCCTATTAACGACCGACTCCCAGTCGTTTCTTCTCTCTCTTTTCTCTCTTTCGATTATAATCAACTAGGCGCGCATACTATTCCCCTCGTTGGGGCCGCCCGTGACCACGAACATTCCCTTTGTCCAATTCTCTTTCGCTCATACAATATTTCGTCAGTAACCGATTTTGATACCGTCTACGAATCATAATGCCGATGCAATTATTGCCTGCCTCTGCGGCGGCCTTCGCGCCCCGCTCGTCTTGCAACGTCGTCTTGAACTCGAAGGTCGAGCCGTGGCTGACGGCCACCCTCAAGAGAATAAATCGCATAAAGCGACCACTGAACAGCGTCACCCAACATACCCGATGCTTGACGGAGACGCTCTCATCACCCAACGCTATGTGGTCTCTATGCTCGCTCATGCTCCCTAAAGCACCCGATTCGGAGCTGCGCAAAGACGACAACCCCTTAGTCGAAGCCCTGTTCAATTATCAGCTCATCCATGTGGAAGCCTACTGTGTCCATGTTGACATGGTATCGCAGAATGAGGTTGCGTTCAAGCTCACAACAGAAACGATCGAGTCGCTCGTGGAATATCATAAGGAAATTTTCTCTGTTGATACTGCAGCTAACACATGGGACTGGCCGGAGAAGGAAGCACAACTGAAGAAACTGCAAGAGGACTTTGTCCAAGCGATCAACAGGTTCGTCTACCGTACGAATGCATTGGCCTTGGAGGGGCTTGAAGAAGATGGTGCCGGAGAGTTGCTTGCTGGCCGCAGTGACGAGGTGAAATCGCAGATCATGGGACTCATGGTACCACTGCTTCCACCTCCACCAAGGGTAGTCGAGCCTGTGCGACCAACTCCGCTCCTTCCATCCTCGACGCAAGTTGACTGGTGGCCCTCTGAATATGCACAGAGCCAGCCAAGGCAGGTAGAGTCCTGGAACATCTTGCCTTCGACTCCAAGCCCCGTCTCATCGTGCGACTCCCAACCCAGCATGTGGTCGGGAGCCACCGTTAGCGACATTCAGCTTCCTTCACCCGCTCCGTCCTTTAGCCAACCTTTCACCACAGCTCCATATAGCGCGCCTCAATACTACAGCGCCGCAGCCTCCTGTACTTCCGTTCCTGCTCTCCCACTGCCCAGCATGCTGACACAGCAACCGTGCAGCACTGCTGTCGGATACGGAAACTTTAGCTGGGATAAATACAGCGAGTACGCGCTTCCATACGGCACCGCAATGTGAAGAGATATCTTATCCTCCACTTGGATCTTCAACTCTGCTTGATTGTCTATTGAATAGACGGCAAGACTTTGGCAACAAATTCATGAGAAATGCGAGAATGAAACAGACGACTCGCATGCAGGCATCAGCATCAACGGCATCACGGACGGCGTATTGATATCGATTTAGCGACTTGGATACCTCTCTGTTGGATTATTTAATTCCCCATCTCTGGCTTTGGATCTGTTTTAGCAAGCGTCGATATTTCCCATTGTCTGTTATCGAAGCATTTGGAAAGGCAGCGGGCCGGCTATCTACTATACACAATGGGTCAATCCCCAGGTGGATATGATTGTTCCCTTGTATTGCTTAAAGAGAATTGCCTCGCGGCAGGATTGGGATATATGTTTGGCTAGTTATTTTCCTATTCGTCGTGTGGAGTTTCATAGGCATCGCAAGGCACGGCTAGACCTGGTCTCGGATTGCATATGACCTCACGAGTCTACCCATTCTGATATTGATTATCGGCAGGCATGTGTTGATGATGGGAGACAACGACGGGACGAAACTTGACTATGCATCTGCGATGTCTACCGATTTCGTCTTACTATATCACCGACTTCGGATATTGCGAAAGGAGGAAGTCTTTTCTCGTATCGAAAACCTACCCGTGGCAGGCTATCGAGGGAGGATCTGTGGTCTTCTTTGAGATGGACGGATGACTGGCGCATTGGATGAGGTTGGGATGTGGTTATAGGTTCATCCCCTATACCTAGGACTGGATCCTGTGGAAGCTCTGCAAGGGAGAATAGGATGCTGGAACTGAAGCTGGGCTTCGCAATATCTGTTGATAATTCAGAAATCAATTGGAAATCTATCGTAACCTCCAATCAAGCTCCATGTGGACACCTTAGGTTCAAGGGTTTGGCCGAAGAGAATCCTAACAGATCCGGTCTTAAAACTTTAGCTAAATTGTGTTTCCATAACGGACGGTAGATGAGGCCGAGACCCGCATAGTGGCGGCCCGCGCCTTTAAAAGCTCCGCCTGGGGATTGGGCAGTGACATCAGATAATCTAATCTTGGATCCCCGGATTGGGCGGGAATATGCGAGAAGGAGTTCCTTCGTCAGCTGTGCAAATAACCTTAGCTAATGCTGAGTATCTTCGAACCACCTAAGTCTCTTGCTTGGCATATTCCACTTCTTGCAAACTTCTTGTTGTATGCTCTCTCCAATGATGCTGCAAAGATACCCAAAGAGAAAACGTTAGAATTTCGCGCTCTCTTTACAAAGCTTCAAGTTTGTATTCCGCTTCTCCCGGATTTTGAAAATAATCCAAGGCTATGCACGCACGCCCTCTCTTCACACCACCTCAATGAGATCCTCCGTCACTTCCTCCCACCATGGCTACATTACATTCTGCTCTAAAGTCCCTTGGACCCTTGTCGTTCGACGAATTCCCCGAATCGAACAGCGAGCGAGACGAATACGTTGAAAGCCTTTTCATTCAGTCGCAGCTCATTCTAGAATCCGTACCTCCTCCCGCGGATAATCCGAATGCTCTACCTTTCAACCCAAATTCCCCGTTTGCTACAAAAGCCTCCGAGATCAGACCCTCCTCAGCCCGCTCCGCATTACCAGGTCCTGAATATGTTGCCCTACAAAAAGAGTGGGGAAAGCCAATAAAGCTTTCTGCTAAGGAAAACCCGCTAGGAGTGTCGGTGTACAAAATGTCGGGAAAAGATGGCCGAGGAAGCTGGTTTGCAAGACGGAGCGTTCATGAAGGTCTCGGTTTCGCAAGGTTCAAAAGAGGACTTGAAAGAGAATTCCCAGAATCCCTAAAGACTCAAGGAGCTCCAGGCGTTGGAAATATTCGCGGAATCGGTGGCGAGAGGCGAGTAGAAAACATATCTGTTGTCGATGGAAAGGTGGAGGTATACCATTTGTCGGCTCAATTTCCTGGACCTACAGCGCCACGAGATTTTGTTACTTTCTTGGTTACGTCTTCGTCTGCCATGAAAGAGCAGAAGGTAGAGGGGCGGGTGGAATGTCCTCCACGCCATTACATGATAATTTCAAAGCCATGCGACCACCCTGAAACGCAACCACGGAATGGCTTTATCAGAGGCTCTTATGAATCGGTGGAATTTATTCGAGAAGTTCCACGAAAGCCAAAGCGCTCGCAGTCCTCGATTGATCTAACCAGACTAAGGGGAAAATCGCCGCCGCTCGACAAGGCTGTAATGGTTCGAAACTCCGAGAAAACAAAGACGCTTCCAATAAAATCTTCTAGTGAGGGTGCGGACGACAATTTCCGGATAGCGCCTCACGATTATGAGTCGGATGATTCGCATGACCGAAGAAGATCCTTGTCCAGGGGAAGAGGAGCGACCATATCTTTCGCTGAGTCAAGAGGACGGTCCGCCAAGGGTGAGGCTTTCGATAATCCAAGTTTTGATGAAGTCGACCCAGAGCGTAACGCTGTGGAGTGGATCATGATTACCCGAAGTGACCCTGGCGGCAGCGTCCCTCGTTTCATGGTCGACAGAGGTACGCCATCTAGCATTGTCGCGGACGCAAGTAAGTTCCTGGACTGGGCCTGTGAAGCGGAGCATCCGGATATCGACGCCGATGAAGAAGTTGAGCAGAAGCTGAATGACCCTAGTCTGAAGATGGATCGGTTCGAAAGCTTCCAAGCAAACGGCCACTTAGCTGGGATAAACGAAGACGGGGCAAGCGACAATCGTGCAGATGAGAACGCACCAGTGGATTCCCAGGAGTCACAGTCCGGTCCCCAAATCTCTGATGAGCAGGCCTTGATCCCTGGGGCCCTTCCTGATTCTATATCGCAAGACTCAGTTTCTGCGTCTCAATCCGGCTTTATCGCCGGTGTATCATCCTACATTGGCTCGTATGCTCCACACGCCATCACTGAATATTTTACGGGATCTAGAGCTGCAACTCCAACCGTCGACAGTTATCAGCTGTCCAATGATGACGATGCCGCATCAACAATTTCATCCACAACTTTCGCAAGTGCCGACTCACACCCCAAGTCCCGCACCAACGACAACTCCTCAATCCGCTCCTCCACCTCCCACTCCTCCCTCCTCAAAGATCCAACTGATTCCAAACCCGAGCCTTCCGCCGACGATCCCCTCGCCAAAGAGCTTAAAAAGGTCTCTGAAAAACGCAAAACCCTCGACGCAGATCTTGCTGCCGCCCGCGAAAAAGCCGCCAGGGAGTCAGAAACCACCAATCAGAAAGAAGCCGAGAACCTCCGCAAAACCGAAGAACGCCACGCCCGCGAGATCAAGCGCATAGAGGATAAGCACCGGAAAGAAGTCGAAAAATTAGCCCGAAAACGGAGCCGCGAGCGCAAGAAAGTCGAAGAGCGGCGCAGAAAGCAAGCAGATAAGGACGAGAAAGTGAGATTGACAAGGGAGCGGGACGAGGCGAGAGCAGAGCTGGAGTTGCTGCGGAGGCAAAATGAGATTCAACAGAAGCAGGTCGGGGAGCTACAAAGAGAGAATACGAGGTTGGCGGCGCTGTTGGGGACAAGGGCAAGGAGTGAGGAGAGTTTGAGTTTGTCGAAGGGGAGTGGGGAGAGTGCTGGGAGTGGCATCGGGGTGGTGACGCAGGGGGGGATCAGTAAGGATGCGATTAGGACGTTGATTGGGGAGGAGAAGGCGCAGGGGAGGCTGAGGGGATTGAGTTTTGGGAGTGGCGGGACTGGGAATGGGAGGAGTCGAAGTGGGAGTATGAGAAGAAGTGGGGAGAAGGACGGGTGATGGATAGGGTGGGACGGAGGTTTCAAGGAGTTCAGGGTGTCGTAACAAGGTGATATATCCGGATATGATGATCAATGGGTTTCTGTACTAGCGATTGGCGTTTCTTTTAGGATGAAAAAATGGCGCTTATTCTCGTACGTTGCTACGGCTGTACGTTAGCAGCATATAATATATCAACGGCCTTCCTCGTACTAACATGAATCTTTACTGCTGTACAAAAGCAATTTAAGACGTAGCGACGCGCAGTTCCAAGTGTAGACAAGCCATCTGGATCCTTGCTTACGTTAGGGTTTTCACATTCTACGAGGATGAAAATTCTTCCGAGTATATAGGAGAGTCCCGGCAGTTTAGAGCATTGAGGGAAGAATATCTACGCCGGCCCGAAAATATCCGACCCGCAGAGTTGGAATACTGAGAACGGGACATCACTCCCACCGCAAATTCGAGTCGCAAAATGCTAGAATTTGGTTCAGTTTGACCGAAATTAGAATCAATATACGATTTCGTGATTTAAATGTCCAGCGACCTGAACCAATGGCCACGTGGGCGTACCCTCCGCTCTCTCATGACGAGCTGAGATGGCGCGAAGATGAAACTCTTGTATTTCTCCCCCGAATATCACACGTAATCCCATTTTCTCCATAGATTCTTACAAAAATTTACACTATCCCTGTCTCATGAAGTTTATCGGCTGACACCAACGTTGTAGGAGAAGGAACAGCAATGGCTTCTAAGCTCTCTGCAGGACTCGCTTGTCGGTCTGAAGGTTGGGCTCGAGGAGTGCGTGGAGCTGCTTAAGCCCCAGGACTCTGGAAGTACGCTTGTACTGAGCAGTCTGAGGAGCGAGAATATGAAGGGGTTCGTTACAAGGGTTGGGGTCAGGGTCGTTAAGGGCGTGAGTATTTTAATCCCGGGGCTTAATATTTGCTCTTTATCTTCTGTGAAGATCATGTCACTCCGCGACGGGGAGGAGCAGCAAGCCTGGTGATTATCCCTGAACAGGTGCTCTACAGTACTTGATGTCTCAGCAATCTACAAAAAATCATGTCAACTTCTGACCTTGCTTATGTCTAGGACCTTACTCTCCGCCTCTCCACCCTTCCGCCACCACGTACCTTACCGTCTTTCCCAGCCTACCGCTTCACGCTCTCCCCAAACCCTCCTCAGACCGCTTCCTCGGATGGGCCCTCGGCCGCCGAAGACAGTCCCCCCACCGACCCATCAATCCCCCTCCCCCAACTCCTCACCCTCCGGACCTCCATCAACGCCTCCCTCGACACCATCGACATCACCCGCTGGACCGGCGACCCCCGCTCCCCCTCCTTCATCTCCTCCCAACTCCGCCTGCTCCACGACCACCTCCTCGAAGCCCTCTCCGCCCTCCGCGGCGACCCCTCCTCCCTGCCCCCCTGGAACGCCGACCCCACCACCTCCCCAACCTCTCTGCCACCTTCCTCCTTCTCCCCGCCTCTCCCCCCAACCCTATCCCTGCACCTGACCGTCCAGTCCGCCTCGCTGGTCCTCGTCATCCGGACCCTGGCCTTCCTGGACCCGGACGCGAATCTTTCGCTGCGGGACAGGTTCTTCGGGCCGAAGCTCCCCAGCCACGAGGAGAGCAGCGAGGTGTTCGAGTGGCTGGGCCGGAAGGTCAGAGTCAAAGAAAAGGTCAGGGTCGAGAGTGGGGATCCGTGTCTGCTCGCGGTGGCGGCGAAGGTTGGCGCGTTGGAGCATGAGGTGGGCAGGTGGAGGGCCGGGTTGGCGGTTGTGATGGGGGAGGAAGGGCCCACCGGCGAGTGAAGAGCTTGAGGAAGTTTGTGAGTTTGTTGTGTTAGGCCCCTGACAAGTCGGAATGCGTTTGAAACGGGCTTTGCGAACGATAACGTGACGCGCATCACGATGATCTAGGAGACATGAAAGATAAATTCTCGATATGTAGACTATTATTTGAGTTGAGGCCTGGCACTTAGAGGCTACAAGGCTAATGGACGCTTTGCTCAACAGATGGGCTCCAGGCCCAATTATACGAGCTCCGGGCTCAACGACACGAGCCCCAGGCTCGGTGACCTCCACAATTGTCATCATATTAGGCGCAGGGTACTCTCCAGGAGTTCCATCTGCATTGCTCCAAGCTCGCACCCCGATTGACCCCGAAGCACATTCGAGGGACCATGTTTCAAACTATAACCCCGAATAGGGACGTGGTCCGTATGACTTCATCCGACTTTCATTCCTCGTCAAAACCCTTGATTTTCTCGCGTGGCCCGCGTATGGCCTTGGCCCTCAGCTGTCGGCGGCGAGGCCGAGGTTAATGAGTTTGTGACTGGAAGAGGGGGAATTGGACGGGGCGAATGCTGGCCAGCGCCGCCTGCGTGACTGCCGCTGCGCATTCGGTCTCTCGACTCTCGATAAAAAGATTTCTTCTTAGTTGCCGCGGGCGTCTTCGTGACCTTATATAGATGAGGCAGCCGTTTGCCGCTCCTGCCGTCAAACCTGCCAATTTCAACGGAGGTGCCTGCGTCGGACGAAAATGGGTGTTTCGCAGTCCATGAGTCAGAAGTTGTTCGGTTACTATCAACGAGTGGTGGTCGGGGTACCCTAATTCCCAAACCCTCCGCGCGTAGACTTTGAGTGGGCTGCGTTGACGTTTCCGAATCTCCATGCTTGGAATCTTTACCGGATGATCCAACTTGGCGCCTGCTCGCCATGCCGCTCTTATTTCTAATCAGACCGGATGAAGGGGTTGTTGAAGGTGGTAGAGGCTCGCTCCATGTTGCGCTCTTTCTTTGTGCGGGAGGCTCGCTAGTGACCCTTGATTGGGGAGAATCGTGGTGCGACGATCTCTGACAAGGTTTTCGAAAAACATGACCGGTAGAGTAATTACGAGCATATCTATGGCGATGGTGTTCTGGCTGAAAATCGGGGCTGCATGGTGCAGACGCACAGTCAAGAAGACGTTGAGAATGCCAGCTGGGAGATCTTTCCTTAACGCCCGCATGAATAGGAGACCAAGGACTGTCTTCCGCTGGCTTCACCTGGGACGGATTGGAGCTGTTTCCTGAGCCGAACATTCTGGAGTCAGAATTATCAGAGCCAGCTTGAATGTCTAAGCCTTGCTTATATGCCTCGACACTTCCCTGGGCATCTCCAGTAGAGTAAAGGGCATAACCTAGTCGAATCCAGGCCACAGCGTAAGATGGGTCGCATTTCACGGCGCGTTCGGCGTCGCGAAGAGCTGACTGGGGTTGGCCTCGTGCCGAGAATGCTGCCGCCCGTTTTGCAAGGAATTTGGCATTCCGAGGTTCAAGCTCAATGGCACGATTGTAGCACTCTACGGACCGCTGAAAATTCCTTTTTCGAAAAGCTTTGTTTCCAGTTCGGATAAAATTGAAGCTCTGTTGATTGGATGACATTGGCTCGATTGGCGTATGCACTTCATCTGGAAGCTGCGGAAGAGGCTCGTCTATATTCAAGCGACCAATGGCGTTGGATACATGTGCTAAGTAGTCCTTCCAGGTCTCTCCTGGAGTTCCAGGGATATGGTAGTCGTTTGCTGTTGAGGGTTGACCGTGGGGCGATGTTGTTTCCAGAATGTCCTGGTCGCTTTCAATTCTCTTTTCTCTATGTTGAGCGCCATTCTGCGTAGGCAAGCTTTGAACCATTGTATCCTTATCTGCCTGTGGCTTCTCATCGACCTCTGAGTTTTCGCTGCCGCTTCGGATTCTCAACTCATTCATCTGATTGTCGATCGTTTTAGATTCTTGTTGGTCCTCTAAGATTTTGAAAGGCATTGGTTGAGTCTCAGCACGCTTTCTTGTGGCATGCTTCATTTCCCGCCGCGGAATTTTTGATACTCTTGGCAACAAATCATCATCCTTTCGCATAACACCACAATCGAGACTGGACGAAGAGTCTTTCACAGCCGTTTCCAAATCCCGACCTGCGCAGTCTGCTGGATACCATATTGAGAATTTTCTTTTCAAGTCTTGGCCATTGCTTGGAGATGATACCCAACCACTCCGCATTTTACTGGGCTCCACTCCTGACGAAGATTCCCTCTGATCAGGAATTTTTGCAGTGCCTTGGCAATCTATAATCTTCGCTTCCAAGTATGATTGCGTAATCTTGGATCTTTCATCGTGTAGACCTTTATTGTCGTTCCAGGAAGATATAGTGCCAACTTCTATATTGTCAGGACGCAGATCAGCTCTCGAACAGAGTGCACCAATACAAAGTGGCTCAACATAGACGGGCCGTTTCTCGGGTGTCATATTATCTGGATCGGTGTAATTCAGAATCCAAAATGTTGTCATAGCTACCTCGGCTGACAGACGTGTTTCCGGTGTTTTCTGGATGAGAGCTGTGAGGAACTGCCTACCATCAAGAGAAACAGACTCAAGTCGATCGAGCCTTTTGCGAAATAGAGACGGATCCATACAGAATATCTGCAACGCATTTTGATCGGGGAAAGGGACCTCGCCCGTTAACATCTCGAAAGCGACACAGCCCAAGGACCACACATCGACCTTGTTTGTATGAGGACATATCTCTTCAGGTTGGATCTCAGGAGCTTTGTAACCAATCGTTCCTAAGCCGGTCCACCCGTTACCTGAGACTTCTTCTTCGATTCGTCTGGAAACGCCAAAATCACCAATCTTGACCCGCCAATCAGGGGAGGGGCGTTGGATGAGAATATTCTAGCAGTGTTATTTAGTAGCGTCCACCACGAGTGAGCATGGAACTTACGCCAGGTTTGAGGTCTCCATGAATGAAGTCCGCTTTGTGTATGAAAATGAGTCCTTCTAGAATCTGTGTGCATATAACACATGCATCTTGTTCGAGAAGACTCTGAGAGGGGAGCTTATTAAGGTGAGAAGCCAAGTCGCCAAATTGTACAAACTCCATGGCGAGGAATAGCTTATCATCGTATTCCCACCAACCATAAAATTCGACGAAAAGCCTCGCATTCTTAAATACTTAGCTGGTTAAATAAGTAACAAAGGGTCCAATACGCATTACCTCGTTTGCTGACCAGATGGAGAGAGCTCTAGCTTCATCTCGAGAATCGAATGATACGGATCTCCTGGACCTGATAGGTATGATCTTCACAGCTCTTTCTGATTGCTGATCAATGTTCCTCTCAAGCCAAACATTGCCTCTGCATCCGTGCCCCAGAAGGGTACTTGTGCGCTCCCATCGTTCCAGTATTCGATCTCTCCGCGTGTCGCTTCTTGGGTCGGAATGGTTTTTGATGTGTGTAGTAATGTTCCCAGAGATAGTGGTGTTCCTTAGATGTAAACGCTCAACGATATTCGAGGAAGAATCCATTCCCGAGGAAGATTCTAAGGATATAGAACCAAAATGTCATCTTCCACAACACGTCGTAGTGTTCATCCAGCAATTGAAAAGACGCCATAATGCGAACGCGGTCGTCGTGAGGGTCTGTTGATGCTAGGAGGACGCGACTTTGTGGCCAGCTTGTGACCGCGCTCATTGAAACGGGAGTAGACGTTGAAAAAGTCGCAGCCTCGTGCAAGGCCGAATGCTGTTACAAAATTCTTCAAATATCATCACTGAGAATAGCAAATAAGGCGCGAAGTTGGGTATCCTGCTGAGGCTTGAAACTTGACACGAAGTAAATGGCATGAATGGACCCATTTAGCATGGCGGGTACCGCTCGGAGCGCTCCTCGCCGCCCTTGAAGTGCGTCCGGCTCCAGCCGCCTTTGCATCCACCCAACCATTGTCCAATCGCTGATTCTCACAGGCTCTATAGACACCTGCAGGAGAAACGGCGTAGCTTTCAAACCACAAAGAATGGAATTAGCGAGATTTTGCTGGAAGTGTTCTATCATTCAGTGGTGGTCGAGCGGGAGCTTCAGGTACTTCAACGCATGTGGGAATCCCTCAAAGACTTTCATCAGTTGCTCTTCAACTCTCTGCTACGTGTGCTTAGACACAAATTGTAGCATGTGGTCAGTCTTGTCGATGTTTTGATTGGCAGTGAACAGCAGGATGGCTCGGAAGTCCAGTATATCATTGGAAAGTCTGGACGAATACGCAAAACATCTTACGTTATCTCAGCCAAAAAGGACTTTTACAAGACTGTTGAGGAATTGAGTCCGTGGAACCAGATGTCTGACCCAGCTTGGATTTTGATCTTACGCGTCCTAGATGATCAGGTGGACCAAACACTATGCCGGCCCCCATCGCTGCAGCAGGAAGAAATTGCGGAGACTAGTCTTGTACACCTCCTTCAGGATCTTCGTGATTCATCTGGTTGAGCTCACGGTAGGTTGAAAGATATTTTGACTACAATAGATGACCATGAATTTGGACCAGAATCCCTCGTCGAACTACCGTATTGCTCTGCAGGCATAGCCTATTACAAAACGGATGTGCGGGTGTCAATCGACCCTTACGAACCGAATGCTCAAGCTTCCATTTCTTATGTCAAAGAAGAACTTTGTCACCATGCACTTACGCTTGCGCATTCGGAGCTAATGAAATTTGGTCTATTGGAATGTCTGGGTCTTCTTGAGAGCCAAAGTATTCCGGATGGAGAAACACAAGACCCACAAGCTCTCACAATACTTAAGTGGATCCTCGGTCACCGTTCGTCTCGTTTTCAAGGTTCCGAAAAGCGTGTATAGGCCATGTTCATAAGAAAAGACTTCTCACTGGCGCAGAAATACCACTCAATATCAGATTAGCGCTCGCACAATCACTTGCCAACGCAACGGTATTCGTTCATGCGTCACACTTCGTCCATAAAAATATCAGTCCTGTGTCAATTGTCCTATTGAAAATGGAGCTGGAAGCTCCCTTTCGCCCTTCTTGGGTTCGAAAACTTCCGACTATGCCAGGCGACTTTGATGATCCAGGACCTAGATTAGACTCGCAAACTATATCGGCACCCCAAGCGCTAAGGTTAATGGCCAGAAGAAGAGCACAATATATTCCACGAAATCTACAGCCTAGGGGTCGTTCTGCTAGAAATCGGTCTGTGGTCGAGTCTCGTTACTTTGGACATTGATCACGCCGTGCCTGGGGTTCCACTCGTGGTTGCCACCGATCATGCAAGAGATTTCCGAGAGAGGTCTACCGCCGTCAAAGAAGCTCAATTGCTCCTCGCTCAGGAGCAGCTGCCATTACGGATGGGAAGAAGGTTCACCAATGCTGTGACTGCTTGTCTCACATGCTTCGATGAAGTAGATGCAGGGCTTGGAGACCTTGACGATGTGGGTGTTGAAGACGACGTCGGTGTTAGCGTAAAATTCATTGAGCATGTGAGTGAGCCTAATCCATCTGCACCCCATTTGACTAACGGAGAAGATCATTGTGCGCCTGCAAGAAATTGTCATGTAACATTTAAGTTATTCTAGGGTAGATAAATACTCATTCTTCTTCGGCCACCCCGGCCCGGCTACTCATTATTCATTTGGGAAGGTGCAGCACAGCTTGCTTAATCGGGAGAACTATAACGCTAACGCATGCTTCTGACATGAACACAGCAATGATAAGTTCTCAATACGAACAACAGAGTCTAGAGTAGCATTTCCCGCTTCATCGATGATGCCTCCGGTGAAAATAGCTCGACATCTTTCAATTTCAAAATTTCATCCAAGCCAACGAACGCTGGTATTAATCAGTGATGTACCCAGCTTCTCACTTGATTGGTGTCGGTACGGCGAGAAATTCCTGATATTGAAAGTCTACAACATCACAAATCAAGGTCATGCTGATGCAACAGACTACCTATATAGTACATTCGGAGCGGGCCCAGACGAATGGTGCTTGCAAAAACGGCTTCTCCTACGCTTGGCCATACGTTTTTGGAGTACAATATACTAAGGAGAACTCGAGAACCAAATTAAGTGGATTATGTCAGTTTATACCCCTAACGAGGCTCAAGACTTCTTCATAGAGTCAAGTATGCCCTTCACATCGGCGAAACCAAACTCATCGAGTGTTTCCTGCCAAAGTCGATCTCTAACCTCCTTCCCATAGGGTGTATAAAAGAAAGCCGGGAAACTAGGTGAAGGGTTCAGTGTCAATAGAGGAGCTGGGGGTATGAGATGCGAGTAAACTTACGGTGCAATCTGCCAACCCATAACGAAACATCCATGAGACTCCTTGCCCTTGATCAAAACAGCATCCAGATACGTTGAAGCGCCATCCTTGATCGTCCTTGCGGTCAGAGCAGCAAATAACCAAAAGAGTGGCACTGCTAGGGCAGGCACATCGCGCATGAGTTCTGTTCCCTTGACGAAGCCCGGGTCTACAAGATTCACAATCACGTCGTTTGCTGATACGTGTTCAGCGAGATTGTGGAGGAACATGTGGGCTAGGAGTTTGGAACAATTGTATCTCTCCTGAGGTTCGAATCCTTTTTTGTCATCGAAGGACGGTAATATCGGCGACTCCTTACTGTTTGAGAACTTTGCAGTGAGGGACAGCGCCGCATTGACGATTGTTAAACGACCGGGAGATCCTGCTGGAGACTTGGCCCTAAGAATCGGGAGGAAAAGGATCGCTAAGAGCGCGGTGGACAGGTAGTTGATCTGGATGATCTCTTCGTGTCCAGTGCTGGGAACTATGTCGAACTTCATCTTGCCCAACCCAGCATTAAGAATGATGATGTCAAGGCGAGATAGCTGGCTCTCTGCTCGCTGAGCAAAAGCTTGGATGGACTTGTACGAACTCATGTCTAGCGACCACACCTCAACGGTTGCCTTTGGGTTCTGTGCTCGGAGCTTAGTTGCTGCTGCTTCCCCTTTCTCCATGGAACGAACGGCAAGAATCAAGCGGGAAAGATGGTATGAAAGGAGTTGGCGGGCGCATTCAAAACCCAAACCAGAGTTAGCTCCTGTGACAATGGCGACATTCTCCGCGAGGTTGGTCCCCTTTGGCGGATACTGAGGTTCCGAGCGAAATTGGTTCTTCCAGAAAACATTTGGGAAGAAAGGAACGGTCACAGGTGGTAGGTCTTTTGAAGTGGCCATAATGAACTGGGTCCGTGTCAGGTAGCCTGGATCGTGCACCTCACCAAGGAGTCAGTCTGGTCAGTACACGGAATTTGGCATTTATATATTCGCTTGTAGGTGGCACCCGAACTCTCATGATCCACTCCAACATAAGGGGAGCTTGAGCTCGGAGAAGCCATGGTCATGATCCGCCGCTGACGGAGATAATCGAAGAGAGATCGCAGGCCTGAAGTTGCTTATGGAGTGTATTGGCGCTATCCCCAAATTGGCAAACAATCTCATGCTCCAGCATTGCCTCATCGAGTTAGAAACATCTCAGCATCAAATCGAGACGGAATTATCACTGACCATCCGTCAGACTCCCGCTTGAGCTTGTACTTATCTGCCGCGTCAAGTTTTCTGTCTCGCTCCAGTGCCCTCGAATTTGTACCGGAATGGGTCAACAATCTGTCCACGGACCCGGATCTGGCAAACAATCTGGGAAGGTCTGATAGCGCCACAGAGCAGGCAATAATCTGCTTGTTCGTGTGTCTTTGCAGACCAAGGCCTGGGTGAAGCTTGTGCTAATGTGTCTGATTCGCTCCATAAAGCCGCTAGTTTTGTAATTGGCCGTGGCAGTGGCTTGCCGCAGCTTGTCAAGCTTGATGAGATGTCCGCGGCAAGCAGTTCGGGTAAGTCGCTCATCAAGCTGACGTTGTCTTTGTGCTGCAGACCTAGTCTGACTCTTCATCATTATCAATCATTAGCAGAGATACCTTTCGTTGTGTCAACCAGCATAAGTAAGGCTGATCCACAGGTGCGAAAACTTATCAGAAGCCATGTCATGCTAGGAAAGAATCGAGGGAAAGTTCGACGTCCCCGGCAGAGGGAATGGACGAGCTCAAGACGACTGGCAAAATCTGATCAAGATCTACCTGACTGCTCAGGTTCATTCAATGTATCGATGCGCTCCGTCATCCCTCGCAAGGCGGGCTCGGATATGTCCTTTACCCAGTTCGCCGATAAGATAGAGCCTTCCCTCGTTGCGGTTGTACTGAAATGTAAGTGAGTTTTGACATATAAATCGAGCCACCTTGTTGTGCGATATCCATGGCTGATGCGGATCCAGTCTCATCTATCGCGAAAAAGGCCTTATTCCCCTTGGAATCCTGCATTCGATTCGAGAAGAAAGACAAATGGATCGAGCCCCTAGCATACGACGCTGCCTATCTCCATGCTATGGTTTTCACCGTTCAGACGTACTTTGATATCTTGTCAGGGCGCAAATATCTCACTGCTGGTCAGAGGGCATCACCTCATTTTTCGAAGACACTTCGGCTTTTACGCGAGAGGCTCTCACTTGCAGATGACCAAGCAAAGGTGACGAATTCTACCATATTGGTCGTCTTGAGTTTGGCAATGCACGCATACATGGTAGGGGAGTATAAGACAGCCAATCATCACATGGAAGGGCTCCGCAGAATTGTCACTGTGAGGGGAGGCGCATACACCTTTGGAGATTATCCAAAGCTTCTGATCGAGATACTGAGGTAAGCGCTAATCCACTCCACTCATCACCTTCTGCGTTCGCCTCCCGGAGGTCCAAGAGAGCCTGACCATTTTAAAGAGCCGACATAGGGATGGCACTACACAACGGCTCAAAGCCCCTCTTCTTCAACGACCCTATCTCGGAGCCTTTTTGGCCATACCCATACCTGACATCATTACCCACCACAAAAGAGCATATGGCGAAAGCCTCCCATTCTCATCTGGAGAACCTCCCTGACCACATCAACCCCGACCTATCCAGAGCCTGGAGCGTAATGAAAGAATTCTGCGCCCACATCAACCACGCCGTCGAATCCAACCTCAAACTCCCCCGCGAAATTCTCCTCGACACCATGGCGTCGGTCATATACCGCCTTCTCCACATGCGCTTTCCGACCGGCTCCGCCCTCGACGAAGCGATCCGCCTCGGCCTCCTGGCCTTCTGCTCTCAGGTCTTCTTGCAGTGGTCAGATGTCAAGCTGCCATATCTGCACTTTCCCGTCGCCTATAGAGACTCCCTTCTCAATCTTGAATTCACGGATGATGCTTCGTCTGGGGTTCTGCTGTGGCTGCTCATCATCGGGGCGCTCTCGATCTTTGGTGAAGCGGACGATGTGTGGTTGAAGCCTTGGTTGCGGGTGAATATCGATCTCTGCGGCGTGAGATCGTGGGATGAGATCCGGGGGTTCTTGGAAAGGTTTCTGTGGATTGGTTTGTTGTATGATAGGCCTGGGAAGGACGTTTTTGATTCCGTGATGTGTTCAGAATAGTCTTAGGGGGGGGTTACTGTGAATTGGGATGTTCCGAGTTGGCGAAGACGTTCTGTCAGGGCATCACAAATGTCTTAAGTCTACTGACGGTATTTAAACGATTAGTGAATTGTGAAAGTAATTTGGTATGGTGCTCGAATTTACTCAAAGCTATGATGAGCTTAGAATGATCATGCAATGTACAGCTCTTCGCCGTCTGGTATAGCTCGAAATGAGACTCGCGCCAGATGTGCAGCGTAATCTCGGCTCACGGCTTGAGAGTCTCGATCCTTCCTTAACTCGGGAAATCCGCTGGTTTTAAACCTCCCAGATCTCTCAATTAGAGACGCTCATAAGACCGAATCACTCCATTACTAGCGCAGCAACATCGAGGTAAACTTTTTGCAAGCTCTTTAGAATGACATCCAAGCCAACTTCATTGTGCAACCTAGCAGCTCCTCAATTCACGAAATCTTCTCCAAAATCCTCCCACTTTGTGAGTTTGAGTAGGTTCATCTCACGTCGTAGGATTTTCGCGAGATTCTCCCAAGCCCTGTCCCTCCGCGAAGAAGATCCTCTGGCTATGGCAAAGGCGCCAAGCTTCAGGTTCTTGATTGTCCCATGGTGATCTCGCAGAAAATCTCGAAGCTCCTTCGTTGTAGCAAAGAAACCGTCGAGCTCGAGATGGTGTAAGTTTGGAAAATTCTTGCGAGAAGCGAATGCTTCCCGAAATTTGATGTCCCTTTCATGTGAGCAGTCGTCAGAAAATCGAGGAACACGCAGAGAGACGAAGGACACATTGTGAGCCTGCTCCAAGATTCGAGGAAGCCAGTCTTTAACGGGCGATTCGAGGGGTTTAGATAGCGAATTATAAAAATTTGGAGGACGTGAACCGTAGAAATGGAGGGACAGGCGCTTCAGACGTCCAAGCTTTGAGAAATCCGGTTCGTGGAGCCTTGGGAAGCGTGACGGGAGCTCCTCTACATGGTGGCAATAAAGTGATGTAATCTTCCCGATGTGACAAGAGAGGAGGAGAAGAAATTGAAAAGCAACCGCTTGCGCTGCACTTCGGATGATAAGGTCACTGGTATTGCATGGTATGCTCTTGAGTGCGTTGACATTTGGGTATGTGCAGATTTCCTCAAGAATTGTCAAGATCAACGTCTCGGACTTGAACGACCGTAGCAATTCCCAAGTAGAAACAGAGCACAATCGAAAGCATTTAACTAGAGAACGGAAATTCTTAGGTTCGTGGAGCCTGTTCAGAAGATGCTGCCCACGGAAGCGGAATGTGACACGATCGAAAAGGAGAGTTGCACTATGAACTCGAAAGCGGCGCTGAGTAAGTCTCATGTTCACAAGGTCAGATCGTGGGAGGAATTCGAGGATGCGATCGGTTAATTCTTGAGGAAGGCGATCCATGACTGTGTTTCCCGATATGCACGTTAAGGTGGTGGTCCGTGCTATAGAACGAAAGTCATGGATCTGTTGTCAACAGATAGTCGCGAAGCCACTTGGAATCGAATCTGAAGCGGAGTTGTTGCGTGTGACGGCCAAGTAAGGTCAAAGTAAACTTTATGCCGCCCACGATTCCAACTGCGACAGCGAAAAGTTTCACTGCCCAAGGGTGGAATTCTTCCACCGGGCGTTACCGGTAGAGCGCCTTACAAGATTAGGTGTCAACGATGTGAGTTTACAAATGAAACCCCGGTCAAATCAAAAGTCGCTTATGGTGCGAGAATGGCAATCGACTTACTCAAGGCGCCCTCATGCCGCATAATCAATATATACCATCAGCAATCTTTCACAGACCCTGTTTGCGCGTAGACGAAGTATTCCGATTCCCTCTCAGAACATTTCAGACGAATCCCGATCACTAGCAATTGCTTGGACGTCGTTCAAAGTTCGTCCTTCTAAACAATACCCCTCATCACCTAGGACTCGTCATTTCTTTTCATCCATAGCTGTCCCTGACTCTTCTCGAGGCCGTCCTGCCGCAACCATCTTCTCAATCATCTGAGCTCGGACAATCTCTTTGCTCTCACCCATGCCAACGGCCATATAGCTCAAGAGCGGTGGATGGCCAATGTAGGAAGCGTAGCTATCTCGTAGGATGTTGGCAGTCCATTCCTGTGGAGTTGTATCGGCGTGCCCGGTCCCAATGTGCTTTGCCTGAAGGGCTTCAAGTTGTTGTAGGGTACGAAGCTTGTCCGCCATTGTGCACTAAGATCGCTAACGAAAGAGCTCTTTGCTGTGGTGGCGTACGTGAAGGCCTCGTAGGTGCGTCTCTTGGAAAGGACTACCACGACGGAGGCAATTTTGGGATGAGTTTTGGAGGAAGGGGAGCGATCGTATAAGGCAGCTTATAGATTCCTAGGTCGCTGACGGACGTCTTTGAAATGACAAGGTTGCAGTATTTGTTTTGCAAGTAATAGATTTTGTTTTCGAACGTTGGCAATGAGGGAGGCTGCGGGGCGGAAGAGCCTTTAGCCTCTCCTGTGCGGGTCAGTTCCGCTGTCCATCACAGAAATGGCTTACAGCTACTTCATTCTCTTGACAGGAATGCGTGGTTGCCCGGTGGGAAGAAGGCGCGCCGGACTCTCATGGCCATGATTGTTTTCTTAGGTAGCGATGCAGGCTTTTGGTAAGTCGTTGTCTCTCTTTCCCCAGTTGGGCATGGCCCTCTCCGCGTATTTAAGACTGATCAGGAATCTTGCAGTACCCAAGAACCGAAGAGTATGCTTTTCTTCCCTCCGCCGCTATGATGCCTCCCGGAGTCAATTAAGACTAACATTGACGTCTAACAGCCAAAATTTGAGCTTATCCTTCGAGTCTGTCTTCCGTTTCCACCTTTCTGCTCGATTCTAACGTCATCACAGATAGTAGATCTATCGAACATTCCCCTCGCCTCAGGCACTTGCTACGTGAAATGGCACCTCCCCTCCTCAACGTCAGCCGAACACCGCGGCCGCACCGACAAAGCTGTAATCAAAGACCACAAAGCGGTCTTCGATTACCTAAGGACCCTTGAAGTCCGTCTCATAATAGACCGCTCCTCCTACCTTCAGGAATCCGAGATCCACTTCGAAGTTCTACAAGAGTATAGCGTTGGCGTTCGCGGCGACCGTATCGTCCTCGGTAACATCCGTCTCAATCTCAGCGAATATGTGGGTAAAGGCGAAGATGACGATGGATCCAATTCGAATGTTGCAGACGGGGACGAAGCTCACCCTGGTCCCGGCATCACACGGCGGTACCTCCTCCAATCTTCCAAGATTAACTCGACGCTTAAACTCCGCATTGCCATGCGTCAGATAGAAGGGGACAAGAATTACCTAGCTCCGCAGCTCAAAGCACCTATGGTCTTCGGCGGTATCGCAGGCATCATGTCCACAGAGCAAGCTGACCCCGACGACGCGGGCCATATGCCCAGGATTAGCTCCAAGACACGAGACTTCAACGAGCGACAAGACATCTACCGACGGACATTAGCAGCAACCTGGAATTGTCGCTCCGGGGAGATGGCGCCAGATCGTCTCGTGGAGGATCTTTTCCAGGGAGGTGATGGGGGCAGCATGATGCCTCCTCCCAGTCCTTTTGCAAGCCGCATATTCGGCAACAACCATAGTAGCAACTCCCACCAAGACGACGAAAATGACGACAACGATGGCACTGAAGTTTCGGATGCAGAGTCTCACCACACCGTCCGTGGCCACACACCCAATTCCAAATCACGACACTCGCGCCATCCCTCTGGTCTTCTTTCTCCCTCTTCGGCCGTCACAGAAACTGCACACGACCGTCATCATCACAGCGGCAATAACTCAAACCACCACACGCCAAAGCTTGACGCCAGCCCCTCCGTTTTCGGGCACTCTCGTCATCGCGCTACTGGGGGTAGTATGAACGTCAGACATGGGAGCGTTGACACATCAATGTCGACTTCGAGCAGCTCATCCAACCTGACGAATCTAACGGGCGTGAGCGGAAGGGGCAGTATCGAGGGGCAGATGAGGAAACGGGACAGGGAACGAGGGCGGGGGAAGGGAAGAGGAGGAAACGAGGTGACGGAATTTGATATTCGAGATGACCTGAGGAGTTGGAATATCGAGGTCAAGGAGTAGGCCATGCCACGGGAGAAAATTGGGGAAAGGAAAGGCTTGAAGATAAGATCTCCGAGATGCCAGCGAGTGTATAGGCTTTTTGGATAAGAAGGATAACATCAACTGACTATGCATGCATAGGCAATCTTTATTTCAACTGATCAAACCACTGATGAGGAGTATCATGTCGAGAGACGAAAAGCTATCATCTATGGTCGAAAATCGCACTGAACGAGGAGCAGATCTCGCTGGAACAAAGGCTTTAGGACCATCCAATCACCACCCACCACAACGACTCAAGCCTTTCTCCAGCGATTACGCGAATTGCTCTCGTCGCTATTCCGACAGCCAATCAGATTAGGAGCGTCTGCCCTTATATCTTATCCTTCTCTCTTCCCCCCTTTGCCCTCTCGGCCCACCATCTCCTCCGCTCTCCACTCTCGGCCCACCCGCCCGGACCCGCCCCTCCACCTCCCTCCCTTCCCCCACCCGCTCTACATCTCATGACATCTCATGGACATCCACCCCCGTCCAAACCTTCTGCAGCCTCCCACCAGTCGTCGTAATGGTCGTCGTCTCCTCCACCCTCCCCTCCTCCCCCTGCATCAACGCGACTTCCTCCACCGTACCCCCTCCACCACCATGGATCTTCTCCTCCCCACACACTCCACAATGGATCCCGCCCTCCCCATCTCCTCCCGCCCACCCTCCACCACTACCACCACCATCCACCTCCACCACCGTCCCGGTCCCTCCCGCCCACCCTCCACCGCCACCCCCTCCTTGCCCTCCCACCCTCCTCAATCTCGGATGCCTCGGATCCACTCCCTCCCACCCGCCGAACCTTTCCCCCTTCCCACTCACCGGCACACTGCTCAACGCGCCCTCCCAGGTCCCCATCCCAACTTCCTCAAACAACATCCTCTGGAGCTGGAACTTGTCATCTAATATCCAGTTGAGCCGCCGGTACATCCCCTTCCCCAATACCCCTCCTTTCTTACTCTTCCGCATCTGGACCCACCCCACAACCGGCTCCAGCACAAAGCTTAGTATTATGATCCCGCCCCCAACGACCAACATGACCGCCACGCCCAGCACGCTGAACGAGATCGTCCCCGCGGCGCCCTTGACGATCTGGTTCCGACACATCCGCCGGCTCACGGGGTCCGCGGGCTTCCAGATGTACGTCCCCTCACCCACATTCAACGGCCCTGTGGCGTACTCCAGCACGCCGCGCTGCAGGCGGGCGAGCCCCGTGGTGAACCAGTTGGTCACTTCGACCATCCACTGGTCATTGGGGAGGGGCCGCTGGTCGAGGCCTTTTAGGGTCTCTTGGGCGCGGAGGGCGGAGGCTCCGCGCATGTTGACGGATTGGTAGGTGTTGGTCCACTGGGCGAGGTAGGCGGTGCGGGCGATGGCGCCTTGTTGGCCGGGCGTGAAGGAGTAGGTGGCGTCGGTGGCGTAGGCGAGGAAGTCGAGGGCGCCGGCGAGGGGGGTGCAGAGCATGTCGGAGGATGGGGATGAGGAGGAGGCTGGTTGGGAGGGGTTGCAGACGCTGTGTTGGTCGGTGCAGCCAATTACGCTAGACGAGGGTGTTGAGTCAGAGATGATCGGGGTTTGTAAGTGGGGAAGGATATAACGAAGGGGAGAGGGGGGGGCATGGAGACGGTTTACGGATGGGAAATTCGTGGGTTTGGGTTTGTTAAAGGGAAAGCGTACCTTGTCCAGTAGTCTGGGTCGTACCAGCTGACGTTTTCTCCATTGCTGGTAATAATGGATCCGCCTGGTGCGTGGGCTGAGAAGACGGGGTCGTCTGACGGTTGGGAGAAACGGATGGCATTCATGGAGATGAAGACAAGCGTGGTGTCTGCACGGGTGATGTTGAGGGCTGGGAGAGGCACCCAGGCTTTAGCATCAGAAGTTTGGGTGCTTGACAGTACAGTACTAGGAGTAGCATGTCAGCAAAGCAAACTCGCAGGATGCTGCACGGTGGAGAACATAGTGGGACGTACTTCACCAAGTATCCGATGTTGTCAATGATTGCGTGGGTGTTGTATGATAATGTGAAATTTGACAAGATGCTGGTCGGTCCGTACAACGGGCCGTAATTATATTCCACAATGGTGTCACCTTCTCGTCCAGCAAGATTGGGGTTGCTGTCTGCAGTGACATTGACAACATTTACGTGTCCCCGGGTGTGCACTGATGGCATTATTAGCTCTGAATCAATGAATAGTTATGAGTGTAGGAAAGGCGTACATGGTGCGCACGTCGTAACCTTCTTGTAGATAATTCGGTCCCTTTTAGGTGCGTTGATACCCAGAAGGGTGTGCGAGTTAATGGTAGCGTTGATCTGAAAAGCAGCCGTATCAGACCATATACACATAGAGTCACCAAAGGGGCACGTTGCATTGCGGTTAATCGTCCAAGGGATTGAGGAGGCTGCCATCGTGTCGCATTGCAACGAGTTCGTGTTTCCGCTGTAGCATTCTCGAGCATAAGCAGCCGCAGTCGTAGAGTCATTGAGAGCTTTAGCGTTGAAAGAATCCATCTCGGTCTGGTCGGCGGCATTATCTCCTCTTAACCTCCAGTAACCACAATTCGGACCGCGGATCAACCTGTCATTTCCAGGCGATTTTGTCACCTCTGCTGAGAACACGGACAGCACACCAAATGCGATTAGGTACGATATGCAGAAGAGGGCCCATGGTAAAGATCGGAAGATGCTCGCTCTTTTCCGCCAGTGATATGCCTGCTGGAGGAAGGACCAGGCTGCAGATCCAGGGGTCTGTGAGCCCCTGAAGAGTATTTGATGCTGATGGTGAAGACCGTCTTGAGGTCCTTTGCTAGCGCGAAACTGATGGATAGAGAAGCTGAGGATCTTCCACAGTTGGGTCCCAACGACTGTGATGAAGGCTGCAAGGAACGAGGTAAAGAGAGAACCACTGGTGGATGACAGTGTGATTGTGGAGCCGCGGATCAGACCGTGAGACCAATTAATCCAGGGACCAGTATACACATGAGCTCCAGCTTCCGCAGACATTCTGTACCTCTACAGGAGACGAAAGAGACGAAGACAGACTGCAACGAAATTGGTGGGGAATTTGGTGCCATATAAACATTGGTGCAGGGGCAGGTAGAGTAGATGAAAGACATGGTTCTCGACTTGAGCCTCACAGGCCTCCCAGACCCGCGAATGCACAAAACAGTCGTTGATACAGAGCTCTGGGCTCCTTCAACCCGACTCGATCCGGAAAGCACTAGAACGGAAAACAAGTGGTCGTCCAGATCTCGACATGAAGCTTCTGGCAGCGTCCAATCGGCGGTAGACGCTCGTCGAGTCATGCAGCGAGAAGTGCACCACGAAGAACACACGACTCCAAAGAAGCATAGCGGAATCCAGCCTCAGAACCGGAAACCTCACGGCGAAGAACGAATGGAGACTGGATGAGGATGGATTGGATCTGGTTTGGGTCTGGCTCGGAACGAGGCGTCGCCCAAGGGTCACCGCCAAGAGCGCATTAAGCCTCCTTGGGAAAAGAAAGGCGAAAAAATAGGAACCGGCGTATCCTGGGAGGCGATCTTTCCGAACACGGCCTGCAGCGACCAGGCGCCTTTTTTTCTTCTATTGATTTTGGGCGTCCATGATCCTTGACCCCTTCACTCGGAGACCGTGGGAGCTGCAAGCTTTCTGGTTCAATCGTATCGAATGTTTGGCTGGCGTGCGACTTTAGCTCTGGCGTGGGTGGGCCTCGGTGGAAAATGTATCCGGGTGGATGTGCTCTGGAAACCAACCATGGCGGAGAATTATCAAGGCTTTACGCTAGATTCAAGGGGCATTGCAAAATCAAGAGGTCGACCATTTTTAGCATGCTATCGGGAAAGGTTGTGCAACAGTCGACACTGCCCATGCCCACGATCCTGCATCGTCATCCACAAGGCCATCTGACCCTTGAATACTAACTATGTTTCTCCTCGCCAGCAACTAAAGCAGCGCCATCTTGTCACCCAGCCATCATCTTTGCTTTGTAAGGTATCACGTGATCTTCGATCTCAATGTCAACCCAAGAAAAATCCATGTTAGGGGCAACTGAGACGCCTATGCGGCGTGGGAGTGGACCCTGGTATCTACGTTAGCAACGTCTCACGTCTGTGAGAGAAGGCTGACCTTGGGTCGAGCTTGTTGAGAATATCGGAATGATGCGGACCGACGGTATGTGTCGGAACTTTCTGCGCATTATTCTGCGAGAGCGCGTTATGATCACAGCATTCCGTCTTGCTAGCTTCGTGTTTTGGAGGAGCATTGACTGCTTGTACATGCTCGGGAAGATGTGCAGACTTCTCGTACCCTAATCCGTGTGATCCTTCTACGCGCCTAGGAGGCAGCGTAGGAGGACCCTTTGTTTCTATCTCACTGGCGACAGATTTCACATCGTGTGGTTTTTTTGAGTGCCTCGGAGACAGCGAAGGTGAAGGTGGGTATTTCGTCTCTTCCGCTTTGATGGGAGGCTTCGCATCTGTGTGTTTAACGCGTTCTGCAGAAGGTCCAGATTTTGCTGGAAACGCCGTGAGAAAAGGCTACGCGTCAGGAGGAAGCCAACCCACTGTCACAATGGAGGGCGGATTCGACTTTGTCCATGATCCTTGACATACTGGTAGGTAAAGGTGAGGCCCCAGTAATGGTTGAATACCTGGTGCTTGGAAAGCCGTATGAAAAGATGAACGCCGTAATGGAAATTAGGAAAGGATGCAGACTCTGTAGGTGCTTGAGTAGGATTGTTCGGGAGACAAAGATGTGCGTGGGAGAGGAACGCAGTCTTTACGGCACTCGGCCAAGCAGCTGCGGCAGGAGCGTCGCCATCGTATCGGGAAGGGCAAGAACGGGTTTCCCTGCGGCAATGCATGTGACGTCCTTATAGTTGGATACTTTGTCCCATCGATCATATTCCTGGATAATGATACTATATAAGGTTTGCACAATATTCCATGTTGCCTAAGTAGGTAGTCTAGTTTGCTTCACAGACTTTATGACCGCACACCGTAGTCAAGATGATTATTTGCCCCCCCCCCCCGAGGGCCGTGTAGGGGCTTATAAGGCAAAATTAAGCAAGCCGTTAATCCTTTGACAAAGAGGTGGTTAGATTACTGTGTTGAAGTCAGCCACAATCGAGCTCTACTAACATCACAGCAGAACTCACAGTGAACCCGAACCATTCCACGTCCTGAGCCCCATGAATCGGAACCGTATGCCCAACACCAACAGCATAGACTCCCTGCACGTTTGATCCATACGTATATGCGCGGTAATCTGCTTCAGGGATGTTCATCTGGGTCTCAGTCGGTGACAAGCCGTAGCCAAAGACGCCGGTCCGCTGCTTGATGGTCTCATTGTAGTTCTGCGGATATAAAGTGGTTTCTGCCGTACCATGATTTATTTGCATCTTCGGTCTCACGCCTGTGTATCCGGGGTACATATTCTCGGCGACACTAGCCCAGGTCGCTTGGGAGTCAATGACTTAGCCTTGCACGCAAGAGGAATTCCCCATCGATCTAATTTCATGAAACATCCTGCAGGGACTCCTGAGTAGACAATGCCGGCGGCGAACGTCTCCGGATAGGTTGCGGCCATAACGTTCGTCATTATAGCGCCAGATGAGGAACCTGTCACATGAGCTCCGGTCACGTCGGCTTTGTTTGTTGAGATCGTATAAATGACCATGATCGCAATAAGGTTACTGTCGCCACCACCGTTGTGGGTGAGCGCCGACTTGGACGAAACGTCCCCGCAAGTTCCTCTGTACGGAGACTGAGGGTAGATCGCAATAAAGCCATATTGCTCTGCTAGTTGAGCATATGGAGAGCCGGAATGATATGCTTGCGCTGTACCACTACAGTAGCGAATGGCTACAATTGTGGCGGGCTGGGAGACGAGGTTGTTAGAGACATATATGAACATCAAGGTATTTCTAGGGTTTGATCCAAAGTTCGTCACTTGGGTAAGAGAAGCTCGCTTCGCTAATGGATTGGCAGAGACATTGATAGAGCCAAGCAAGGCCAGAAGAGCAAATAGAACGTTGAGCAACGAAATGTATGAGAAATGGAATTTCGCTGCAAAGTGCAGGTCCCACCTTAGCAAACACCTATCCGTCGCAAGCGCAACGGCACTTTTTAAACATGGCGAGATGGACACCATCGCTCATCTCACTAGGACGGAGAAGCTTTGCGCTGCGGCAAAACACCATCATTCGACAGCGCGAAGGTTCGTCTTCGACAGGAAAGAATAAGAGGGAAATTGTAGCCCATGTTGTCACCCAAATCGAAAACTAGGCCTTAAGGTCCAATTGGCTTTTTGACTGTGTGCTGGGCTGACCCTGCGCCTTGATCAACATGCGTCTCGGAAATTTCCCCACAAATTGGCAAGAAAATTAGTTCTTTTATTTGTTGTGCTAATGGCTCTCAATCCTTAAAATAAGGAGATACCTGACAGCCTAGCTGAAAGGGCGAATGTGTTTCAAAGAGATTGCCAGCAGACCCAAGGACGAAGTTTTGCCCACAGGCGAAGCGATCCACGCTCTCGTTTTCTTCAGATCAAGAATCTTTCCACAGTGTTCTGCACCCGAAATTGCCACAATCTGTTTTGTTCGCAAAGTTTGTCAAAAGCGATGCTCTCCAGTGAACTCTTGGCAACACCTTTCCGAAAAGAGTGCCAATGAAGTCACCAACGCCTCGCCATCATCAGTCCGGCAATCGGACTGTACTTCGTGAAATTAGGGACAATGATCTTCCCAGAATGCTCTCAGATCTTGATCCGGGCCGCATGAAAGACGCCAAACAATTAGTTGGTCATCAAGGCGTTGTTTATACCATCTCCTCAACCTATTATTATTCATTACTGTTGGCTGGTGGAACACAATGGATGGCCAACGTGTAGCCGAACGAGGTAAACTTGATTGTTCACTGCCCTTTTATCCAGCGGAAGTTGTATCAATACCGAGGCACTTTCTCAGAATTGCGCAATGGAGAAGTGCCAGATATCTATCTCGCGTGTGATAGATTGCCTTCCTTTCTGCTGACTAAAACTTATGATTGTGCCGGATGTCCATAGCAAGTTTGCGGAGCTACGTAAGAAAGATTTCTCCAAAACTTTGTCTCCCTTTGTCGATCCGATCACTTCTCTGACAATTACCGTCTAGATTGCCTTTAAATTCGTGAACGTTGTTAGGACGCACGATTCGACTCCAACATGATAAGGCCGTGTCCATACCTTGGCTGGAGGCCCAACCACCCACTCAAATAGGCCCCATGGTCCCTCTAGATCTGCAAGAGCCCACTTCGCAAGTTGTAAAAACAATGCATATGACCGAGCCTGCGTGCCTGTGCGAGCCATAGGTAATGCCAATGGATATCCCATGATTTGAGAGAGTGTCGACGTGTCGAATGGAGAGCCCTGCGAGGAGATAGTGACGCAGGTGAAATTTAGGTGTCAATGGAGGTTCCCGCCATCGTGTGAGGCTGCCAGAAGGCTGAATAGGCGGACAAGAAGCCCATCAGCAGGATGACCTTGCCTCTAAAGAGATTGTCCGGGTGCTCCAGAAGAAGGTCAACGCGGTGACTTTCAAACGTCCTGTGTAGGTACTTGAAGTCTTCATTATGAGTATGGAGCATCCACCTGGATTAGAATGTTCGCGGCACGAAGAACACCGACAACACGCGTGAATTGGGCTTGCCGGTGAGGTGAAGGAGCATTTGGTTGTGATGTTGAGGCAGCGCGACGCTTCTAGATCCGCTGGCTACTCACTATTAGCAGCCTGCACGCTCCCTTTCCCACAAACCTTTTGATCGTGCAAGCGTGTTCTCTGGCTGCGCAAGAACCTTGTTCGCTTCCAGAGCCCGGATGGCGTTTACCACTGTCCGACCTGACTGAAGGATCTTGACTTGCGCTGCAAAACCACCTTGACGGTTGGATGGCACTGTGAATGTTGGTGGATTTCCGTTCATCGCTACAGTCGTCAAGCCGCGTCTGGCGGCGTTGTGACGGTGATGCAGTTTGGCCGCAACCTCCATTTTGTCTTCGGTCTGTGGAAGGTGCGACGGCAGTGACAGCACCAAACAAGCACCTCCGCCGGGACCGTTACTTTCCTGCCCGACCCTTCTCCTCCCCCGTCGCAACTTAACAATCTCACCCTTCGTCCTATCCTCACAGGAGGGCAGAGCATCAGGAAGAAACGGTCGGAGACTGTCCGCAACGTCAAGCTTGGAAGAGCTCCCACCGGCCTTGCTCTACCCGCCAGTCTCGTTTCTTCACAAATCACCAATTCTCCTCCCTTGTATGGGAGCTAGTACAATCCTATTCCATCTAACCTCGAAATACGTGCTGGCACTGATACATCCAGCTCCAAAGAAGTGAGTTATCAGAACGCCTCTCATCCCTACTGGACTTTCTTGTTGCGTATTTGACAAAATGTTCTTCACGCTAAAGAGCCTTGAGTCTACAGCCAATCTTGCGACAACAGATGCATCCATGTCTTCTCTCGGAGCACAGGCACGCGCTGCTGAGCTGGCTGCCGCAGTGATCGCAAAGAAGCGAGCTCAGGCTCACAAGGAAGAAGAAGAACAAGCTGCTGCTGCGCATCAACATCAGCAGAATATGACGGCGCCTCCTCCAAACCGTATGTCCCTTGGAGCTTTTCTTGGCCAGCCGCGGCCGACCAAGAACAAAGGTACGAAAGCATGGCGACCTCTACATATGGATGATCTCGATGAAGACGCGAGTGAGAATATAGGTGACGAGGACAATGAAGAATATGCCGGGACTCCCATGTTTGCTGCTGGAGATTCTACTGGCTCTACTCAAACACCACCTGGATCTGTCGCTCGTAGTGCTCCGACAGCACCTCGCGGTATGAGACTAAGTTCCGTGCAGCACACAGCTCCCCTGCGGACTGCTTCTCTAAAATCCACGCCCTCTCTACCACATCACCCTCTGCCGCCAAAGCCGTCAGCCATGGCTCACAACAGGGTTCCTACTCACATCTCACTGGTCCCATACTTTCCGCCTGGCGCTTCCAGCATCACAACACCAAATCCGCGTTCCTTGAATGGAACACCGAGTCCACCGAAGAATTATACTAGCTCTTTCGGTCACGATTCTGCTCAATGGAGAATGGTGCCGGATGATCTTAGCCCAACCAAACAAGAAATCAAGCTAGCTGAACTCAAATCAAGAGATCTCAGAACTGAATATGCATTACCCGGTGAGGCTGGGTCGTACCAAATGCAGAATTTTCAGGACCCTGGGCTGTTGCTGGCACCGTACAAAGATTCCAATCCTTACGAGCGGGATCATTCCGAAAATTTTACAGTCCTTTTCCCAGATACTCAAGACCCGACAAATTTTGGGTATGGCCAGCAGCAAGCATATTTCACGCTCGGCATGAAAGCTAAACAAGGCTTCACGGGATATGATGGTGCAGATCATTCAAACTTTGCAACACCCATCCGACCTCCTCCATCAATCCCACAGTGGTCAGCTCCCTCACGATCAGTGCAACCTTACCAAGAAGTGGAGCCTTACGATACCAAGAAAGCGATGGAGAGATTTCTAGCCGAGCAGGTTGAGCGATCAAAAACTGACAAGGGGAAGACCGTGTTACGTAATCCTGAGCGTCAGGGCGAAGATAAACAGCAATGTGAGTATCTTGGTCCGGTCTCTAGAATATCCGAAAACTCTATACGAGACAATGGATCCGTTTCCAAGCCAACCACTAACATAAGACGAAATGTTTCGAAAACTGACTCTACAAATCCCTTTTCCACTCCGACACGGAGCGAAATGGGATTTGAAAGAACTCGAGAACCTCCAGGCCTTCCTCTACCGCAAGAATCTCACAGCGCATCCACTCGGAAGCAGAACAGTGACTCTACTCCTAGCGATGGAGGAGACAAGAGACTTTTATCAGAAACACTACCGTGGTGGTTCTTCGAACTCCAGCCTACAGTTCTCTTTGAGGAACGACAACTGCTCAAGGCGCGGATGGTAAAGGCAGCAAAGGATTGGACCATACACGCCCGTGAAGATCCTTTCATCACGGAAAATAAAGCCAATCGCCAATCCAGCGTTGAGAAATGGTTCAGCACCGACAACCGCGGTCAGAGCGATCTTCGTAACAGTACGACCAGTATTAGCGTCAATCATGCCGTCAAAAATCGACAGGTAGCAGCTGCGACTAACGAGGGAAATTTGCCTTCAAATTTTCAATCGGGCATCGACGATCAGTTCGCTAGCAGTCTAGTTCTAGGTGAAGTAGCATGCAACATCCAGACCTACCTCGAACCAGGCCAGGACACGGCGGAGCAAAGAGCCAAATTCAACCGTGTGAAAGTGGTTCCCGAATGGTGCACGGAAAAAAAGAGCCTATCAGAGGCAAATGAAGGACATAGCTATTTTCATCCGACGTGGGGGACGCCACCAAGTCGAGTTGCCAGAGATCCAAGATTTCGACCAGACATCCTGGGGAAAAGTGAGAGGGAGGGAATCCGAAAGGTTGGTGGGATAGCTAGCGATGATATCACAGTACTAGAAAGGTTGAGGATGAGAAAGGCGCAGCCATTGATGAGGAGGACCGGGTGAAACAGCGAATTGGAGGAGTGGTTTGCCTCTGGGAAAGGAAGAAGAGGGAGGGTTGCCTGCAAAGATGGAAGATCGGCTTCGGAGTACCAAAATTCTAGCAACAATTGGGCTCTCGGAATATCCACTAAGACTGCGACCTGACAGTTTGTCGGCTGGAGACTGCATGAGGTGAAAGACGCTTCATCTACGTTACCTTGACAGCACGTGAGTCCGGAACCAAAACAAAAGGGAGACGAGAAAAAAAGAGCATGGCGAAGAAGGAGAATAATATGTATTTAATATGCAAAAGAGCTTTAATCGAAGGCAGGATGCTGCCCTAAAACAACATGGCCTCAAGAAATGCTGTAGCTCGTGTGCGAGATTTTGAATGTCTCTCTGGTTCGTTCAGTATTCAAGTGAAGGAGGAAGAGATCATTTCGCTTTTCATTATTTAGACGGTGGGAATAGGATGTGGGCTAAGTGATCGATGTTGAGCGTTCAGGGGGACACGGTTAAACCAACTTGTACGAGAGTTTGCCGTTTAGAAAGGAGGATGGGCGGGAATAGAGTGCCGTTGACGAGCGCCACATGGTGGGCATGTCGGGACAGGGTTCGAAAAACCGGATCTGGTTCTTAACGGCTGAAAGCCACTCGAGTGGGTCGTGTCGAGATGCCATTGTGCTATCTGGACTAGGGACTGAAAGGGCTGTTGTCAGTGGCTTGGTGAGGGTGAACGTCGAGGGTTTTTGGAGGGATTCGGGTTCCAAAGATGGGAGCCTAAATGAAGCTAGCGGGCCGGGGGCGGCTGTTTTCTAAGGTGGTGATGGGGCATTGGATCACTCCATATCGAGGGTTGATGTGTTGGCAGCTGGCAAGGCTGACCAAAGCAGAATAACATCACAGGTAAATGAAAGTAAGCTCGGTCCTGTTTGGATGATCTGGGAGTATACTTCCGTAAGATTGGGGAAGGTCAGATTCGGACCAGATCTCCGCGCGGCGGAGGCGGAGGCGGAGCAAGGGCGGTTGCTGAAAACGCTGATTCTGCTAGTGTCCAAGCAAGCAGACGTAGGTATCAAAGGCGGCTGATGCCAACGATCGCTCGGAGAAGCGACGTGAGCCGTTCCTCGGTGGCCCAATAAGGGAATGCAAATAGATCCGGACGGCCATGGTGTCGTGATAGATATTATAGAAGAACGCCAAGGGTAAGCTTTCGGTACTTTTTGCTTCCCACACCTCGCCTCGAGCGCGGACCTTTTTGGCACGACACATGGCCCAAGCGGCATGCAGTAGCATGTGGAAGCATGTCATTGATCATAAGTCGGCTACCCGATGTCATGCTTTGACTACCTTGGAGCTCGCAAAAAGAAAAAAACTCCCATCTGCACGCTCAATCATAAGCACTGTGTCGAGACATGGCAAACGGCGGATGATCGTATTTCTTCTCTTCTTTGCCGTTTAAAAGTCCGGCATTCTTTAGCGACCCGAGCCAGATCTTGAGTACGGCTGTGAAGTGTTTTGCGATGGTGAAAGGCGGGAAACACTCGCATCGGGTTCGTTTACTTGGGGGCCAAGTGACAAATTCGGACGGGAATGCGGATGCGGACCGCGAGCTTACCGAGGAGGCTTCCTCTACCTACCTCCAATCATGTTCCCTGCAAGCCTGTTGCTCAATTCGTGCCTCCCCATCCTCTATGCAACCAGTCCATGGAAGAGAGAAGGGAACACTTACTAAACGCTCATCGCGGAACGGATTCCTGATGATGAGGGCGCCCACTAACCTGCATCTGGTTAGATGATCAGCTGTACCTTGTGCTGGGCAAGGCATGGTAGGCTTGCAGGGGATCTGGATTGAGTCAAAGGAACATTACGGCATCACCAGCGTCCGGACGCAACGTCTACCTAGTCAAGCCATAGCTTGGCACGAGGCTGTTTTGCGTTAAGCTCATTCGCGGGGGCGAGAAGCTTGGACCTTTGAAGCCCCGAGTTTTTCTCCATCCTGAATTGGCCTCACGGCCCTCACCGCCATCAGAACGAGAATTGACCAACGCCCTGAACGTCTGCCCTCCGAGTGCGGGAAAGAGGCTGCGCGTACAAAAGGCGACGCCGCTATGTTTTTGAATATGCTGGACTTTTGGACTTTGAGACCTGGTCCTGTCCGTCGTGGTTACTTCTCACGTCCGTTCCTAGAAGCCGTCGAAAACGCACGCATTAAACACTTTCTAACAGATAGCGGCTGGCAACCACCCTGACTCGATGGATCCAATCCGTGATCGAATAAGCAAACAGATTAAAATTACGCTTCTTGGTTACTGGACCTCTGTCTCAGAGTCGGGTCACGCTTGTTCTCCTATACCCACCTAACGAAACTTGGCCGTGAATTCACACGCCCGACTATCGAATCCTCATTATATCTAGCCATTTCAGCAGTCCACACCGAAAGGTTTCCCTGAGAAATAGCGCCGAAAGCCGAACGGACATACACAATGCCAAAGACCTGATGCGCACGAACCCCTTCACTTTGTCGTTCTACAATGCGTTCGTCATTAAGACCAAGAAGCAAGAGCACGGAGCGTAGCACTACCGTGGCGGAAGGACTGCGCATAAAGCCGGTGTCAGATGATGATGATGATGCTAGTATGTGGTTAAGAAGGGACTGTACTTCCCAGCATCAAAGCATACCACGGAAAGCCAAATTCACGAGCGAGCAAACCAAAAAGCTCAAGGAATGGTTCTTGGAAAATATACAAAATCCCTACCCAACCTCGTCCGAAAAGACAGGACTTGCATCTCAGACGAGGCTGACCGTAAGACAAGTGGAGGTATGGTTCTCGAATACTCGAAGAAGGTATGAGAAATGGGATGCGGGAGATGGCAAGGCTCTCAAGGAAAGTCGTCCACCAGGCTATGGGCAAACACCGATGGAACGGTATCTGTCATCGTCATCGGAAGATGAAGCTGCGAGCCCTCGAGATATAGCATATGCATCGGCCGAATCGAGCCAAATGGACCCCTTCTTCGACTTTGCCAACTTTCCAGATTCTTGTAACATTGAATCGAAGCAAATTGATACTGCAAGCGACTTTTCTCAAGAAGCTCAGGGAATTCCAGCCCCGACGCTAAGCTCCACATCTTCTGTCGGAAGCGCAGCTCCATTCAGATTTCGTCAAGGCCGTAGAAGGCACGGGTACCACTATCCTGGCTTTGTCGGCGTTCCGAAGCATCCAGCCATCAGACATGGTAGCGACCTAAACAGTAACGATAATGATCGTCATCATGGATGCTCCTATTGTGCCCAGACATTCAAGAAACCATACGACCGCCGCAGACATGAAAATAGCGCCCACCTCGCATCCGAGCAATGGATTTGCAGACTGCATGAGCTCGACATCCCACCTGACGCTGTTGTTCCTGAATCGCCCGCGAATAGCGTGTCTCCGCAAATTCCGATCTCACTTTCTGCATGCCTACATGGCGATGCGCTTTATAGCTCCCCGGAAGAGACCAACTCTTATGGGCAAGCGCCGACGCTTCTGGAGTCCGTCTACAAGTAAGTTCTAAATCTAGACTCCCTCAATAGTTCTGAGATTTATTAGCGAATATCTTGAATGTGGGAAGATCCCATATCGTTGGGAAAACTCCATATGTGCCAATCGGAGTTTCTCTGACGAGGCAAGCTTTTTCCTCCACGAGCAGCAAGTTCACGGTGCCACATCAGACATACGTTACGACCGATCATGGTTATGCGTCTTCCCTGGCTGCTCTCGAGGAGAGCCGGGGCATGGGTTTCTCTACAATTGGAATCTAGACGACCATATGAAGCGTGTACATAGCCCGACCGCCTCTGTGGACTTAGTCCGAGAACAGAAATGGAAGTCATGCGCTATGAAGGCAGAGGATATGCGCATATTCTTGCGCAAGGATCATTTATTCCAACATCTGCGCTCAACGCATGGCTTGGATGACTCGACAATTGAAAGGCTTCCCATTCTCAATTGGTACCGCAGAATGGAAACATCTTATGGCATCAACGGAAAGATTACGCAATTACCTATGATCGCAAAACGGGAATAGATAATCCCGAGATCTGTAGGAGTAGGATCAAAATCGATAGAAAGGAAATAGAATATGATTACTGCGAAGGACGTTGTCATCGACGGCATCCATCTTGAATGTTCTGTGGAGAGACTTATTTGAAGTCCTGTAAGACCCAAGCTGGAAGTGTCAAAGTCTAAGGGACGGATTTGTCTACACAGCCGCCATGTTTCGGCATATCCTAGCTTCGTAGCTGCGGCGCACGTGATTTAGAGCGGAGCTTGGCGCCAAGTTTTGCAACAAGCCCCGGTCGTCATGTCCCTCTTTCGATCATCGAGCCCTGCCCCCGTGCCATCCTTTGCACCAGGGCTCTCGATACCCAGAACGGCGGGCAGGACAATCGTTCTTCCCTCATAGATGAGGTGAATCCAAGGGAGTTCCACGGACATTCTTCGTGGTCTCCTGTTTGTATTTGCGATTTGGAAACCCTAGAACACTACGCTCATTGACCTACGCCACTATGCGACCTCCAAGACTGCTTCTACTCCTCCTTAGCTTTATCGCGTTACCTACATTCTTGACTTTTCTCTCGCTTCTTACTGCTCATCCACGCGATGCAGAGACCGCCAACTTCGGCGAACAATCTCGATCGAGCCGCCTACGAGCCCTCTTTTCCTTCCATGCTCCAATCTCTCTATTCCCACCTTCGGCGGTAATCCGCCTGACAGATGATAATTCGACATTCTTCCTAGCCCGACCAGCCGGCTTCGGCCCTCTTTTACCTTCCAAGGGCCTCAGCGGTCAACTCTGGGTTGGCAGTGGCTTTGGTGAAGATACTCCAAACAAGGGAGGGGCTATAGCGCATGCCGAGGGAGAGCTTGGTTGTTCCGACGTCCCTGGATGGGGCGAAAGTGACAAGAAGAAGCTCGCTGAGTTTGCTAAGCAAGATTCTTCCCGCAAAGCTGTCGTCAATAATGCGGACAAAGCCAAGGAAGATTCGCAAGAAAAGGGCAAACGCTCCGAAAATAGCCCTGTGCCTGTGATCGAAAGTCAAGATCCCCCACCATCACACGACGACGGAACGGATGATCATCTACATCACCCACTCCCAGAATCCGACTCTGCGAAGAATGGCAAACCTGGTGAGCCAGCTGAAGCACAGCCATTGGAAGACAAAACGAAGCCACCGACGCACGCCGACATTCAATCACTACAAGAAAGTGCCGAGATAGCTGGGAAAGTTGTGCTGCTTAGCAGAGGTGGTTGTGGTTTCCTTGAGAAAGCAAAATGGGTGCAACGTCGAGGTGGTATCGCCCTGATCGTCGGAGACACGTCTCGCGGTGCTCCTCTGCTGCAGATGAATGCTCGTGGTGATACTTCCAATATCACGATACCATCCCTTTTCACCTCTCACACGACTGCTCACCTACTCTCGTCGCTGATCCCTCCAGAAACTGAGGATGATAAGGGCAGAGACGAGGAGAACGAAGGCAAAGGGTTCAAGAAAGGTCCGTCAAAGAACAGCAAGGACAAAACGGAAGCTTCGATATTTACCCCCACGAAGAAGGGTGCTAAAGCTACTAAAGCCACTGGAAAGCCTAAAACCCAGCTGGTTGCCGCTGCGGGCAAAACCCAACCAGGTGCATCCGAAACGGTTCAGAAAAAAGGGTGGTTCACCCGCGCTTTGTCTGCAGTCGGTATGGGTGACGATAGCAACTATGCATGGCATATGCCAGAGGACAGCCGGCGACCACCGAGCAGCGGCAACATTGATTGGGTATTGGAAGAGTGGGACGAAGACGATAACATTGAAGATCAATCAAAGTCTTCTTCAAATAAGAAAACAAGCAGTGAAGGAGGCAAAGAGATTAAAGCCAAAGAATCCAAAACTAAAGACTCAAAGTCCAATGCTAACTCTGTGGAGGACTTTGTCATTGGCGTTCAGGATTGGCGCGACCCTGACATTCTCGCCTCTCAACAACAAAAGGCGACCCTCAAAGCTTCTGCCTCTACTCCTACTGCAGCGAAAACGCAGCAGACTAAACAGCCTAACGACGAGAAGCCATCTTCGGAGAAAAATGCCAAATCAGACGCGCCTAAGGGAGGAAGTATAACACCAGGCAGCGGCGAGTACAATGACGGCCACAAATCTAAGCAAGCAGACAAAGCCGGCTTGAAGTCCTCTCCTGGCAAAACTGCCAATGCGCCTGTTGAGGATCACTCATGGCTGGGTACACTAGGGTGGGCTGCTGCTGGTGAAACTGATGAGGAGCCTCCCAAATCAGTGAAACCTGCTCCTATGCCTAACAGGAAGCCAGCTGGCGCCTCCAGCGCCAAAGATTCCAAAGCCTCCGGGGATGAGCACGAGGGCCTTTGGGTTACGCTTACTCCAGCTGCAATGTCCACGTCGCCTTTTTTCGACACCCTACTCGTCCTGGTTGTTTCACCTCTTGTAACTCTAACTTTTGTCTATGCCCTGCTGCTTCTTAGATCCCGCATTCGGCGCCGTCGCTGGCGAGCGCCTAAGTCTGTGGTGGATCGTTTACCCGTTCGTACTTACCACACGATCACTACACCCTCGTCCACCACCACTTCGTCTCAAGCTTCGTCACCAAACCAATCATCGCCAGCATCTCCACTTCTACGCGCGATTCCTCGCACAATTTCGCGCGCTTCTCACCGTTCACGACAGCATGCCGATTCTACGTCAGTTCCGGCGGGCTCAAGCCAGGAAAAGGCCGAAGTGTATGGCTCTCCGTCATGGCGAAAGAGGTACACCGGCCGGCAAGTGGAGTGTGTCGTTTGCCTGGAGGAGTATATTGATGGACAGTCACGCGTCATGAGTTTGCCATGTGGCCACGAGTTTCACGCTGAGTGCATGTGAGTCATGCTCCTTGGAATTAACATGCTTGTACTTCAAATATTAACACCATCTCTAGAACTCCATGGCTTACGACCCGCCGTCGCACCTGTCCCATCTGTAAAGGCGACGTCGTGCGTAATATGGCACAATCGTCCTCTTCTAGCCGACGACCTGCCCATGACCCGTCTTCCAATGACAATGACGACGATGATGAAGACTTCCAAATCCAGGCAGCGCAAACTCGAAATGACTCACCTAGCGCAGCTATACCGATAGAGTCTGCGTTGACAGCCCACAACCACGGTGAAGAACCGGATTACCCCGACCTTGAGCAGGGCCATGATTCAGACGACGATATCGGATATCATGACGAGGAGAGAGACGACGATGAAGTGAGCGCCGAGACACCGCTGATGGATCGAAGGGGTCAGATCGCTCAGGCAAGGAGGGCAGGAAGGCGAGGATGGAGAGCTTGGACTGAGAGCCTAAGTTTGAGCGCCCTAAGTGGTGAAACGGCAGTCTGGGGAGGGAGAAGTTGGGGTGGCAGGAGAAGTAGGGAGGGCGATGGCTTTGCAAATACCCAGGCAGTTGATCGGACACGTTAAGAAGGTTTTGGTATGCTACATACTCTGGCGCAGGTGGGAATATAGCGAGCTGTGTCTGTGGTCACTGACGACTTACCCCAGGCACGGATAAGGTACATGATTTCTTTTGAGCTCAGTAAGCGAGTTGTATGTGGTATCAAGCTACATGATGTATTGCTTTCCTACCTTCACTGAGGGACAGACACCTCCAGTTGAACTCCAATCATCGCATTATATCGAACTGTTAAAAGTGTACGATCATTGTCGTGACTGACGGGCGATAAGAACCTCGGCTTCGGACTCTAAAATCCAATTGAAGCAAAGCATCGGGATTAGTTTTCCATCACGACGTTCTAATTGAGGAACCGATTGTGCTGAAATCCAGCCTCCGAGAAGTGTTCTGTTTCCAACTCGCTGGCACCCAAAGCCACAGCGGTGACGAATATTATTTGAATAATATTTGGGGCTGAGACTCGACGTGTAATACCAAGTTTTCGAATGCGCAATACTAACAAATTACGCGAATTAGGTATCTGGTCGCGACTTTTCGCTTTTCGTGATACCTCGTAAAGCCGTGTTATTACGTGGCTTCGATATTTGAATTAAATTTGAATGATATTTGTCAATGCCCTGCGCCCAGCCCAATCTAGCCGGTGCTGCTAGTGACGTCGATCGCGTACTAATCTATCCCCAATGGAGCCGAATGCGACCGCTTCTCTTTACCATCACGCAGTCAGAGCTACTCCCCCAGCTCCCAGCCACCGAATATTCTCCCCAGCTGAGACGCCATTTGGCCTCCTGTCGCTATCCTCGCTTCTTCCCCGCCCTATTTGAAGCTGTGTGCTCCCTGTCTCGCGGGCCCCAAAGAATCCCTTACCGCTCGGATCCCCGACAGCGAAGCGCGACTCCCGCTCACACCGACTCCCCGCAAGGTATTCTTACTCTTAAAGACTTACGAACGTCGAAGCTTTCTCACGTTGCGATTTCATCGCTTTTCCGAATCCACCTCTTCTGATCACCCTTGAGATCAATCCGCCATGGTCTCCACACGTAAACATCCCAAAGCCTTTCCCGACCCCGGAACTCCTACTCCGTCCTCCAAAGCTACTACCCCTACCACCTCCCCCTCCTCGTCTCAGACCCTCACCAAATCCACCCCTTCCCGCCGCTCCTCCACCGCTCCCGCCCACACCCCAGACCGCATCACCATGCTCTGGCTCCTCGCCTCCTTGCCCATCGTCCTTTGGGACTTCATGTACGTCTTCCTCCGCCCGCACTCCATGCCGGGCGGCGCCTTACACTCTCCGCTCTGGTTGCCATATGCATTATACGGTACAGTGGATCATGTGTACGGATGGCCGGCCTGGCAGGGGAGGGTCGGCTTCACGGCCGCTCAGAGTGCGCTGAATATAGCGGAGACGGCGATGTATGGGTTTTATTTGTGGGTGGTGTGGAGGAATGGGAGGGTGGGAAGAAAAGAGGGAAAGAGTCTAAAATGGCTTGCGTGGGAGGAGAAGAGGGTCGACCATGCTGGTCTGGCAGTCCTGATCGCGTTCGCTGGGAGCGTGATGACGCTGAGCAAGACGGTCTTGTATCGTAAGTCTCAATGGACACAGTCGGTTGTGGTGCTTTTCAGACATACACAGAGACTAACTTATTGGCGATTAGTCTTGAACGAAGCGTTCTCTGGATTCGACAATGTCGGGCATAATAGCTTCCTCTCGCTAATACCGCTGTGGATCATCCCCAATGGCCTGTGGGTCGTTTTTCCAGTATACATGTGCTACATCTTCGGAGCGGAAATTCTGGCAGCATTGGGCCCTGCAGGATCGAGAAAGAGCCGGTAGCCTTGGATTTGGAATCTTGTTCTTTACGAAACGGTTTGATTACTTTATCTGTGCCAAGTAGCTGGATATATCTTTGACGACTGTTTGGTTTTCGAGACGTGAGAACATGTGCGGAATCTTCTCACGCTTGACGCCGTCGGATTCGGACTGTAGCCTTCGGCTTTGGAGAGAAATACGATACCCTAGACTGCTCAGATTTCAACATCACGGGTCGAACGCAAGTGGGCAGGCCGGGAGGTGTCTACCGTCGGGGTTGGGGGGTCGTGTCAGTAACGAAGCGCGGGCCCTTTCTCCAGGGAATATTCGACTTGACGGGTCAGGCGAGAGGTAGGATCGGTACGAGAACGGCATGACGGGTAAGCGGCCTTGTCAAAGGCTTTTGCCGAGGGTCTATTTCTGGACTTATATATGGTTACCACGTGGACGAGGATAGATTTTTAATGTTAGAGTTCGAATTTCACCTTGCCAGCTTGAGCAAATTTTTTGTTGTCCCGTCTTGATGCTCGCTTTCTCGTTGCTGGTTCGTTGCGCCTTTCAATATTGGGTCTTTTGGGTCTTTTGAGCCTTTCCCACGAAAGACCTGGATGGGAGTGTGCAAATAGTAAGTGGATCCTTGCCACGCCACGCCACGCCACCCTTCTCTGGCTAACTTCCGAGAATCCGCCATTCTGGAAAGAAGGCTCCTCGACCTACCAACCGTGTCTCATCTCGTAGAGCCAACATGACCCAGATCAACCGAACCTACCATCACCTCCATCCGCCCTCGCCCACGCCCCAATCGTCCAGTCATCATCCGCATCTACATCCCCCTCCCCCTCCCCTACCGCCCTCACCCCATGGTCTCCCTCCCCTCCAGCCCCCACCCCCTGATCCCCCTCCGCATACCCCGGCACCCGGCACACCATCTCCACCCAGTCTAATATTTCTTTCCAGCACCTCACCAGCACACACTCCGCCGTGTACTGCTCCCCGCTCGCATAGCAATTACACCCGAACCGCGTCCTCCCCTCGATCGGCGTCCCCAGCGGCTCCTTGCTCACCATGTATGCCCTCGCCCGCCTTCCCACAAACTCGGCGAATTCGATTTCGGAGTTGTACCCGTGCTCCTCGGAGCCAGAGCCGGAGCCGGAGTCGGAGACGATGAGGTCTGACAGCTCGAACGCCGGGTCGCCGAACGCAAGGGCGCTGATGCGGTGCCGCCAGCGCGCCCAGTGGGAAGAGAGATAGTGCACCACGGCGGCGGCACCGTACTCCAGCGCGATGACGCTGATCTTGGTGTCTTTGCTGACGAGACCTTTTCCCTCCTCGTTGGCGCCGCCGACCACGTCTTCGAAGATGTAAGAGACGTGTTCCGCCCACCCTTCGTTCCCGGGGACGCGGTTGCGTTTGGGGTCGACGGCCGGGGGCGGGCTGACGGCGCTGGAGCGCGGGAGGGCGAGCCAGTTGGGCATGGTGACGGCGCGGTGGCCGCCGTTCCACCAGAGGAGTTGGCCGACGTTGGCGATTATGAGGCCGGTGGAGGGGGAGGAGGAGTCTTTGGGGCGGGAGAGGATGGCTTGGGCGAGGGGGATGAGGGAGGCGGTGTTGAGGCCCTGGGGCATGACGCGGTAGGCGAGGATGCCGAGGTCTTGGGTTTTTTCGCCGAAGAAGAGGATTAGGTGTTTGGCGGTGGAGAGGTTCGGCGTTGCGAGAATGGGGATGTGGGGATGGTCTTGTGGCGTGGAGGTGGGAGGGGAGCTCGGGAGAAGGGGAAGACGAAGGGTTTGTAGGCCGAGGTTTTGTAAGCGCTCCAGGACGATTTGTCGGACACAGCCTTGATGGATAAGTCAGCGGTGGTGGTGATGAGTTTGAGATCAGGAACTGTGGTGATGTTTTCGAATAAGGATGGTTTTTTGCACCGTGAAGACGAAGTGAGGAGTTCCAAATGAGACTTGCCATTCATAGCCTCTCTCTGAACCTCGTTGACCCGCTCATTCTTGCTGATTTTGAAGTTGAAGTCGGCCTTCGGGTTGGATATCATGCGTACTTGGTCGTGTTCGTTCACGAAGTACCCAAGACCTTCAAGGTCTTCTGGGAACGTAGGATCGGGAGGGATGCTGGCGGACAAACGGCGGAACATCGTTGAGAGAGCAGCAGCGTCGGAGTAGGACAGAGCGTTGTGTGGGATAGGTTTTGGAGCTTCAGATCATCATCTTCTAAGGAGAGTTAGGAGACTCAAATGTGCAATTCTTGGATCGATAATGAAGAAATGTTAATTAGGCAATGAGAAGAATGGAACCAAGCATTTCTCCCTCCGAGACAGTCCGTGTCAAGTCAATGAACAATCAAGAAATAAGAAATAACAAAGTCAGAATTGTTGATGTGCATCCGAGGAATTTCCATGGAATCTGGTGGTATTGTCACAGCACTCTTCCAGATGAAAGGATTTAGGTGCCTACCTTACCTAGATATATAGCTCTTGCTTTTCAGCTCGTTTAACAGCATCTGAAAGATCTATCGGGGTTGGTTGTAAAGATTTTGGCACTGACCTGGAAAGAAGCCAAAAGCAAAAAAGGTCGGAGTCAATATTCGTCAAGTACTGCCAAGACAAGGCTTTGACGCTTTAGCATTTCCTAAAGAAATCGACACTACTATATCCGTTCATCGTGATATACTGTTTTCCCTGTCTTAGCTCTATAATACTAATTTGAATTCATGCCCTCTAGAGTGCGTCCAGCCTGATATGCGGTAATTCCTTCGCGCCATCTGTTCTAGTACAATGATAGTACATGATACTGGTGATCTGTCCGGTTCCTTTAGATAACGTCAATGCCTTCTTGGGAGAACACCGTGGGCATCAGTAATGCGAGGCTCCGCCAATCGCTTGTCCTCTCTGCCGATGATCGCCGTTTATCAGCTCGCTCAGTGCATGATTTTTCTCCGATAATTGAGTTCACAATCCCAAGTTCGCTACCAGCTGGCCTTCTTTACGCCCGGCAGTTCGCCTGCTAGAGCATGCAATCTAAATTGATACTGTAGTGCGATTGGTTAGCCTTGGATCCAAGAGGTAATTATCGTGGTTCGGTATGCTCACTCTTCCCATCCGGAAGTCTCTAAAGGCACCTCTTGAGACTCCACCCATAATACATCTATTATTGATCTGTGTTGACCGTGTATATGCGTGCATCTGCGCTAGCTCGAGCTGGGCCTTCGTTCGAACTCGTTGTGGTAACGACGTGTTGCGGATGATGTAGCGGAGAGCTTGGCTATAGGTACACTTCTTCAGCATCATTCACACGGATGTTTCCATCGCGACAAGAAATGAATTTGCATATAGAGTGTCGAGGATGTTCAGTGACTTCAACGTAGACAGGGGATTCATACCGCTCAGGCTCGAACTTCTCGAAGACCTTACGCTTGGTGTGGTCTCGGATGATCTTGATATTGACGAAGCCGGTCAGGTCCAACCGCTTCGACCTGAATTGTGCCATGTCGGGCCCGACTTGGCCGACGGTCGTGCAAAGGACTTGATACAGCTTGGTGTTGGAAAAGAAGCTTGGTCCGATCGTTTTGTTGCACTCGCCAACCGAGCGGATCGCGGCTCTCAAACCGCCCGATTGGCCCCCAGGACCACCGAATTGACCCGGCGCTAACCCGCAGTCGTATTTTGGCTTTTGGCGCTAACCTCGTCTCGTATATCACGGTGCTACAAAACCGAGCACATGCACCATACTGCCACATCAAGAACCCCCCAAGGCTTCAATGAAATGGACATATCGGGCTTTGCATGGCTAGCAGTCATTTGGTCCGAAGTTTTAATTCCGTCATGCCGAGGAGCACAAGTTATATAAGTCGATCGAGCACCAGCTCAATGGACATTCCTAAGTTCCCCATTCCACATGTTAAAGTCTCTTTTGAGTGACCTCAAAATTTTCACTTTTACAAAGCCCCAAATCCGTATTTTAAGTCTTGACAGATTTAACTCGACTTTCGTGATGTCTCAACAATACGCCAGCAAGCAGCCTGCCGGCTTCAAAAATCGAATTGAAAAGGTCGCGATTGTTGGTGTACGTCATAGCCTGTCACACCCGTTTTCGAAAATGGTTACACATATTCTAATATCACTACCAGGTCGGCGGTCAAAGCGGCAAAAAGATCACTGAAGCCCTTCTCAAGACCGGCAAACACAAGCTCACTGCAATTACTCGTCCCGACAGCACCAGCGCCGTCCCCGAAGGTGTCACAGCAACCAAGGTCAATTATGACGATCCGAAATCCTTAACCTCCGCTCTCGAGGGTCAAGACGCCCTGGTCATCACCATGGCTGTGACTGCTCCGCCAGAAACGCAGAACAAGCTCATAGAAGCCGCTGCCGCCGCCAAGGTTCCCTGGGTGATCCCCAACGAGTACGGTTCCGATGTGAGTAAGAGAGAGCTCAGCAAAGACATCTTGCTGGGTGCATCGTACGATGCTGGCCGTAAAAGGATCCAGGAGCTCGGCGTAAGTTCTTTCGTCGGAATCAACTGCTCCTTCTGGTACGAGTATAGTTTGTCGATCATGAAATTCGCATATGGCTTCGATCTCCAGAATAAGGAAGTCACATTCTACGATGATGGCAACACCAAGATCAACACAAGTACCCTGTTTCAGTGTGGAAGGGCAGTTGGGAAACTTCTCGATTTGCCGATCTTGCCCGAGGATGCGAACGACAAGAGCCTCACTCTCGACAACTTCAGGAACAAGTCCTGCTATGTCTCTTCCTTCTTTGTCAGCCAGAAGGACATGTTCGATTCTATACTACGTGTGACGGGAGACAAAGCTGAGGACTGGACAATCAATTATCAGCCAACCAAGGAGAGGTACGAGGAGGGCATGAAGGTAATGCAGGGTGGTGACAGATCAGGGTTCGCCAAGCTCCTTTATGCTAGAGTGTTCTATCCGGATGGCAGCGGAGATTTCAATAACAAATTGGACAATGACAAGCTTGGGTTGCCGAAGGAGGATATGGATGAGATGACCAAGTTGGCGCTGAGTATGAAACCGATGGAACGTTACTAGTGAGCAATCGCAAGAGAGGAGCCATGGTCGAATGAATGTTTGGCTGGTGATGTCAGTTCCTCAGCTATCGTGGAGTAAGAGATACTATAATTGACAATTGAACCTGGCGTTATACTTGAGAACTTTCGTGAGTGACACTGCGCCAATCCCGGCGTATCAACAATAGCGAAGTCGGGCTCAACTATACTGTTCATGCAACTTTTGGTTACGCGCAAGAACATTAACACACGTAAGGCTGGATCTCCGAGCAAGTAACATAATTTTCAAGCCTCCACTGTGGCTCGTATCTCTATTTTATAGCTAGCCCAGCCAACAATCGTCCCATCCCCGGTCTAAAATCATGATCTCCCATGCTACGAACCCATCAATGTCCACCTGCCTCCGCATTCGTCGTCGTCCGGTACGGGTTCCTTGGATCGTTCTTATATTCGTCCGCTAGTTTCCCGGGTCAGCCAATTCTTCCACCGGTCTGCAGATCTGGGGGACGGGGGTTGCTCACACTGCATGTAGGCTTTTGCGCCAGCGTTGATGCCGTAGAGGATGACGAGGCCTGTTGGGAGCAACATCAGATATATTGAGCCGTCCGCGAATGAACATGGAAGGGAAAAGAGCGGGGAGATAATGGGGAAATGGGAGCTTTTCGTACCGGCTGCGTAGAAGGGCCACATCGGCTCGGCTGGAGGACGTTGGTCAGTTTGTTGCATTGGCCCAGACCGGAGGAGGGAATCGTACCAACTTTGCCGGGGAATCTCTTGGGAAGAAGAGGCATTTTGCGGATTTGTGGTGGTGGTGATTGGAGGGTGCGGTGAGAAGGGTCAGGTTGGTAAGGTGGTGGAAGGTACGGAGGGAATTGGAGAGTTGAGGGAGAAGCTCTCAAGTGTGCTAGCCGGATCAGGAAGAGCGGGATATTTGGAGACAGGGTGCCGGCCGCGGTAAACAAAGCAGATACGCTTTTAATACGCGCGAAACAACGATGGGAATAGTCTTCTAGCGCATTTCCAGTGCTGAACTGCTTCAATCAGATATTACTGGGCTGACGTGAACGTCAGTCTCTCCACTGCAGACCATCCTAGCTAGTACTCCAAAGGCAATGGCTGTCTTGACCTACACCTCGTGACCTCCAACCCGACTACACTCTAGTCTATCCGAAGAGAAAACACACCAAAATGGCCTCCTCACTCTCTTCCTCCGTCACCTCCCTGACCACCTCCCTCCAACTCCTCGATTCTAGCATCTCCACCCTAAGCACCGGCGTCGCTGACTTCCCTCGTCTCTCCTCCGTCCTTGCCACCACCCGCCACTTCGAGCTCCTCCCCGAGTCGACCCTGCTCGAAGCTCAGAAGTCTCTGCTTGGCGAAATAGTACCTGGTGTGGAACGACTGCTGAAAGTCGCCGTCGAGGAGGTTGAAAAGGTGGAGCGGAGGCAAGAGAGCTTGAGGGCGAGGAGTGAATTGTTGGAAGGGAGGCTTGGGAGGGAGGAGGTCAGGAGGAGGAGCTTGGCTGGTGGGACTGGCGCTAGCGCGATTAGAAAGGGGAGTTTTGGAAGTGGTGTAGGGGCTGGAAAGAGGGGAGAGGGGAATGCAGGACGGGGAGAAAAGGCGGCGGAGCTGAAGAGGTTGAGGAAGGAGAAGGAGAGGCTGAAGTATGCGGTTGATCGGTTGGAGTTGCAGGGAAAACAGAGGGAAAGGGAGCTGAGGAAGAGCATGGCGGCAGTGAAATGAAATGCGAAGATCTCGTAACCAATTGCTCCGACACTCGAGGCATTCGAAGCGGTTCAGCAACGTCCGACATTCTTATGAGGGGAATATCAAGCTTGCAGAGAAAATGAGCTCGGTATGCCGGGACCAGAAAGAGTCAAAACGAAGCATTGGGTCCATCAGTCTGCTGAGCAAATATGAAGCAGGGTCCGGCTTCCGTTCCTAACCCATAAGACTCTCAGCCACAGACTTTCCAACGCACTTGAATTCCAGGCATGGAATGGTCATAGTTCTGGATGGAAAATCAGCGAAATGGACGGCGATGATTCAAGATTCTGTCTGAGTTCAAAGCTCCTTTGAGCATTGAAAGTGGAGATGTTGCAATAGCCTAATGACGTTGACCAAGGCTTCCAGAGTTGTGGTGATCTCACGGGCTCCCGAGGCGTGTTCCTCTATCCAGTGAGACTGACGAAATGCGGATGCGGTGAGGACATCTGATAGAAAAAGATTTGACAGTAGAGAGCAGTCAATGGACATGGCGATGACATGGGATGGTGTATATAAATTCATTGTCTATGTAGCTTCCAAGCGCCGTCGCTGAGAGTGGAAAGATCAAGTGCCAGCGCTCTTGATAGTCATGGCCATCAATGTCCCGTCTGATTTCGAAAACGACTTTATGATTTATGCCGAAGATTGATCAATCAATGTCTTCTCTGACCGTGAAATCATGCTATAATCCACCAACCAGGTTCCGCCACGCTGGCAGGAGGCGTGGAAGGAAGTAGATAGAGTAGAGAGCGGTGACTGAAATCAACAAGCCGGACAATTTCTCAACCCACGTATGAAAGAAAATGGAAGTCATAAGAAGCATCCACAAATCTAGCGCTACAACGAGATAAGCAGAATATCTCGCCCACAGTCTCGCTCTTGCCCAACCTTCAGATTCCCAGCCACCGACGGCCGTTTTCTCCTCTTCTGACGTCTGTGACGCTATCTCGAGAGCCGCTCGCGGTGATATAGATGGGTGTGGGGATAGAATAGCGGAGAGATATAGCTCGGCAAGTAGGAAACCCGAGCTCAAGATGAGCAGAAAGAAGTGCCCACTAATATCCCAACCACCTTTCCATTCACCGCCAAAATTCTTGCACGCACTTTGTGACAGTATCAGCTCAATGCTCTCGACACCTTTCGTGTTGGCAGCCTCCGGCGTTACAAAGTCGCATCTTCCGCCTGTGAATGTGAAGCCCCTATCTATCCAGGGAGGTCCAAAGAACCACTGCGTTGTAGCTATCCATAATACGGTGACAAGGAAATATCGGAGGAAAGCCTGAGGTAGAGCTGTGGCTTTGAGTGACAAGCGAGATTTGGTGAAAGGATTATGGGACAGCATTATGAGGGTGACGAAGGCGAGTGTCGTCCAAAACCACCCAATCTTCACAAAATAAAGATTAAGCACATTGCGCTTGTTTGCGAAATAATTGATCGGAGGTGCTGTAGGAGTTGCTAAGTCGGCATTTAGCCCTGGCATCATTGCTGAATTCGACGTGTTTGGTGTCATGGAAGGCGAAATTGTTGCGTACAAAGACCCCAACAGGAGGATGAGGATGTAGACAAGGAGGAAGTATGGTGAGGGACGAGGATATGACGGTTTGATTTGCGCGTCTCGTTCCATGTTCGACTCGTTTGATTCATTAGGAGCACTTGCAGGAACAAAGGAGCGTCGAACAATGGTCATGACGCTTGCATGGGCTGGACCTGGATCGACGCGATCCTGTCCAAGTCCGCGAGACAGAAAGTAACATGTCCCTCTGCGCCAACAGCTGCAGAACTACAACGACATTATACCTGACTGACAGATCGAAAAAATTGTATGTAGTCGTGGCAGTTTGATGTTGTGTTCTTCGCCATTCCATAGGCTGCGACCTTTGACGTCATTCCAAACGGTCGCGGCCTAGTCACGTGATACTCCTGATTCAGAGATGATGGATCTTATTTTACTGGTCAGTCTTAAGCAGCCCGTTATTTGCACTACTTCTCTGCATGCAGTTTCGCCTCTAATATCACCTACTGGTTTGTACCAAGAATTCGACGCCATTTTTAGATGAGAGTTGAACGAAGTCAACGCCTTAAGATGACATATCGCAGATCTCGGAGCCACGGGGAGTTAGCCATCTTCCTATGTTCTCTACCTTTGAGAACTTCTCGTTCGGGCAATTGCGAGATCCATCACATGATTGACCCAAGCATCTCCCACGGCCAGAGCGGAGGATCGACGCTGCGTTGTGTATCAAGATCGGCATAGCCCCCGCATCCTTTGTGCGAGTGCTTGCGAGGATGGTGTGCCTGGAACACTGGCGAGTGGACGTGACAAGGGGTGAAACACTTCTGGATCCTAAGGATCTTGAGGTCCTTCGAGGGACCCGGGGAGCCGGAATCGAGGATCACTTGGATTGCTCAAGGCGCTCGCTTACAGATTCAGAACCGTTCGCCCTGCAAACCATTCAAGTGCCGAGGCAAGCCTGGGCAACGGCTTCTTCCCCAGAATTGGTTCGGCACCTGGGCAAGAGCCCAGCAAAACATGGCCAACTTGCAAGTCGCGAATCATTGAAGTCATAAACAATGGAACGGCCGGATTCAGGCTAGGTTCGCCGCTCCTATCAGCAACCCGATGCTGTCGGCAGTTGCAGGGTGTTGAACCCACCCTGGCACTCACCCGCGAGGCCCTACCTCATATGCGTATCTCCCGGCATGTCACCCGGCTAAGTATCATCATTTTCATCAGCCGTCTCCCATGATACTACTATTCCTCTCCAATGGAACTGTTTTGGACAGAGCCGTCTGTGCATGTCGCTATCCAGACGAACCCGGGCCAGCATTCTACCCCACAGTAGCGTGTAGTGTACCCGCTCCGTCCACCCTTGTTTGCGCAGTTCTCCTCCACACTCGTGATAGATTTTGCTACGTCTGATATCGGCAGTGGCCTCCTGGCCGACCATGTGCACCTACATGCTCCTTCTGTCAAAAGACCTCAACTAAATGATCCGGCATTTCTCTATTGGTATGTGCCGCTTACTGCACCTTTGTGAAGACATACTGTTATTTCGTTTCTCAAGTTTCTTTACAGTTCCTGCGGTGAAGTTCCGAATCTGCATCAATTCTGTGGTGAACATCAAAGAGCAAGCTCTTTTTTACTAGCATTCGCCCTTGTCTTTCAAAATGATAGAACCATTTCTGCTTGCAATACGAGACCATTGGGGCATCGCATTTATTGTCATTCTACTGGCGTATCTTGCTCGCAATTACTTCAACAAGGGTTTGAACAAGTATCCAGGGCCTCTTCCTGCGGCTTTGACGGACTGGTGGCGTTTCTTTGACGTGTATGGAAGACGGCCTGATATAACCCACATTAAGCTGCATAGAGAGCTTGGGGACATCGTTCGATTAGGACCAAACGACCTTTCATTCGCGGATCCGAAGGCTATCAAGCAAATATATGGATTGAATAAAGGCTTCATCAAGTCTGGCTTCTATCCGGTTCAGCAGGCTGTTGCCAAAGGTAAAAGGCTTCCATCCTTGTTCTCCACCACGGACGAGGCTTATCATGCCAACCTTCGCCGGTCCGTCAATAGCGCCTTCTCCATGAGTGCGCTTGTACAGTACGAACCCTTTGTCGATGAGGTTGAAGAGGCTTTTCTTAACCAGACGAACAATCTTTTTGTCAAGCAAAACAAGGTCTGCGATTTTGCAGAATGGCTGCAGTACTTGGCTTTCGATGTAATCGGCCAGATTACTTACAGTAAAAGGCACGGCTTTGTCGATACGGGTAAAGATGTTGATGGCATGGTGAGCTATCTTGGGAAGCTTTTCAGCTATGTGGCTCCGGTAAGTTTGGAAGTGCCCGGTACGATAACGGATCTGGATGCTAATAAACCTCTAGATCGGACAGATACCGTGGCTTGATCTTCTCTTCCTCAAGAATCCAATTCTGCGTTTGCTAGACAGATACGGAATAGCAAACTTTTCATTCGCAGTCGCCACTTTTGCTAAGGCTAGGATGACCGAACGGCTGCGGGAGATACAACTAAATAAAGAGAAAGGCCTTCAAGAACCTTCCATTGGAAGAGGGGATCTGTTATCGATGTTTTTAAAGGCCAAGGATGACAGGCCGGACTTCATGACTGACGAGCGCGTACTTACAATGGCCGTTTCAATGGCCTTTGCAGGCTCAGAAACCACTGCGATTAGCCTTGCTGCAGTCTTCTACTACCTACTCAGAAACCCCTCCTGCTACAAGAAGTTAATGGAAGAGCTGGATCAAGCTGAACGGAATGGCAAGATTGAATCCCGACCAAGCGGACTCGTCTCATGGGCCGAGTCCCAGACACTGCCATACCTAGATGCCTGCATTAAAGAAGCCTTCCGACTCCATCCAGCCGCTGGACTACCACTTGAACGAATCGTTCCGCCCGGTGGAATGGAAATCTGCGGAGAAACGATCCCAGCTGGAACGATTGTTGGTGTCAGTGCTTGGGTGGTGCATCGGAGACCCGAGGTTTACGGAGATAATATTGACGCTTACCGCCCCGAAAGGTGGCTGGAAGCCGACAAAGAGCGCTTGAAGGAAATGAATGCCACGATGTTCCAATTTGGCGCTGGTTCGCGGACGTGCATCGGAAAGAATATCAGTCTTTTGGAGGTCTACAAATTAGTCCCCAGCTTCTTGCGGAGGTTTGAGGTAGGTCGTCACTGACACCTTCTCCAACAATACATGAATGCTAATCTACAAAGGTCCAATTTGCTAACCCACGGGATGACTGGAAACTTCATAACGCCTGGTTCGTCAAACAACACAATTTCCGAGTCAAGTTTCAAAATCGTCGATCGGTTACCGCGCGCGCATAACGTGTCGATTGCCTAATTACTAAACGCCACGAAGTGATGACGAAAATATTGGTGTTCATACTGAGCGTTCCACGTTACGTTTCACAGCTAATGCAGTGTCACTTAAGGATCTCGTTCTCATGTTGTACAGATACCCGCTATCATGTTACTAGATCAGAGTTTTAAGTTGTTCGACGAAGCATGAGCGAATATCTTCAGACAATCTTAGGCGGTTTCAATTTCAGGCCTTGATATATCGGGTTGGAAGTAGCCTCAGTCCCAAATCTCCACACCGATGGTTCCAGATATTTTTGCGCTCCATGAATTTGTCCGATTCCGTTGACCACACCATAGTCGGCTAACCCCTCGTATACCACTGCCGCATATCTCTTGACGTTTTTGTGCGGAAGACCCAGTATCCACACACTTCCCTCCACCCAAGATAGTACCATGTATCCCATTTCTGCTTTTAGGGCAAACTTCATGTGGCCTGGAGACTGTGCGCGGGCATGGGGACAGCAACCTATTGGTGTACAGCGCTAACAATTCAATCTCGTCGCCCAGTACCTGACCTGGTCCACTATCCTGTTTGGATCATCTCTGAGGTCGACAGGAGCTGAGACCAACGCCAAGAAGGCAAGTGCTTGTGGAGGTCATCTCATGTCCGTTCCAAGACGAATGCTCCTGCCTCATATGCTGTTTCTACGGCACACTTGCTTGACCCAGGCTCTATCTGCATGATGAACATGTGCTAGTGTCTGGATTTCTTTCACTTTCAACATACCATTCCATCTATCCCTAGCTTTCATGAAGTAGCACCGATTTCGCTTCTTTATCAACACATATCCTCATCTTCTGACAGACTGATCTCTTGCTTCGTAGCTGCTTTGTCAAAATGAACGGGGTGCCTAATAAGATCCTAGACCGCATTCTCGACAACTTTGACACCAGATCTTTGAAGGACATTCGCCTTGCCTCCAAACGTTACGAGCCTCACGCTGCTGCTCGTTTGTTCAAGAGAGTGACTCTTAGATCTAGTCTTACGGGTAATGCCTCATATTGACACCAACTGAGCGCCTCCGGGAGATTTCAAGAGCTCCAAGGTGTTACCCTCACGTGAGAATTCTGATCGTCGACCGCGTACCTGTACCGCATTTTTCACACTACCCTTCACAATATCATGTCAGCAGCAACGTCTTGGAGTCCCTAGCAGAGCTTGAAGTGACTGACTGGAGCGGGACTCTTATGTATCCTACCGAGCTTTCTGATGCGAGACGAAGATTAGAAAAATGTCTCATGGCCGCTCATCAGCTTTGTTCCTTATCCTTATCGATAGGTGGCTACGTGGGAAGTTTTCAATGGTTTCCACAATCTCGAATAGATATGTCTCCGTTCCTCACAGCTTCTACATGGCACAGCCTCCGCGATTTCCATCGGGGGGGGGGGGGGGGGGGGGGGGGGCCCTGGATCGATGCCCAATCGATGCTATCACGTTCAAAGTCTTCTTGACTTTACATGCGGGCACACTAGGTTCACTACATTCCCTCTACCTAGAAAACGTGACATTACTTTTCCCTTCCGACGGCGGATCCTCTTGTGTCGGCTGGCTTGAGATTTTGACGAACCTGGGAAAAAGCCTGAAGCCGCAGTCATGTACAATGTCAGGCGAACTGGGAGAAAACCATGCGGGCGGCATGCAACGGATTGTCAATACACAAGCACCATCACCTCGGCGTGACCTCTACCTTCTTGACGACCCCAAATGCTACCAAGAATACTGCTATGACGACGCCAGCAGTCTCTACAAGGCAGTCATCGACTACATTCTCCACCGTCGTGGCGACTTCCCAATACCAAACCGAAGCGAGCTGGCCACAAATTTCCAAGTGGGCAATCCACACTCTGCCTGGAAATGGGGAAATATCAAATGCTACCATGATTGCTACTTCGGAGACTTGTCTTTTTATGGTAGAATTGGCCCGCAATATGCTCTCTTAAGCGCTTTCTAAGAGACTTCTGCTCCATGGGAAGAGTGCATCCAAAACGAAATATCCATGCAACAGCTTCGGCCGCGATCCCTTACTCGAGCAAAAGACTATCAACGCCCGATTGCCCATGTCCGCAAAGATCTCAGATAGCCTTGCGCGCCAACGCATCCCCTAGTGCACAAGTGTCAGATATCAACAGCTTGTCCCTTTATTTTTCAAGGTACTGATCTTCCCCCAATCCGCCCTATGGTCTCATTCGCTCACACGGCACAAGAAACAAAATTTTTCACGTCGCGAAATTCCAGTTGCTTCGAATAGCAGATCATTCATTCATTCATCAGCTATCCCAACGCTTTTACACTACTCAAACGCCGTTTTGCCGGCCCGTTCCTTCCTTTACCGAAAAGAGTGCATTATGCTGCGGCGGGAACGACAATTGCAGCCCACAGCTTCGGAGGCTTTTCCACTGACCGTCATCACTACTGCTACCTGCTCGAGGCAATGTTGCATTTTCGTGACAGTTGTCGCACCCCGTCGCGTCGGCTTCGACAAATTATGCTAGGGGGGACAATCACGGAAAAGGAGAAGAAGTCATAGCGTTAGATGGTCTCTCATGAATGAATTGCTCACTTCCAGCCGCCATCTTTCATCTTTCTACTGTTGTACTGTAATGCATTGAATGGTCTTGACAGCAAAATCGATAATATGATCCAATGCTACAATTCATTTCATTTCATTTCTTTTCTTTTCTTTTCTTTTCTTTTCATTCCAGTCCATTACTATATAATACACCTTCACCACCCCTCAAAACCACCCCCTCTAACCCCTCAATCCGAACGATAACCCCCCTTCCTCTACTCTCCTCTCCTCTTCCCTCCCCTCTCGTTCCACGCTATCCATCCCTCCTTCTCTTCTTTCGATTCTCATCCATCCACCAGCCTCCACCTCTCCATCCATGCATCCACCATCCTCCACCCCTCAACCCCCAACCCCAACCTCAACCCCGTCCACGTCCACGTCCACGTCCACTCCCACCATCCTTCCCCGCCCTCTCCAGATCGATCTTAAAACCGGTGTCACCCTGTCTGGTAGTAATCCGCTGGCCTTATCCCTCCATCTCTTAAGACCTTCCCCTTATCCCTCCTTCTCTCTTCCCCTCACCCCTTCTCCAACCTTATCCTACCAAACAACACAACGTACCCACGTCCCCTGCGTCCGTGTCCGCACTGGCGCCCGTGCCCATACCAACGTCCTCGGACACCACACCACACCACACCACACCACCCACCTTTCCTCCTCCATCCTCCTCGTCGCTGCTGCTCTCATTCCCACTTTATCCACCGGCGGCGGCACGGCGAAGAGCGGAGGAGGTCGGCAGGCCAGACCCAGACGGACGGAGAGGTCAGAACCTGGGCCAGGCCGAGATGGCGATGGCGATGGCGATGGGCGTATGTAGCACGCAAGCTTCTGCGAAGAGATTCTGGGTACCGAGGGAGAGAGAGAGCGCGTCGAGGGATAGGATAGGACAGGACGGGACAGGTATAGGCTGTTGAGGCGTGGCGTGGGTGGGGATGAAGGGACGGGATGAAGAGGAGAGGAGAGGAGAGGAGAGGAGGAGCGTTTGTCGTAGTAGGGTGGTGGCGGTGCGTGCCCGGCGTCGGCGAGGTGGCCGATCGGGTGAGGGAGGGAGGGAGGTTTGTACCAGGGCGGTGGGGATGGGGACGAGGATCGAGCCCAAGGCGTGGGCGTGGGCGTGGGTATGTTGAGATCCAGCGGGCCCATTGGGGACGTGTTGCTGTCGTCGGAGGGGGCCGAGGATGACGTGGTCAACGGGCATTGAAGTCCGGGAAGCAGATCCGAGGGAGGAGTACGACGGGCCGGTGGAGCCGGGCTGGGGGTGGATGTCGAGGATTGGACCTTGCATGTGCGGGTAGAGAGTGTTGTTGTAGACGGTCCGAGGTCGGTCGACGGAGTTGGCGGGGTTGGAGGTGGAGTGGAGGAGGTGGGTTTGACTCAGCGGTGGGTGGCGGGGAGGGGGAGGAGGCTGGAGGTTAGGATGGCGGTGGAGGCAAAGGAAAGGGTCGGAGAGGATGGCGTAGTGGCCGCTCGAGGAGAGGCGTCGCCGAGGGAATTGGAGAAGCGGCTTGACGAGGGAGTTGTGCGGATGAAGGCGTGGTCGAGCTTTGGAGGTGGGACGAGGCTTGTAATTTGCAGTCCTAGAGTATTTGATTAAGAGAAGATTTTGTTGAATGGTTTTCCAGTGATGGCTTCGAGGACTTAGGCAAGAGTCTGGAACGCGGCATCGGAGTATATTGGGGTGGAGGCGGGGGAGGAGAAGGGTGCTCGTGGAGTGAATCCATCGAAGAACTCTGGAGTACGTTAGCTAGGGCCCAACTTGAGGAAACATGGTCCCGTGGTTGACTGACCTTTTCGATTGCATCGCTTTTTGGTGGTACCGCAAGCCAAATCATCACTGTCTATTGTGTCTTCTAGACCAAATTGCGGTCATAAGCTCAGTGTCTGGTGCTTTTTGGTTATATCTCATAGAGTCGGCCATCACTAGACAGGCGTTCCTTACGATGATTTGGATTTTCAATACCCGCGAGCGTTCGAAGAGTCTTGTGTCCACCCAAAGTCGAAATCAACACCAAGCATTGGATCCGTCGACAAGCTATGAATGCCCGTAGAGTTCCCAAACAGCAATTCATCGATATCTGAAAAGCTGAATGCTTCCGTCTGAGCTCGACTGGAATCAGCGAGGCTGTTCGGCCCTTGCTGCAGCTCAGTCTGGCAGGCTTCATTGTGAGGAACTTTTACCCCAAGCCATTTCTGAAGCGCAACCAAGCGCTTTTGATGGGACCAAAGCGCGCTCTCACCCATACTGGTTATAGTTTCTGTTTCTCTCAGACAATTGAAGCGCCGGATCATCTCCTCCAGTATCTTAGCCAGGTCAAAACTTTCTAAAAGGCTTTTTACTTCGCCGAAAATAGCTTCTGTATGAGCAGCAGCGGTCATCTTTGCTCCAACTAAAGCGGCAAAACCAATTTGCACTAATTGAGTGTTGTTCATTACGGTGACTGCATGATCTGGAAGGGAGAGGAAGTGTTTGAGGACCGCATTTGAGGCTATCAGGCCCGTACGTAGTGCATCAATTCGCCATCCGGACCATGAGGGGCTTCCCGGCGCAGAAACAGATTCACCAAAGCTGTTGACAAGACTGATCTGTACTAAGTAGAGTTGTGTTGTGTAGAATTGTATCAGAAGCAAAGCTAAAGCAACCATGAGCAGCAAGACAATGGATTCAATTCGGTTCGATTGAGAACTTACAGTTATCGCTCAAGGGGAATGGTAAGCGCTCCCTAAATAGATCAAGTTCGGAACACAATGCAAGGAAATGAAGTCGAATAGCCTCAACCGAGCCAGAGCTGTGCACAGCAAGCAAACGGTCAATCTTTTCCATGACGCGCTGAAGTTGAACGAGGCGAAGCAGATATTGATCTGAACAGTACTCAACTTGGTCTCTCAGAGACTCGCAAATCGTTTCGACGTATGAGGAGTATGGAAATGTAGGAAGCTTCTGGAGGAGGGTCGAGATCCTACGACATTAGTCCTTTATAGCTAGAGAGGCTAGGGAAAGCGTTTCAAAAGGCACTCACGAAGAAGATAGATAAAAGCATCCTACAAAGGCTCTATGCTGCTCATTGGTCCAAGTAGCGGCTGCCGGGACATTTTCCGATTTCTCCAAGGCGTTAAAATCTACCTTTGTTTTCCATGACTGAGCTCGAAGAGGCTGATCAAGCCCGAGTTCGACAACAAGACTGATAGCTAACTGCATGAATTGTGTATAGCGACGCGGTCTATGGATATACTGGTGCCTGAATTGTAAGCGTTAGAGGCTGAAGTTGGCGATTCTAGGGCCAAGATCATACGAAGCAAGATAGATCAGAAGTCCCTGGAGTAAGTCCAACGACACTTCACCGTTCAATATCATGCGCTGGCTTATGACCTGCTTCACTGTGTTATTTAGATTGCGCTGTAGCGACGGATCCTTGTGTGATGAAGCAAAGAGCATTGCCAGAAATACTACCGGTCTGTGGCGGCGTAGATCACTGAATGATTCATTAGGTGGACTTGTGACGAAGGGAAAATAAACGGCCATTTCTTGCTTGTAAAATTCGACAAGCCATTCAGCCACCTCGGCGGAGACTGCTCCACTTGACACGACGTCAATCAAAGAATTGATGGCGGATATTGTCCTAGGATCATCATCATTAAATTGCGAATGATATTCCAAAGTTGTTGGATATGGGAAGGGTGCTTTAGCCTTGGACACCGTCGACCCTAGGACATCATTCGTGCCTTCGGGACTTTGAGTTGGTGTACGAGCAGGGGCCCCAGCCGTAGATTGTGGCTCGCTTGAGGCATCTTGAGCGGCCAGGAGCCGTTCGACCTTTGCTTCAAGTAGCTCAATTCGCCTTTCCGCGGTCACTTAAGTCCGACAACCAAAAAGTGAAGATTCTTACGGATTGGTGCGTGTCTTATTGTCACGGCGTCTGGCTTGAGCGTATACGCATTCTTTCCCAAGGCGGCGGCATCTGGGATTCCGGTAGTTAGTTCGCCATGGAAGAGCTGCGAATTCGAAGTTTCTTCAGGATGATTCTAACCTATTGCAAGCTGTCGAATCATCGCTTGAGTGACATTTAATCTTTGCAGCCACGCAATTCTTGCATGTCCTGAGTAACGTTGGTGCGGACATGGATCAAGGAAAAGACTGAAAACTAAGTTAAGGGGTTTCGAGGTCACATTCAAACGGGATTCAATGATAGAGCGTGGCCCCGTTCCCGAGGACTAATAGAAAGAATGTCAACCTTTAGACTCACGTAGTCAAATATAACGGCCGGAGGATCCAGCTAAACATTCGCAGGTCGAGTTCGAGCAGTTCAGGAATAAGATGCGACTTCTGAAAACTCATACCGATATTAATGAGATGTGTGGCGGTGCTGACTCTTCGATCCAATGCCAGATCGAAGCTGACGTTCAATGCGAGTTTCTCAGCCGCACTACGCGGTCCAGTGCCAAGTGAACATACGTACGTACCGTCAGATACCCTCAATCTTCGTCAAGGACAGTGCCGACAACTCCGCAAACTTTAGGGTATTTTATATATGCTACTATCAAGAGATGACATCTAAACTTGGACAGGATGGCAGGTGCTTCGACCTGGAAACTCACAGCATACGGAACGGATAAATGTTGACCCGCCTCCTCATTGCCGACATCTCACGGTTGGCCGTTGTATGATTGTCCCTGAGAGATAGAGGAGAGCGTGAAATTTCCTTTGGACAACGCAATGCTTGACCTTGATCGAGCGATGAATAGTGACTTACTGCTAGGAGTTCGTCGCTGAAACGGCATAGTAATGCAGACAGCACGAAAGAATGAAGGGCAGTGTGCCTTGGGTTTGGCACTTGGACGGATGAATAGTCCATATTGGGTGTATTGAAGCTCTCAGCGCCTTGCCAGATTACCCGAGAGATATCTGGGTCTTTTGTCCAGAGCTTCCATTAAGACGAGGAATATGTATTTTTGCCGAGACTCGCTGATTCGAGCCACAAACGATATGAAATGCCCCGTGCTACCGTGAGACCTTGACGCCGTAGCCACCCATCCACCATTTACTTTCTCTCAGCACGCACAGTTGTCTTTAGCCACTTTCCCCCTGTCCGCCAGATTTACACTCGCCTCCGCTCCTCTATTTGCAGCTCCGCTAAGCGCTGCTTGAGTTGCTCCTCCCGCACCTCTCCCACCAGAGCTTTTGAGATTTGTCTCCGGAATGGCATTTGCAATTGCTGTAAAAACGTCCGCAACATTTGTCCCTGTCTTGGCACTCGTCTCAAAGAAGAGGAGCGACTCCTCATCGGCGTAGGCTTTCGCCTCGGCTGTAGAGACCTTACGTGCATCAGAAGAGTCTTCGGCACCTTCCGCGGCAGGCGGAGCATCAGCATCTTCTTCAGTAGCAGCAGTCGTCGTCTGGTCGGAAGAGTCGGAGGAAGCAAGATCAAGTTTATTGCCTACAAGGGCAATAACTATGCCGGGAGACGCTTGACGCTGGAGCTCCGCAACCCAGTGTTTGGCTTTTGTGAGGGAGGTGGGCTTGGTCAAGTCGTAGACGACTAGCGCGGCTTGAGCATTGCGGTAGTACATGGGAGCCAGGCTAGCGAAGCGTTCCTGCCCAGCCGTATCCCATATCTCAAATTTGATTGTACGTGAAGGAAGCGAGATTTTCTGGGTGAGAAAGGCAGCTGTAGGCGAAGGCGGTCAGCATCAGAGGGATCTAGATCTCTTCAGCCGTGAATAGCAGACGCTATCCTGAAGGAATATTGCGGAAATGGTTCAAATCAGGAACAAGGAAGATAGATCGCGGCATCGCTGACAAGTTTGCTTTTGCAACTCCCTGACACAGCTTTTGTGACCACGCCACCAAGCCTAACACGGGATTATATTGAACGTACCGCCAATTGTGGGTTCCTTGTTCTCTTGAAAATCATTATTGACAAACCGGAGGACGAGCGAAGACTATGTCGTCAATCGTGTTAGCAAGGTACGCATGACCAATATAAATGCGCCATAATTACTCCAGGAAGCAAGGAATGAAAGATGTGTAGATCTGAGCGGTAGTACCGAGGCTCGGTGGTTGGGTAGCACGGTGACACAAGCAGGACTAGGGGAACGTGGCCGGTGGAAGCTGCATTGGTAAAGAGTGATTGCCACGGTGGTGGGAGTCCAGGATTTTGGAAGACGGTTCACGAAGCCACATCGCAGTGAAACGCACCTTTCCCACAGCCGCTTCCCCAAGCAAGACAAGCTTGACGCTGCTGCTGGGTTTGGGAGCAGTGTTCGCAGAGTCCGTCATGCCGGGCGCAAGAGAGTGAAGTCCACCCGGTCTGGGTGAACGGAGTGCTGGGCGGGGGACGACAAGGGGACGACACGTTGTCTGAAGAAGAGGCTAACGTAAAAGATGGACTGGTAGGATCGCAAGCGAGTACAGTAGGGCTGAATCAGCTGCAGGTGTCGTGATGGAGGGCAGGCCCGAACCGCTGGACAAGGCGTAGCGTGACCCGCCGCGCTGGGAATAGGGCGTGGGCCAGACAATCGATGTTGAGCGTCGGGGGGACGCGGATGACCCGGTACGCGGGCTCGCCGTTCAGAAAGGAGGATGGGCGCCGCACAGTTGGCAGTGGCTTGACGATGGTGAACGTCGAGGTGTTTTGGAGGGATTCGAGTGCCAAAGATGGGAGCCTAAAAGAAGCTAGCGGCATCCTATCTCCGATCTTCCCCCCGAGCAAGTAAGCCGAATTTTTGGGTAGCCACGTTGATGCGATTCCTCCCGAGCTCCATACGACCTTTGATCAATGATATTAATGGCGCAATCGGACGAACGATCAAGGTCCCTTAGATGATTACGAGTCACGACCTTTGCCGGCAGTCCTGATATAGGCCGTCGTGGTCGGTCGGCAGGGATCCTAGGGACTGACTCACCGAATCTGCAGCCTTACAAGGTACGGTGTGCGGTGTGCGAAGGAGCTGACCACCTTGCAGGGACGTCTAAATCGCGAGCATGCCGTATTCCGCGAATGTGGGCAGTATTCGCGGCATGATGTCACCGAGCGAACTTCATTGGGGCTGGTCCCAGAAATAGGATTCCAGAAACATGTTTTGTGGAAAGGAATGATGTGAAGGAACAAAACTTGCTGAAGGCGCGACCTGGCAGGATCGCAGCGCCGTGCAGTTCTATCTTGCACAATTCGGGGTATCTTTCTTTGGTAATTGCATATTTTGCGCCATGGCAACCATATGCCGCTTGACCCGCGCCGATTCCCGCTAAACAACGGCAGCGTATCTCCTTTGCCCCATATGCAACCCATAGTGAATCCGAGCCGTGTCGCACCCAGCCGCATGATGTTGATACATGACGGTTGCCCATCAGTGAACTCTCGGAAGAAAAGAAATCTTGTGACCTTGCGATCAACCCGTCTAGCTCTTGTGGTATCTTATCCCGTGAACCTCCGTCTATGTTGAACGCCGAAAAAAGCCATTTTTTTAATACAAGAACGTCGGGGCCGTAATACGGGATTAGTGCGATTGTGGCTGAATAAAAGGAAGGGGTGTGCGACTTGGTGAGATAGATTTGTGGCCATGCCGAAAATGCTCATAGGGCTGAGTGTCGTGGTGGTACAGAGTCGTAACAAAAACTCGAGGCCACAAGCAGGCAATGATTGGACGGCGCCTGCGAGAAGGTGGGACTGGGCAATAGTGCGTGCCGTTGCGTTGTCAAGTCGAGAACATGCAGATCTTACTCATCGTCAGCCAAAACAAGCAAGGGATGTTTGGAGGGTTTGACGCACCCACTCCTGGAGTCCTGCTCCTCGGCGCAGGCAACAAGGTCGTCTGCTGGTAACAGCGCACACCCTCACACCGGCCTGTCGAAGGTTAGAAGTTGCGATCAAGTATGAAGACGAGTGCCAGCTTGCCTATCTTGGCTTCGGTGGTGGCTTCGGTTTAGGTACCCCGGTTGTATCGTATGCTCCGCGGCCCATATTGGAGTAGTTGGACTCTCGCGTGATCATTGTGGAAGACGTAGACTTTGCCATGTTAGCGACTCGGCGACTGATGTCCTAGGGGAAGGAACCAGAAGGGGAGGGAGGCGGGTAGCTCTTATATACCTAGGTAGAGCGCACGGGAAGGCATACGATAGAAAACCAGGCTGACTCACGGGATGCAGGGGATCAGTTCCGAGAATAGACAGGGCAAGCAGCCACGGGAGCTGAGTTGCAGGATGCAGGATATGCAGGACCAGAAGGATTGCACAAGCTTTGTAATACCACGGATGAGGTCGGTGTCAGATTGGGGTGAGGGTAATGCTTCCTCAGACTGGCCTAGGAGTGGACTGCGGGCGGGAAGGGATGGCGAATTGGCGTATATCGAGACTGGCGCCAAATTGGGATTTATACGACGAATGAGCGAGGAGCGTGTGACAGATCGAAAAACCACTGGCAGAACAGGGAAAGAGTGATGGCCAACCAGGAAACGAGCGGCGCAGAGGCGATTTTATACACGGCCGGGAGGATCAGTAATTTTGACGATTGAGAGGTCTCTCGGGAGTCTATGCAGGCTCGCTGGCGACGAGAACAGAGGTGGCTAAAAGGCTTCGAGATTTTCTTTACGAGGAGCTAAGGAGGACGTAGGTAGCCAGGGAGGGCTCTGTAGCCTATATAAGTAGGTAGGCTACCCCCATCTTCCCCTTAAACGCATCAGCCCCAGAGGAAGGGATCCCAGAAAGACCAAAGTGGACTCTAAAAAAAATTGGCCGCTGCTGGGATACGGGCACTTGGACTACGGATTCGACAGCCAGATTCCGCGAAAGGCCAAAGGCTAAAAGTCTATGTTTCTGACCCGCGGACAAAGAACCGAACATCCCCCACCCGTGGTTCAGCAAATTTTCCCATTTGTCGCGAGCACGTTTAGGGCATGATATCAGCCTCCGTTGTTGCTTTAATTAATCCCGGGACGACTGGAAGGTGGGTATTGCTTTTGGGCTCGGAACGGCAGGGGAATGGGCTTAGAGGGGGCGGCTTTTCTTTTTGGGGCGTGATGGGAATTGGTCCATGACGCAGAAATGGGCATTCAAGGGCGTGGAAAAGCGTCAGAATCGAGAAAAAAAACTCATCAGCTAGACGGGGACCAGGGGGCGAAAGCAGGCGCGAGGACAGTTCTCTGCGCCGCGGTAGGATGGAGAAGATGATGGGTCGTTTCATGTCGGCGTGTCAGGGTTGCCATCCGATATTGGGTGTGGAGCCCAAGATGTCGCATTTCATCAGCCAACAGGGAAGCGAGACGATCGGAGCGAGCCTGAGATTGGCCTGCCATTTGGTCTTTTTCGCTTCTCGAACATCGAGTGATAATTTACGGGGAAGGGCAGGCTGACATGAAACTAGAAAATTCGCTCGCTTGCAGCCTAGCAACAGGAATTAAAAACGGTTTTCCATCCCTGCAGGCCACGCTGTCGCGGCTCTGTTGCCTCGGGTAAAGTCGACCTGGGCAAACCCGGACTCCCCCTGACGATCGCCTACAGGCACGGAGGCGAGGTCGCTGTGAGGGCTGCAGAACGTAGTCAGTCAGACAGCACAGACGGGGAACAGAGGGGACAATGAGGCAGAAGTATGGGCAGCAGGCCTGCAGGGGACAGGGTTGGGGTGGAGGGCGCCTCCACAGCGTACCTGCACAAGCGGCACCCAGAGAAGCAGCATCCGGCAGGCACCGTCGCAACCCACCGCCCGGGCCATCGGTGCCGCTGCGACCTTCCAGAAAGCCTCTGCCCAGGTATGGTTGGGCCTCCGGCAACCGCCCTTCCAGCCTAGCCCGCCTCTTCCGCTGCATCACACAGACAGGAGCCTCTCCATCACTCGACTCGCTGCCCTCGCCGCCGCCATATCGCAGGCCTGCCAAATGGGTCTTGCTTGACTCGCCTTCTCCTAGAATATGTGTCACCAACGATATTGATTGGGCTTGCGTCCACCACTTTGCGCCGCCAGATCTCGGCCACGTCTGGATGTGGCCGGCGATCGCTGACCTGCCCTTCGGATCACGCTTTATTGGACGATGAGGGTGATCGGGCCAGGCTGTTGGGAACAGGTTCCCACGATGCATTAATATTGCCTCCACCACTCAGCATGCAGCCTGAAATTTACAAGAAGAAGAAAATTCTTCGTTGGCGGGTGGTGGCGCCAACGCGGTGGCTGCCTTGTTGGTGGCATGACTCCGATACCTTTCCCGTTGAAGTTCTCATGACCTGGATCTAGACAGGACGGGCATCAGGATTCCATTGCAACTGCCGGAGCTCGCGCGAGCGTATCGCACACTGACCATTATCAGCAATTGTTAATATACGGGTGCGGTAGTGGAGCTAGAAGCGCACTAGAAGCGTGTCCGCTGGAAGCCTCCTTCCACCCGCCGCGCGCTCTTCCCCAAGCAGTAATACTCTCGGCGATTGCTGGGTTTAAAAGGCGCTTCCGAGAAACCCCGGGCGCTTTCTAGCATAGCAGAGATCTCTCGGTATCTAGGCAATCCCTGCCTCTGGCAAATTCTTGACGTGCGCCGTTTGCTGATGTGTCTTATTATTACGTCTCATCGAACTGGCTCAGCCCGACCGGGGGGAAATGCACCAGAGCCGCAAAATCGACATGGTTATGACGCACGCTTCGATACGGCGAGGCCAATCGCTCGGCGACCGCATCAAAGCGGCAAAAGAGAAGTTGAGAACCATGCGGTGTATTAGTTACTCGACTCCGGGACTTCTCCGAACTAAGCGGCTCTCTGGGAGTTTCTCGTGTGCCAGGTTCGGGCGCAAAATTGGTCCCTTGGCCCCCGATCAAACGAACCCGATGCAGGTTTTCCCGCCACGTGTTGACTTGCCGCCGATCGCTTGTCCAATTTCGGGGCCCTCGGAGGATCAGTTTCTCCACCAGGGATCCCCCGACGCAGTTGCCACGTTGTGCTTCAGAACATGCGAACCCTGAATCGAGAACGCTTTTCAATGCAAAGTCATGACTCTTGGACCTGTTGGCGAAGAGGGAATCGGCGCGATCACCTCCGACGTAGACGCCGTATCCTCTCGGGCGACACTGCAGCACTCCCAAACCCTGACCCAAATCCGAGTACGATTATTATTAGCAAAAGTCGTCGCCAACAGCTGACAGACACGAACAAGCGCGAAACAATTAGGCCCCGGGGCTTCCGTCAAACCTGTAACGTCGAGCTAATGGCCGCGGATGTCGTCCCGGTCAGGAATCCCGCCTGAACGACCAGCTTGGCGATTAAGCTTTTGCAGGGGAGCCATGTGTCGTCCCGTGGTGACGGTTGACTGTGGAGATGAGGCCCGCCAGGCTGCATGGTTCGGCAGGGAAGCGAGATGGACCATTGAACAGCCTTCTGAGGAAATAGAAAAAGATAGAAAGGATCGCATTGATGTCTTGCTACGGCACGCCTACGGAATCTTCGCATTGCAGTCAAACACTCCGGACCGTCCTCGTTGAAACGGAGCGTTCCCGGCAGGCCTAAGGTCATGGCAGAGTTCGGAAAGACTACGCAACGCCCGACCAGCATCTTCTAGGATTCTCACTCTGATTTTGTTTTATTGTCCGGTACTTGAACCGCAGTTCTGATACCAAACCTATCGGAATGACCCAGCTGAGTCAGGTGTCAGCGGCCTTTAACAGGACCGTCTTGATAGCTGACTGATAAAACGCCCTGCAGCGATTTTCGACGCCAGAAGAAGCAAAGAGCTGGAATTCATAGGTGGCGACATTGAGGCCAAGCCATCCATTGCCCTATTAAGGTCTGTTCTCCAATTTCAGGTAGCTGCTGACTTGCTCTCTTTACAACGATATTTCGCAATTCCTGCTTTTCGGGCTCATCATGAAACCCGCAGTCTCGTATTGTCATGCAGTGGATTCTCCGTCGGATTCCGTGAAAATTGGTAACGTTAGTGTTGTCACTCACAGAAATCCATATCGTAACATCCTGCCCAAGTAGAACACGTTACTAACCTTTCATGCATTTTGGGGTTTAAACAATACTCTCTTTAAATTTCTTGCAACCTGTTTGACAATAGCGTTAGGTGCTTGCTATCTCATTTTCCAGATCCGCACTATGACGTCAGTCTCGCACAAATGTTTTTGCATCCTTTAAGATCTTCAGGGGGTTTACTCAGGCTGGAAGCTGGAAGCGCACAGGCAGGGAACTGTCGAGTCGTGTCATTTTTCTACCGCTGGCTGTGAACTGTCTACAATAGGCTAATTAGACCCATGCGATCTGGCTGAGGACAGAGGGCGAGAAATTACGTTGTATCCGGACTGTCGAGATACGAACTGACGATATTCAGACCTACAGGAATTCTGAATACATCCGAAGCTCCTAAAAGAACACGACATCCTTTTCTTTCTTTTCTGAGGCCGTGAACAGCACGACCCTCACTTTTAGCTCTCATAACGCGACGTTCTACCTACATCTTTGTAAAAGCAAAATATATCGCTCAACCTCGTTCATTCTGCGCGGCATTGAAGATAATATTAGTCAAGTACGTCTCTTAGGAAAACAGGAACTTGATCCAATGAGCTTGAGAGTGTCTCCTTTACGACGCAAATCTGAATCTAGATGTCAGAATAAAGGTTTAATGTTTTTACGGGGACGGGTTGATTCCCGAGCCTCACTTGGAATCATCTTCACGGCGTTGCTTCGTTTTGAGAATGAAATATCCATCTTATCTTCAGTCTTAGTTTATTTGAGTGACATAATCATCGAGGCTTCGAGTATTTAGAGGGGTTGGTTGTTCTTAGCAACCGCTGGCATTCTTAAGGAACGCCACATTCCAGCTTGAAGCTGCAGCTCCAAAATAATCAATATCGATCTACGTTTGGCCTGTCACATCATGCTATTTACTTACTATCGATTGCATTTTCACATCGTATCCAGGATTCTATTTAAGCTGCTATTCAAAGTGATATTCAAGTATGCCGATGAACGATCTCTGTTTTCTTTAGATAATCTTGGAACAACACAAATGGAAACTCCTCCACCAGAAGAACACAACAGTGCAGAAATTTCTCATTTACCCGTACAAACATTCGATCAACCCCAAGACAACGGTGAGCCCGCCGAATTTAATTCTCATCCGTCACCGAATTATCGTACTCTCTGATATCTGTGCGACAGCGGATGTGACTTCTGTAGCTAATATGAGCTTCTCTAGCCTTGGCACAAATAGAACATCTACAGGGGACAAATGATGCATCGGTCGGGAAGCTGGGGAGTGGCTTTGTTGGCGGAGGGGCGAATGACACGCAAATCAACGAGGCCAAGCTCAATGCCGAGGACTTACACAGTCAACATGCAAATCTATTTGCGCCAACGAGAACCGGAAATGAAATGGAAAGAGCTGTTTCTACTTTTCATGGGCTTGCCAGAGAATCACAGACCGGGTTGAACGGCCATGAAGCAACTACTATGGATAGAGAACTCGACGAAGACCTTTTTGGACCTGAGGCAGGTCCCGACGCAGGACCTGATCCAGAGCCCAACGAAGGCCCGTTTATTCTGACGGGTGATGTCACCAGCGAGATTACTCCGAAGGAGGATTCTCTTGGATCAGATCCTTTTGAGAGCCCAGTTCTGACCCAAGGTCGTACTGCACAAGGGTCTTACGATGTTCATTCACCGAATGCACCGTCCGTCGGAACAGATGCCCAAAAGGTTGTCGAGTCTCTGGAAATCCAATCACCAGGATCACAGTTATCATTAGAGACGCCCAAGAAACCATGTGACTACGCGCGGTCCCCCACCGAGTCCGAGCTCTTGGAAGAGGGATTTGAATTTCATTGTGATCTTCCTGAAGATGCCCAGATCGCACAAGTTCAAGACGAAGCCTTTCGGAAGGTACTCCGGGAAGTCGTTCCGACGCTCTCTCGTAAAGAGCAGTGGAACGTGTGGCGACGAGCTGTCACCCTGCTGCGCGGAAATCCAGAGTGGGACGTTTCAGAATATCTAAGCCAGTGGCAAGGAGCTTCTGGTGTGGAGAAGAGAGTCCAGACTCCACCAACTGTAGAAGAGGGCTGGACAAGGTACGAAAGTGCCACTTCAGATATAATACAACCTTCAAGCGGGAAATGGACGAGTTCCCCGGACTGGCCCGACGTCCATATTCTTCCAAAGCAACCAATAACGTTTGGGTCCGGATATGAAGCAAGACATGACGCAACAGCCAAATCGTCGACACAACTTGATTGTGCTGGAACGGAGGACGCGAGCACAATCGATTCAAACCAATCACCACCCGTCGGAGAAAGCGACAGCGTCGAGCTCGACGGTCTTCCTGTCGATCAACTGAGCAAGTTGCAAGTAGAAGCCCGAGCCAGAAAGCTCCTCGACATCTACCGTCAGCGTGCAGAAAACACCCATGATCCCAACCTCAAAGAATCCCTTGCTTACTTGAATCAACTGAAACCCGAATCCCAGATCCAATGGCTCAGCCAACAGCCCGACACCATCAAAGCCCGCGCCACCCAAGCCATTGACTTGCTCAGAATAGAGGGACAAGAAAACCATTCACCAAATCTGGAAGCCGACCTGCAGCACCTCGCTACCCTGGAGCCCAGTGCCCAGCTGGCGTACCTGCAATGGCCTGGCCCGCAGCCAGTGGCAAAAACAGCACTGGCGTCGTTCGGCCAGCAAGTCCAGGAAAAGGGCTGGCCGCACGAACGGTTCCAAGACCTGTATCAGATGCGATCGGATCAGCAGCTCGACTACCTGTTCGAACGCATGGACTTCTGGCCGGGCTTCGCCAAGCAGCACGGCTTGGAATGGAGACCATGCAAGTCGAACCCTGAATGGGAAGGCAAGTGGCCGGAATCTCCTCGGGCGCAGACTGAGGGAAGAGGGAGGACGGGGTCTCCGACGCCGATGCCAGATCTCCCAGGACGCAGCCCACAGAAATCAAGCCGTCCGAGGTCAATCCCAAGATCTCCTCTTGGCCGTCCGCCGAGCCCCAGAAAGGAGGTGCCTTCAAATGTCCATATCGCCACCGAGTTGGACGTTGCAAAGATCCCTGGCCTCGGAATCACGCACGGCGACGAGCTACTCGCTCCGAGCATCTCGCCAGCAGCCCAACAGCCCAGCCCTCGACAAGCCCCATTCCCAGACCCAATCCATCCCCAGGATAAGAAAAAACCAACCTCTAGTCCCACACCAACCTACACCTCCTCCCTCTCCGTCCCTACTGCTCCTGCCAAATCCCCACCACCCCTCTCCTCCGACATCCCCATGCCCGACGCCGATGCCGACGCCGACGCCCACGTCCCCGCCATGCACCCATCCCGCATCCGCTCCTGCGTCTCCACTCCCACTCCCACCCCTATCCCCCAATCCTCCCCCTTCCCCTCCCCCTCCCCAGACATCCTCGCCGCATCCCCTCCCACAGTAACCCCACGGACACCAAGCCTCAGCCCACCAAAGAACCCACCCAGACCCGTGTCCCGCTCCCGCTCCCACTCTAAATCCCCATGGAAGCGCAACGTGGAGTCATACGTAGACATAAACGTCTCCATCTCCCCAAACCCAACTCCTACCCCGACGCCGTGCATACCGAAACGAGATTCGCGACGCAAAACACCAAATCCACATCCGAGAAATAGCACAGCCCCAATATCGCCCTCGAAAGTTGAAAAATCAAACCCAAAACCGAAATCCAAAACCTCACCGAAGAAGACGCAGGCACCAACCGGACGAAAAATGACGGAGAGCGGGACTAAAAATAGGGTCAGAGAGGCAGTCCAAAAGATCGAGATGATGGAGCTGCGTAAGGATACCGAGAACGAGAACGATGGAGGAGCAGAAAGGGAAAGGGACGAAGGGGATGGGGGAAATGGAGGGAGGGAAACAACCCCGCGGCGCAGCCGGAGGATTCAGGAGCGGAGGGAGAGGGAGGCGAGCGGGAGTCCGGGGTCGTCTTAGATAAGGAAGGCAGATGGGTGTATTGGATCTGAGCGTTGTATGGGAATGGTGAGATGTTTGTCAAGGTTGTCGTTATATGGTCGTGGGATTGCATGCGCTGGAAAAGGAGGGAGAGGGGTGGGGTTGGGGTATTTGTGTTGCTTGTGTCGAGACTTTACCGCAATGAAGGAAAGAAGTGTCGTGTCGTGTCATTCAATTCTCTGCTTTGCAGTGCTAGCATTCAACCTGCTTTGTCGAAAGGCAACGTGCTGCAACAAAGCACCCAGTGCAGAATGCAACTCCAAAATGCATCAAAAACGACCACCTGCGCCAACGCTTTAAAATGTCCAAATTCCTTAGTGTCTCACATTCCTCACCAACCAGTCCCGTTGAATTCCCCTGCCCAGCCGGCAAAATCACGTTCTTCATCTCCACCCCCATAAGCGGGATCAACAGGAACGTAAATAGTAGCGAAACCAGGGCGCCGAGTGCCGCATGGCGGGGTTTCAGTGACTTTATCTGCCAGGCGACCGGTAGTACTACAAAGATCCAGAGCCAGAGAAGAGTAAGAGTGAAGAAGTAGGCCCAGGTGGTCTTGAAGGATATCCAGAGGAAAAGTGGGGAGAGATTGTTGGTAATATAGCGCTCGATGGCAGCAGCGGTATTGTAGGTGAGGAAGAAGGCTAGGACCCAGCTTGCAACCCAGCGTGTCATGAATTGTTTGAATGTCTGATAGAAGTTAGAGGAGCAAATGCGGAGTTACGCTGCGGAGAGGGTTCACAAGGTTTCCAAACAAGGGCGGTCTTGTGGGCGCGGCGGCATTCGTGTTGACGTCTTCCTGATCTCCTTGTGCCTGTGTTGACATTTCGATGGCTACGACGCCGGACTCGTAGCTGGGTGGAGCAGGTTGGCTTTCGGTCACGTTAAAGAATCGACGGCTAGCTTCAGCTATCTTGCGAGAGTAAATGGAGGCTTTGTAAGTGATTGCGGGGCTGGGTGACAACATCTCAACGAATAGCGAACTAACGGGTAGTCAGGCAACGCTACACTGATGATATTTGCTGGAACGTTGGTGAGATATGGATGGATGGGGGACGGTGGAGGAAGAAAACTCAAAAGAAAAGGTCCGGGAAAACAAGTTACGTCTTTCCACGCTTCTTGAGGGAGCTGCGCCTGACCTGACGCTGGAGAGGAAAGTGCCAACCCATTGTTGCAAGGCATTATTGAAGGGCCGTAGAATATTGTGCAAGAGCATTGCGGTCTCCGCAGCGGTGGAGAGAAAGCTTTTCAAGATGATCGTGATCCATTTCCACCTGCAAAGTTCAGCAGCAATAGCGTGAAGTCCGGACGTAGTTTTACTAGAGCAGTAGGTAGGAGAGATAATATATAAACAAGAGTCTAGAAGCGGCGACGATATTAAAGGACGGCGTCGGCAAACCTTCTTTGGTCATCCTTGGCGTCTCCCGTCTGACTTTGTCTCCATGTTGTCAATTATCGTGTCTGAGCAAATAGAAAGATTGCTCGACTAAGACATAGCAAATTGCATGGATCAAAGAATAAGATCATCAGTAGATACCAAAAGAGACAATACCTATCGACGTAGCCTGTCAAGACTTGAGCCAGCATTCATGGAGGATCAACGGGTTTAAGCTTTTCTTGACAATGGCAGGAGTCACTCTACGCTTTCTCGATGACATAGCTCAATGGCAACTATAATCTTACTTGCTTATCCTTACAAAGTTTCCAGTCGTGATCTGATGTCTTTGACAAGTAGGGTGTTCTATGTCGATAATACCAGCACTGTCAAAACAACATAGCCAAGCGAGACAAAGTAAAATTTCATTCGATATTCATAAATCTTCTTCAGACTAAGCCAACGTTTCCAAGTCAGATACCATCAAATACCCTGTCAAGTCTGCGATAAGAATACACAAACAAGATCTCATGCTCCATTTGAGCCTATCCCATCGCTTCTAAGAGAACTTCTTCGAAAGCTATTCTTGAGCCGACTGGTTACCTTGACTATCCTGAGACCAAGGCCCCTGCGGGTTCTCTGGTAGTACCGCGGCTCGAGAACCCGCGATAAATTTTGCGGTCTCCTTATCGCAGCCGTGAACGGCTTGGAAGTGAGCAACTAGATTATCGCGGCGGTTAAATCCGTTGCCTGCGGGAGTTCGGACGCATCCTTCGATATGGCAGTGAAAGGCTGAAGGTTGGGTATGGGACCTGAGGTGACGCGAGAGGTCGCCTTTCCGTTTGTAGGATTTGGGGCAATGGGGGCAACTGTGAACTGATTGCCTGTGACGGTGGCAAAGGTCCCAGCAAGTGTTGTGCCGAGGTATACAAGTTTTCGAAGAGAGCACTGGGATTGCGCCCAACATTCCTAAATGGGTCAGTCAGCGATAAAAAAAAAACTCACGCAACCCCGGCACCGCCCCCAGAATGAGGCAGTGAACCAGGTGCGTCGTGGATCCCTATCCTGTCGTTCCCTTGATTGGGCTGAATTGGATTCATGTTCATGGCTGAAGGCAAAAGGAGGCTTGGCAGGGCAAGTGGCTTGCCAAGAAATGCAGTAGAATCAGCGAATCAAAGGCGAGGCTGAAGCAAGAGAGACACCTTTTCAGCGCAAAAATCGCGAGGGGAGACACAAGTATATGTGCTCTTGCTGGCGACAAGACCCCTGCCCATCGATGCAAACTCTTTGCCCTGCTGCAGGGGCGCTCTTCCCGCAGGGCAAACAGGGCCGCCATGTTGCAAGGACAGGAGTTACGCGAGGTGACAGAAGTCAGTGACCCAAGCTTGGTCAGCAACCCACATCTGTACCTTACACAAGAGAATGTGTCCTTTACGCTTGGACAAAGCCTAGTTTAACGGAAATACTCACCATTTGCTTTGAGTACAATTGACATATGACTTTTGGCCTCGGAATAGAGCAGACAAAGTTCATAAGTCGACAACTGTTAGCACACAATTGATTGGATTCGAAAACAAGGCTGCTAGCACCCATTGAAGGCTCATTTGTACAATCAAGATACTGTTGTCTCTAGCTCTGACAGGGCACGGAGAAAGAAAGCAATCTACTCACTCTTTCCAGCTCTAAGGCACTATCCCCTACACTACTAGGAAGAGGTCAATCCTTCTACTCGTTCTGAAAACTCTTGTCTTCGCTTGTGCCAGCCCTGTTGAAAATCAATAAAGCAAAAGAACTAAGATCGACACCGATAAGCGCATTGCAGGAAACGTTTCAACAAACCCTGGCGATTGGCTGCCTTGTATTTCCTAACCAGTAAAAAAAATGGACCTTTTCCTGACAGAGTAGGGGATGTATCGTGGCACAGCGTTCTAATGATACTAAAAAATGCTCTAAATACAAAATGGGTCAGTGCAATCTTCGAGAAGTCTTAATCGGTATGCTGGAAGAGTTTGATGATTGCCTTCATCTAGATAGGGTTTCAGTAATACGGTAATTCCTGGATATGCGCAATAGCTTCAGAGACGATGTCATTTATTTCGCAGACAGAGATCATTGTGAAAAATTAGGTCCGTGGTCTGTAGAGTAACACTTTACGGAAGCGAATGTATGTTTAGAGCTGAGAAAAATTCCTTGGTGCTTTGTGGAGTATTGAACTCTGCCCGTAATGAGTTACTTATAAAGAGGGTATACTCTACTTGTGTAGAAGGTATATCGTCATATCCTAGTTTGTTTCTTTGTAGAATGCTTTCACCTGTTTGTTCTAACAGCCAACTTGAACAGCTATTGCCTGGTACAGGAAACTCTTGATCAAAGAAACAGCTTCCGAGAAGATTCTTCCGTCTCATGGATGTTAATTTCAGTGAACTGTGAAAACGACTGGACGGCCTTCAAAACAATATTTCACGGAAGAAAATATACCCTGAGACCACAGGATAAGTCTTCGGGGATCTCTAGGCCCTATAGCTGTTTGATTATATCGAGAACTTACTGTATGCTTTTGCGGATTCTTAGTCAATACATATTGAAGGTAAGCCGCTCTCTGATTCCTCGAGTTCGCCATGAACATCACCGTATTTGGCTTCCATACACTTGAGGCAGAAAAGCTCATTCTTTTTCAGAAGACCGATGCTGTGCGCTTGCCCTTTCTGAGTGAGGATACTAATGGCGGCAAGTCTTGCCGCCCAATTGCCATGCGCACGGAATACACCAACGCAATTCGGAGGAGGCGGATCAAGGAGCTCTTCCCAGCAGTCGAGAGAGACAAAATCTTTACCTGCTTCCGATCCTTCTTGCAGAGACGTGCGTGCCGATTGAGCATTGGAGCCGACCGAACACGTGCAAGGAGCTTCCAATGCGGCCAAGTCGTTAAATGGGACCTCCATCACATTAAGATCTGCAACCCATTCCGAGCCTTCAAGTACCTTGATGACCGCTTCGACGTAGTGGGCATCTTTATCTATACTTCGACGGGCATCGGTATCTAAGGGAAGCGACCAATTGGTGAAACTAAGATGGAGCGAAGTGCTTTTGAAATTGTCTTCCCGTTGGCGATTGTATGGCGAATGATTCACAACCCTGTAATCATAGCCAACTTCACGAATTTCTGGTCGGTTCGGTGCTATTAGGAGGGATAGACCAGGCTTACCAATGTTGCCTACTAAATGGCGAACAACATGATGTTGAGCTTCCGCGGGGTCCGTTAGGAGGCGTTCAGCAACGTAGATGGAGTTTCCAGAGCATAAGGCGAAGACCTGCCGCAGAAACTGAGGATCTATCATTGTGGAACCAGTTTCCAGGTAAGCAAGGCATGAGAAAACTTGTGCCAAAGATGGATCAGCCAAGATCTCCGGGCGAATAACAAGGCTTTGCAAGGCGGGAGGCAGAAAAGAGGCTTTTGGATCCTTTCGAAATTTTGTTGGTATCCATGTCGCACTATTTATTGGTGTTGAGATGACCCTTGCAGATATAGACGACCCCAACCGACTCTAAAATAGTCGAGACCATTGCAAGTCCATGAAGAGATAAACTAAGTGAACGATCATGTCTTTCACCTTCTGCGACCAAAATCTGAGCAGGCAAGTCGCGATGCAACCTCTCAGAGGTCCAATTAGACGGTGAAAAATCTCTGTCCACTAAGCAGATGAAGTTCCAAAGCTGAGGCTCAGAAATTTCCTGGGACTGGAAGCGAGCTAAGGCTTGTTCTGGCGTAATGTGCCTTCGATAACCACGTTCCCATCTTTGAAAGAACTCAGTGGCCTTGACTTCGGTTGTAGCGTGTTTTCGGACGTACAAGCCACACGAAGAGTTTCCCCAAATAGCAACAAAATCTCTTGCACAGCTGCACCGATTAAGAGACTCATGTTCTATTTGAGGGATTCGCAGGAGTTCTTCCCGACTGCAGAAATGGAGCGGTGGGGGTAGGTTCATATAGCTGTACTCGCATTCAGCTTTGGATCCACGATAGATGTCGACGTTGACTCGGAGGCAATAGACCCTTTCGCCTTGTTTCTCTATCTGCCTTATCCTGTTTTCATAGTCGTATTTTAGTGAAGAATCGGGAAAAATTAGCCACCGCGTGTGACCGCTTTGACCACTCTGAACGGTTGCGTCATCTCCGGTATCGTGATGGGGGACGGCGGTTGCTATTTCCAACGCACAAGGGATATCGTCAAGTTGAAGACGATCATAGTGAGCATAGACAATGAACGCACTGGACCGATCGATACCGATACGCGCTGCAAAGTCCCTCAGATAAGCAACGCCGCAATCTGAATCGTGGGTCTTTGCAAGGCTACAAAGCACATCTTCGGAAGAGAGACCAAAGAATGGAAATGCCTTGACTGTGCCGCTTACAAGAAGTGGCACGGCGCGCCGCTGTCCCCAGTATATAATTTGTAGATATTCCTGGTGCAAGTCGCCGCGAGCGAGAAGCAATGACTGCGCTGCGGCCGCCAGGTTTCCGAGCCAACTAAGATATCTAGACTTGAGTGCTGCTAGTTTCTTTCGGGTTTTTCCAATGCGTGTCCATATTTCAACAATGAAACTTGCAGCTACATCGATGTCGCTGTGAGGCAGGCGCCAAAGGCCAAGTAGGGCTCCAAATGCTGTTAGACGAAGCGTAGTTGACGAAATCCGCGTATGGTCGTTTTCACTCAACACAGCTTTCGGACGACCATAGTATCTCAAGTGAGACAAAGTCAGGGACCATCTTGATGGCGCGGCTGTGCTCGAGTCACTCACTAGGCCAACTGTGACAATCGCATTCGGAGGGATCAGGTCATCCTTAAAATGGATCTTTCTCGCCTCTTTTCCAAGTACTATCATGTCAGGATACAAGTTCCATGCTTTGAGAGCAAGCAGCATCGCTGCGTCTGTTAACATCTGAGGTCTTTCGCTCAAGAGCTCCTCCAAACCGTTCATGGCAGACTGCCAAGAAGTAATAACGGATTCGTAGGTCGTTGGGGCAGTCGTGAAGTTGGGAGAAATGTTTCTCGAGATCAGCATGTGCTGGCATCGCTCCCATCTTTTGGCTGTCTCGGTGCAGCGAAGCCATGCTCGGGCACTCGAGTCCCATGCTGCAAGGTCTTCTCGCAGAAACTCCTGTTGTGCGCCAAGAAGCGAGGATTGGGCAACAATCTCATGTCGGCCAAAGGCCTCAAGGATCTGTTTCTTGCGTGCTTCGACGAGTTCTACCCAGATAGAGATTGCAGTCTTGACGTCCCATGCCTGGGCAAGCAAAGCGGCTAAAAGATAAATACCAAGTGCAGATGTACCTGAAGTTGCCGCGGCCCATATCGCAGTTCCGTCGGCGCCAATGTAGTCTTGAAAAGGACCATGATGGCTTTGTGCGTCGGGGTTTACTCCTGGAGCGCGTAAGATTGCACATATACGCTTTCCGTAAGCACTGATTAATTTTGGCGTTGAGGGGACTAACTGCTCAAATAGAGCTGCCAGTCTTCGGGCAATCTTGTGCTGGGGCCCATCCTCCGCTTCGCAGCGCCGCTTCTGCGTTAGTGCAGGCCCCACTGAAGCAAAATCAGGGTGCGCTTCAACCTTGACAAGTGAAAAGTCAAACTGTGCATTTGCAAAAGCTACAGTATTATCATTCCTTGCGGAGAAGGCAGAGATTTGAAAACTTCCCGGTGAGGCCATACGGTAAATCTTTTCTGTCTCAATGATCTCCACAGTAACATTTAACAGAACACGTACACGCTGAGACTCAAAGAGCGATTCTCAAGATTCCTTTAAACACTCAATATAAGCAATCGATTGCGAGTACCGTTCGAGAACACTGATGTATCGGTACGAACTCAGCCTTATCGTGTCGAAGGTGAGTCCATGAGAAATAACTAGGACACTACAACAAGGCAACGAGGCAACGAGGCGTTAAGCCGCACTGCAGCCCAACAGCCTTACGACCTGCAAGCAAGTGCTTATGGCGAGAACTCGGTACCCCAGGTGCACAGCCTTGTGCTGCGGAGACTTACCAAAAAGGCGAAGTAATATTGACTGGGAACCTCCAGCAGAAATAGAGAAGAGCGGACATACCTAAATCTTCATGGCTTTGTTCAGAACACAGCTGAATCTACCTAGTCGTTTTGACAAAGGCGGAGCTTTTGCGCTTGAATTGTGACTCCTGGACGCACTCTGAGATTAATGTGGATGTTATTGACAGAGCCGCGAGATGGCACCGACATGACCATCCTTGCGCCTACGAGATGCATGTGCTGCCAAAACTGAGGAATCTTGGCTTTGTCGATGGTGAGAGGACTTTCAAGCAATTCGTTACTATATAATTCGTTTGGTTGAGGAGTTTCCCGAACCTTATAATTGCCTTTTCACCATTGTACAATATTCTCCGCGTTCGCCTTGTCTTCGACAGAAGCCACTTTCGACCTTCGCCTCGAGATCAAGTTATCATGCCGTATGTTCCGCCCCAGCCTTCTCGCTCACGCTCACGCTCTCGTGGTGGTATGCCCTGACCTTTGTGGGATCAACATTACCCCTTTCGATCTGTCTGACCTTGTGGAACTCGACGCGCGTCTTCCAGGCTGGCCTGTGGGTCATGAACAGCTCCTCGACCTCCTCAAGTGTCTTGCCCGCGGTCTCGGGAAACATGAAGAAGGAATGGAGTGCCATGCAAATGGAGAAGATGCCGAAGATGAGGTAGGTTTTCCACTTGATGTTGACGAAGGCCGGTGGCGTAAAGTAGCCAAGGGCAAAGTTAAAGATCCAATTGGACATAGTAGTCAGCGCGACTGCTTTGCCTCGGACACGCAGGGGGAAGAGCTCGGGTGGATAGACCCAACTATAATAGAGTTAGCCCCCGAGATCATATGCTGGGATTGACTTTGGGCAGATTCTGCGAAATAGGTTGATGTGGAAAAGTCCCTAAGTTTCAGAATATAGGGTGTCTCATGAAGCTTACCTGACAGGACCCCAAGTAGGAGCAAACGAAGCAACGACGAGATAGGAAGAGGCAATCACTGCTTTGGCAGCAGAACCGGATATCTGCCAGCTTTCCTCAGGAGTTCCGTTGAAACCACCGGGTGGGGCTGGAGATCCGTAGGAAGCCATCAACCCGGCACAGGTAAACCACCAAATTGCAAGCGAGATGGCGCCGCCGACAAGCAAGACGCGACGACCGATGCGGTCGAGGTATAGAAGGGCCGGGATTGTGAGTAGGACGTTGACCACGTAGTTTATGGATGAGGCAATGAGGTTGGAGTTGCTGCTCAAGCCGGCTTGGCCGAAGACGTAAGAAATATAATACATTATCACGTTCATTCCTGTTCGGACTGTTAGTCGCTGGACGCGAAGCTCGACGATAAAGCTGACCTGTGAGCTGGGACCAGATCTGTGTGAAGACTCCGATGTGCGTCCTATTGATCATGTGTGGCTTGAAGAGCTCAAGAAATGTGACATCTGCATCCCGCCGCTCGAACTCGCACATCTCCTGGATCTCATTCATTTCAGCCTTGACGAAGTTGTGCTCTCGATTGCCTTTGGCATGCACTAAAGAGAGGACGCCATGGGCTTCTTCCCATCGATCTTTACGCGCAAGCCATCGTGGTGATTCCGGCAAAAAGCAACAGCCCGAAGAACAAGATAATGGCGGGGATTGCTTGCAAGCCCCAGGGTAGTCTAAAGGCCGTTGTACCCTTGAGGAAGCTGCAACCGTAGGAGATATAGTACATGATCAGTATTCCCCATGTAATCGCCCATTGTTGGGTACCGACGACGAGCCCACGTCGAGACGGCGGCGCAAGCTCTGAAACATATACAGGAACTTGAGCAGAGCAGACACCGACAGAGAGACCGTTGATGAAGCGGCCGACGATGAGCATGGCAATATTCTGGGAGGCACAGACAAGGATAGAGCCGAGACACCTGTGGCAGAGTCAGAAACTTTTGTTTCTTGCACAGATTTCTGAAGCTCACCAGATGACCGAACCAACTTGAATCGAAGATTTCCGGCCAATTTGATCGGTCAGCCATCCCGAAATCAGAGCTCCAACAAAAGAGCCCCCTGCCATGGAGGCAGTAATTCCACCTTGGACATCACTCTTTGGACCTGAACAATCAGGGTTATTGGTGAAAGGATGACCTTTAGGGCCTTGGTTAAAGTAGCATTTGTATTGATTTGTTCCGATGCTGAATAATTGGTGAGCAAGGTGAAGTAAATAGCGACAGTGATCAAACCGCTTACATAGCAGACATTGAGGAAATATCGAAACCAAACAGACCACCTCCAATGACCGAGATGGCCGTTATGGCGTAGATGTTACCAATCTTCCACATAGTGCCGCTGCAGGATTAAACGTTTTTCCAACTGCTGCTATATACGAAGCAATGCGTGCCACGCTATCAGCTGAAGAAATTGAAAGGAGGAGAGAGTGGTATGACTGAATATCGAGATACGGGAGGTCCCGGCCATAACGTTTTAAAGGTAAGAGCGAAGGTCGGGAGCCACAGCCAAATTAGCCGTGCTGTTAGTGACCGTGTCTTCGGCGTCACTGTGAGTCGCCATGGGAGCGAATGGTATGTTGTGCCCGGCTGTTCATTCACTGAAGGCCACCGCTTTCGGGTGGAGAACCTGCGGCTTCCAGTCGAAGATGAAATGGAGGAAGCGGCTCAACACGTACTTAAGGGCTGCCGTCACTCGGTTAGAGGATTTCAGCGGCTCAAAACGGGCACTAATCCATCAGCTCAGGATCATTTATCCGAAGAAAGCTTGATCATACGTTGCTTTTGACGGCCGAGGAACGATAATCTGGCGTATGCGCATGTGCATTTATTTGTGCTGCCCCAGCTTTCCGCTCGGCACTTTACCTCGTATTTGTCTGGCTGTGTGACGAACTTCTGGTCAGGTTACCACACCATAGTTGCGATTAGTATCTCCCAGCCTTCTTCACAATGAATTTCTCGGATGAAGCGTTTGCACTGAGATATAGGAAAATGAAAGAAATGGCTACTACAGCGGGCTGAGATTTTTGCCGCACTGAAGATACCCATCGCGGCAGCTATACCCGTTGTCGAGACCGACATTGGCAAGACATTTGCAGAGCTCGACATTCGAAGGCTCATTCTTTGGATATTCCTTGTCGAGTGACACCAGGGAGATGGTCGCCATTGCTTGAAGTTAGAGCCAAATTTAGTCCTACTGACTATAACTCCCATGTGTTTCCTTCTTTGACTTGAACTCTCTTTAGACCTGGACTTTGATCGATCAGATGCTTTCCATCTCGAAGTCTTTGTTTGCTATTGCCATGAACTTCAGAGATTTGAGAGCTTCGAAAAGCAGAAAAATTTGCCGAATTTATAGCCTGACATTGCTAGAGCCATCTCTCCAGACTTCTCATGATCGCAAAGTTTGTGACATGGAAAAAGGTGGAGTTTATGTGAGCAATGACATTCTCCATCTTACAATGGCGTTGCAGGCTGCAACGACGTCCTCCACAGTCTTCACTTGATAGGAATAGCAATTGACAACATGTACTTTTGTTTTGAGACACTAGTTGATAGTGCATGGAAGATCAGCCCCGCGATGGACACTAGATACTGAACAGCGGTGAGAGGGTTTACCTGTCCTAATGAGTGAGGGTTAAGAGCCATCGACACCGGAGACGGTGTAGCGAAAGGTTGTTGGAAGGCGATGATGAGATTTTTCCAGGTTGGGCTTCTGGGGATACGCTTCTGGGCTTTCATTCAAGCATCCCAAGGGGATGGCTGAGCCTTCTATGGGAGTTTGTAAATGATTCTGGAGGTGTCGCCTCTTGGAATGATTTCTCTAAACATTCCACTCAGTATTCGCAATTCAGTGCAGGAAATAGTCGTCATCAATATACAATCTTCATTGAAAGAAGATCCCCAAATTTTGTGTCGTGCATAGTCATCCTTGCTATCCTAGCAAGGCCAACCAGCGAAGTGGAGGACAGCAAGCTTCACGCATACCCCCTGTCACACGAATCTCAATGGTCTCGTGCCTCCCTTTCGATTTGACGCAATTGAGAGCCTTTCCAAAGCGAATCTCCGTTGACTTAGTGTTTGCGAGAGGGTACATTCCACTCGCAGTAAGATAAAAGCTTTATCCAGAGGTTGTTGAATCCTTAGAGTACCGGTCTGCCGCTTTTTCCGCTGCGGAACCGGTTCAATGGTCTCCGTCCCTCGAATGGCGGCTTCGTGCCGCAGCCTGCCATTCAACAACGTCCACTTGCAGATTCATTGTCCACTGGTGATCTGAGACTTTGCTGTTGGCAAGAATCCTCTGGACTCCAATGTGACCGAATGCTTCGAGTTTAATAGCGGCAACTTAGGCGCAACGTAACGAGCACACTGACCCTCGACTTCATCACCTTGTCAGCTACCGACTTGTCCACAGACGCCCGCCAAAACGCTCCTGCATACTGCCCACATGGCGCAAATAAATTGGCGGACAATCAATATAGATGCCTACGATCCCGAATCAGCTCTAAACTTCCCTCTTGAAACCCTTCTCCCAGGATCCCTCTCCGCACCGTCGAATTCCTCGGAAGCAGCGCAGATTGGGCAACAGATAAGACAGCTCTTACGGGCAGGAGATAGCGAAGGTGCGCTGAGGGGAGTGCTCGAAACAGCTCCGCTAGGGTCCGTCCAACGTTGGAGTTTCACCACCAATTTCCATAGTTCGCTATTTGCTCAAGCTGCGGGAAGCTAACAAAGCGACATCACATACAGAGGCGATGACCGTGCGAAAGAGGTCCATACGGCTACTGTGATCGAGGTTTTACAAGGAATTCGGCAATCAGACGTCTCTAAGGTTCTTGTCTCTGTGCTTCAGAGCGACGGTGGAACGGCACTTGGAGATACACTGATGAAGTACATGTGAGTGTCTCCCTCTCTCAGAGATTGATCGCAACGATTGACAGAGGACCGCAGCTACAAGGGTATGTCCACCGGGAGCTCAGCCTCTGCACCATCAACGCCCACGCGCAAATCCTCCACAATAACCCCTCAGGCCACTGGATTCAGTCAAATACAATCAAGAAATCTCGGAGAAGGAGGAGGCGGTCAAGCAATGAGTGTGTTGTTGAGCTGGCATGAGAAGCTTGTGGAGATTGTCGGAGTTGGCGGGATAGTGAGGGTCATGACGGATAGAAGAACAGTATAAGCATCGAATAGTTCTGTTCGTAACTATAATGAGATGCTGAGAATGAAAAAGCGCAATTTGCTAATGGGCCCGGATAGAAGATATTGATTTCTCTACCTCCCAAGGACTTTGGGAGAAATATTTAAAGCTTGTTCGAGCTGCATACTGGCGGCGCCCATGTAGATCCTTGGATGTTCCCAACGATGAACAATTTTATCAGGGCCGCCGTTGCGAAATGTCAAAGACATATAGGAGGTACACATCATCTGTTGCTCCTGTAGGGTCGCACCCAGCGGGTGCCAGGCACGCCAGGGTACCTTCTGCTCGGAAGACTTTCCTTCAATGTTCTGTACCTGCATCGTGCTATCTCGCAACCGACGTCATGAAAGACAGCGGAGAAAATTTCTGAACTGGAGGATCAAATATTTATCGGGTAGTGTCGAAATGGATTACGGCTGAGGGGAGACTTCACCAGAGTCGGATGAGCCGACCATGAATCTAACTCTACGACGATCTTGCATCCAGAGGGGCACTTTCGACAGCCTCCTCCGAGCACGTCCGCAACGCGCGACGAGACGCGCGTGGCCTGTGTCCTCGGCATCCCAACTACGTTTCTATGCTGTCCAGGCTCCCGGAGCCCCTACTCTTCAGGTCTTCGATCATCAGAAGAAATTCTTACAGAAGGAGCGTGCTGCCACCCAAGTGGAGCAAAGCCGACGGACAGAATACTTGAGAGATGAACTTGCGTCTCGGCTTTGTGACCGCCTTCTCGATGTCAATCGCGAGTTCCCGAATGTACTGGACCTTGGAGCGAATGCTTGCAACATTGCTAAGATTATAGCTTCATCGCCAGACCTTCAATCGCGCATATCACGCCTCACGTGCGCCGAGACGTCCCCTTCCTTGCTACATCGAGACGAAGAGCCTTCGTCCTCTGACACCGTAGAAATTATCCGAGAAGTCGTGCCGTCCTTCGAAACAACTCTTCCGTACGAGCCAAGCACTTTCGACGCCGTCTTGTCCTCTCTCTCCATCCATTGGGCTAATAATCTCCCTACACTCCTTCAAAATGTCAATCACATACTAAAACCAGACGCACCTTTCATTGGTGCCATGCTTGGAGGAGACACCCTCTACGAGCTTCGTTCGTCACTTCAACTAGCTGACATGGAACGGCGAGGAGGAGTTACTCCGCATGTGAGCCCTCTAGCTGATATCCGAGACGTGGGAGGTCTCTTGACAAGAGCCGGGTTTAAGCTTCTCACTGTTGATGTGGATGATATCGTGGTTGAGTACCCAGATACTTTCACCCTAATGCAAGATCTTCAAGCCATGGGAGAGAGCAACGCTCTTATACAGTCTGTTGGCGGGGCGGGTCTCCCAAGAGATGTCCTGTTGGCGAATGAGGCCATATACAGGCAGATGTACGCCAAAGGTGGGCCTGGAGCAATGGTTCCTAAAGAGGGCAAGCTCGAGGAGCAGACAGAGGGATCGATTCCAGCGACCTATCGCGTAATTTACATGATTGGGTGGAAAGAAGGGAAAGGTCAAGAGCAGCCGCTTCAGCGTGGGAGTGGACAGACTAACTTAAAAGATGTCCTGGGCGGTGGAGATTTCCAAGGTCAGTAGTAGTGACATCTTCAGTCTCCCATCGCACAAATGCAAGAGGCGGTCAGATTGTCGGCGGTCGACATTGTTACTCCTCTTGCATTGATGAGACCGAATGGCTAGGTGTTTGTTCACGACGGCGATCAGTTTCAGGAGCTTGCTCAGCGGTCATAACAGCAAGACCGTGACGGAAGCAATCCCTTCAACTCGTAGTATTCAAGTTATCAGCATCCAATTTTCGCCATGGAGACACCGAGGCCGCCACTACATTCAATTTCTAAAGGATGCGGAAGATGTTGAGGTTTAGATGCGGTTAACATTGTTTCAATCCCCTGCAGTCTAAGAAAAGTGTCTGAGATGTGCGTCCGCCAAGTTTCACTGGAACTTCACATGCTTGGTGCCGGGCAGTGACGGGAAGGTATGTCCCCTCTACTTCACTACTTCGGCATCGAAATTCCAGCCCAGTGTTCAGTATCCTACGCTTCCCACACAAACGTGCCATTGAAATATAACAATGCAAGCAGTCCACTAGATCACTCATCTACCTTCGTATCCCCGTATTCATCGTTGTCCACCTCCAGCCTTGAAACCATTTCTTTGACCAAGATTGAAGTTATTGGATTCTTCTGCATCACGTCTGCTATCGCCGGCCTCCTGATCAAGCGGGCTGTGGAGCGATACCTGATACCCGACGACCGTCCAAGCACTAGCACCAGAAGTTTCCAGCCCGTCTTTCGAAATGTCCTTGGATCTACCAACTATGCCCTTCAAGGCGGCACTGGCAATTCCCGGTCTCCTGTTCAGAATATGACTGGAATAGTCGATCACACAGCAACCGCAGATGAGACGTCAATGCTACATGAGAGAATCGAGCGTCGTTCATATTATCGAGCAAATACGGCGATTGGGAACGAGTCATCGGCTCCGTACCCATACTATGTGGGCCCAGGCGTCAATGGAATTATCTCGGGTACGGGGAATCGAGGCGGATACTACCTGCGAGTTAGAAACGGATACATTATGCGCTGCGAAGGTCTGCGGAGGCTTGAAGACGAAAACCAACATTTTGTAGGAGGCATCACAATGTGTCAAGAGGAAAATCAATGCATCATTCGAGTGGGTAATACAGTCTTCACTAGCGATGTCGATGATGGTGACGGTAGAAGCGATACTGCAAGGGCGAACATCGGGCGGGGTCAAGGTCTGCGCGGCAGCAATGTTCCCGTTGTCAACAATGTGGTCACATCCACAGGCGATGCCGAAGCTGACATGACAAGGCTTTATGCCGGCAGGTTAAATGTCGGGTAGGGTTAAGGGCTCTAGTGTGGCTAAAGAGCAGAGTGTGCGAGGCAAATGGCTAATGGAGTGGTGTGGTTCGACATTGACGACTCGATGGAATAGGCGCGGTTGAAGACTTTGGCGTGGGGGTGATGATAACCTGATGGTGCGATAGACAAGATGATACCTGCACTCCAAGCACTTGTATATCCCAAGGCTCACAGACGATAATGAGCCCGAGATTTTCAAGACATCAAGTTGCTAATATCTTGCCTTGCTTCTCATCGAACACTAGCAAGGTCGTCCAGCGGGAAGAAGGCTAATTGCATACCTCTACCTCTAAATCGGCCTCAACACCACAGCCCCCTGCTCAGAACCCATAAACGTTTCATTTACAGGCCCAGTTTCTACTCTGCGTTGCTTACTCCACGTCTGTGAAAGTCCCCAACACTTCTTCTGTTATCATGCGTAAAGCACCTGCGGGTTTTTCCTGCCTCATGTATTTCCGGAACACCAGTGAGCTACTTGAAGGATAATCTCCTCATTGCTCAAATGCGACCATCTGTTGATGCAGTGATGTATGACTACCCGCAGCCTTCACTGAGTGGCTCTTACCTTCACCATAAGCAGCAGCGGATATCAAAGAGCCCTTTCGTTGACTTATTTTTAGGTGAGTTTGCGTGCCCTAGCTCAGATCTTTCTCCTCTCACTTCAACACAAATACATCCTTCTCCTCCCCCCAAAAAGAGGTAATCATCTTTCAAACACCTTCTCCACCCCTATTCTTCTGACCCTATCATTCCCCACCTTCACCAACCAAACCTCCCGTCACAACTCTCTCCTTAGAGTGCTGCCGAGAAGCCTCAGACATCACTTTTTAACGATATAATTCAAATCACGAGGTTGGCATGTCCACGAAAATCGGAAGCAATACAGTCATTGATGCAACACCCGCAGATAAGCAGACTCAAACGGCAAGGAAGGTCAGGTGGTGCGCTGTGTATTCAAATATTGCTTGCATGACCTTTTGGCGATTTTGAATGATCTAGTCCGTCTCCCGGACAATGTGTAAAAACTTCAGAAACGCGCTGAGATCCAAGCGTACAAGCCTCCCTCCGGTGGCAAAGAATCCTAAGCTAGGGAGCTGCCATGTCAAGAGAACCAACAGCCGTTGCAATGCCCGTACACACTCTGCATTTAGCATTCAGATTTCCTTCACCCCAAAAAGCGGCCTCAACACCCCCGCGGCCGCCTCGTAAACGCTAAACAGAATCCCCCCCGCGAAAATCGTCCTCCCAAGCCTCATCGTCGTGCCCCTCCAAAAAGCCCTAATCCCGCCATCCGCCCAGATATCCTTCACAGCCACCACCGTGCTCGCCCCCGCCGCGCTCTGGGCTCTCGTTTTGATCGTATCGAACGGCTGCGTGCACAGCGTCGTCGTGACCCCGGCCACCGCCCCGTTCGCAAACTGCGTCGCCGTGTTCTGCGGTATGTCCCTGCCGCGCTCGAAGTCCTTCAGGATGTTGTACGTGCCCATCCGGAACGCGGTCGCGCTGGCCTGCTTCAGCGTCGTCCCCGCGAAGCCCCGGTAGAGGCCGAGTACGATGCCGTTCTCACAGTAGATGGTGCGGATGGCGTGCGGGGCGGAGCGGAAGCGGCGCGTGTGGCGGGCGTCGTCGATGAGGGCGGTCTTGATGCGCTCGGTGGGGGTGACGGCGGTGGCGCTGGCGATGACGCCGGCGGACATGCCGGCGAGGAGGTTGCGGAGGGGGGAGAGGGTGCCGGTTTCCGGGTCGGCGAAGGCGGCTTTGATGGTGTCGAAGGAGAGGAAACGGACGGCGTCTTTGCCGAAGGAGCCCTAGGGGTTGGTGAGCTTGGAATGGGATGGATGTGGTATTTGGCAAAAATGATGTCTTGGATAGGCGGCACTTCGCGACGCAAGATATAGCGAGTTATGGCTAACCCTAGAGTCATGAAAGTGCCATAGTAGTGGAAAATCTACATGTTTGCGAAAATGACAATAGGGATAAACTGAAAACTACCCACGACAATCATCGTCGAGCATCCCTTATAGATGGCCCGGACACCTTCATTGCGAATAGTGTTTGCAACCACCAGGAATGGATTCTTTGGAGTCGGTTTCCCGGCCTCCTGGCGGAGCTGGGCTCTTGTCTTTGCGAATTCGAATGGGTACTAACGCCTTTCCATCAGTGATATGATGCTTCTTAAACGGATGTGCGTTGATACATACCGTTGCCGCACCTTCGACTGACCCAGCGATTCCTCCGGCTAGCAGAGAGACGGTAGGCGGTGTCTTGCCCGCCTGGCGGCAGATATGGGGTTAGCAGCTTGTTCACTACGCCCGTGATTACTCGGAGTATACTTACATTTTTAGAGCTTTCCACCATTAGCTGGGTGCCAATGCAGGCTATGAATTGAGAGAGCTGTACATTGGAACGATGCTCCTGGTTTTACGACGCCGAGGATCTCCAAACTACGTCACCCTAGCTGTAATGGGAAAGTAGCTATTGACCCTCGGCAGGGGCACATAGGGGCAACGAATCCTGGTTCAGCAATTGTCTACAGATTGCCAGAGCAAAGGGATCATTTTTGATTGTTCTGTGACGTCTAATAGCATTCACGTAAAAATGGAGGAAGTGCTGCTGTGCAAGAAAACAGTCAACGTTGGCCGGAGAAGGTCTCCTAGGCAATAGTCAATCAACATTGCATCATCAAGCTGTTACCAATTTTATGTCATGGAAATCCGAGACTTTAACGCCTTTAATATTGTTTTTTAACTCAGATCTGACTCTTAAGACTCCAGCAATTTGAGCCAAAGAGAGCAACTGCTCCAACTCCCAACTTGTGTCGGCTTAGTCCTCTCACCACCGCAATGATTGATCCAGTCATCCAGTTGAAGTGTTACTGTAACGTGCGTGTAGTAGACCATTCTATCGCAAGAACCGGTCGCTAAATGGCATAGAACTATCCGTGGGGAAAGAAGGGTAAAGAATTGGCAGCTGCAAGATACTGTGCTCTTACCCCCAGAACTGATTTCAAGGTCGATGATGACAAGGAGTACGCAGAGGCAAAGGTCCCACCTCCAAGATTTTGTTAGCAGCTAACACACGACTAAGATTTGGATAGGGGCGTACCCATAACTCCTTCATACGCTCTTGCCACGGGCCAGCTTCTTCGAGATGTTCTCATCGCCCACAAGCAAGAATTGATTGGCAAAGCATTCCTCGACAAATTTGGTCCACAACTGCCTTTCCTGCCAAAGGTACGAATTGTTGGAAAAAAAAGTCCAGGAGTCATGAACTTATCGCAATCTCTTTGGTCTTGTCAATTGCTAAAGCCCTGCCGCTTCAGATCCATGCCAATAAGGACCTGGCCTCAAAGCTCCATGCGGAAGACCCAAAACAATTCAGCGATCCAAATCACAAGCCGGAGATCGCCATCACATTAACAGATTTTGAGCTTTTTGTAGGCTTTAAGCCTCTCTCCGATATTCAGGCCTTGTTCTCGGCCCTCCCTCTCTTGCATCAATGCCTTTCCACCGCACCAGACGCCACGCTCACATACACAAACGAGACGCTCCACGCAGTCGCCATGCCCTACTGACGGCCTCTCCCGATACTGTCAAATCAGTGACAACTTCTCTGGCCAAATATCTCCAAGCGACTTACCGTCAAACCAAGGGTATAACTTGCAGCTTATCCCTCGCCTCCAATACGGATATATATCGACAGGTAATGGTATCCTGGTAGCACTGCTGGTCATGCATTTCCTTACCTCCCACCTGACTCTTGCGTCTTTGTCCCCGCAGACTGTCCGCATGCCTATTTCTCAGGAGACATAATCGAAGCTATGGCGAGATCAGACAATGTTCTAGACACCGGATTTGTCCAACAGCCGACCGCAACAGCGTCGATGTTTTCACTTCTTCACTAACATTCACACCTCATGCAGTATCTGACGCTATCATGCGAGAAGAAGGGAGCGAGAAGAGCGGTTTAAGTAGGACGACTGTCTTTCAGCCTCCGGTGAGTGAAATGAACATTTTTATGACCAGATTTCCTGGAAATTCCGTAGAAATGGTGAAGGGCATGGATAGGCCTAGCATAATGATCATTACACATGGAGAGGTAGGCAAGCTACTTGCTGGTGGTAAGGAGTACGAGCTAAAGAGCGGGTACATTTTCCTCATCGGTCAGGGTGTAGATCTAGAATTCAGAGGTGGTGGAGAGGAATTGCTAGAGGCTTATGAAGCATACGTAGAGTGACGGGAGAAGAGTAAACGGACGAATGTAGTTGAGGGAAACGGCGCAACCGGATGTGAGAGTTTGACAAACAAGAAGGCTGGCCCTGAATATATAAATGGATAGTTTCGATATTGGCCGCTGGGTTGTTTGTCCGCGAAGTCTATGACTCTCGAAGAATAACAGCCAGATGGCGACTTAAGTGTCAAATCTCTTTCAGTCACCCCGAAGCAAGCTTCTTCAGATCCTCATGTTTGGTGAAGGGGATCAAAAAGGGCGCTCGAAGTCTAGTCGAGATGCCGGGAGGTTAGTTCGCGAGGCTAAAAGTCTAGATATATACATTGCAGGCTCGGGAAGTCAATGAGCCTTGTTCAGACTGTGGATAAATGTAGCTTTGCACGGATGAAAAGTGCGGAGGCGCGTGGGGACGCGATGGGGATATTGAGGAAGGTGTGCCGGTAGGGTTGAAAGATCTCCAGATGTCGTGGGTGCCATGAAACTCGCGAGCAGCGGTCTTTATCTCTGCTTCGAGCCTATCATGATGCATGGTAAATCTTCAGACTTTTTTGAGTTCGTGACGGCCCGTCTTACCTACAAAAGACTAACAGAGGCAATACCTTGTTCTGACCATGTCGCACGAACCTTTTCCGTACATCCTGATTTCATGCCCTTGCTCTGAACTGTCAGAGACGGAACAGGCTTTGAAGAGGAACTCGAAAGAAATCAGAAACGAGTCGGAGGAGGTGGAAGAAGGGGACGAAGAAGAGCAGCCATTCAATCCTCAGCAGCCTCGAGCCAACTTCTCGTTGTTCCCACCGGAGCATCTTCTTTATTGTGAAGAATGTCAGGAAATAAGATGTCCCCGGTGCATTGTAGAAGAGATTGTTAACTATTTCTGTCCGCAATGCAACTTTGAGATTCCTAGCAGCAGCGTACGACTCGACGGAAATCGGTACGTCTCAAGCATCATTGAACTTCCATAATCTGACCATGTCCAGATGCCCTCGAAGCTGTTTCGATTGCCCAATATGCTTCTCCCCTTGTCAGGTCGTTCCAAACCACGGCGACCCAGGACCAGATCCTTCATGGATGCTCAAATGCGAATACTGCATGTGGACATCCCTTGAATGCGGTATCAAATTTGCGAAATCGAAAAATATCCGAGATCAGTTTGACAAACAACTCAAGCGGAGCCGGCAAACAAACCCTACACTTGATATCCTTCAAAGGACAATACCAGACTATGTCTCTGGGGACTACCGTTCCTCTCTTGCACAAGAGGCTAGGAAAGATAGTGTTGCTGAAGGCGGTGAAGACGGCCCGCCAGCGGAAGAACATATCACAGACCCAATTGCTCGCTTCAAGGCTCTTCAATCGTTCTATAAACAACAATTCGGCTCCTCAAGCTCCAATACTGGCAACAAGTACTCCGACTTTGCCTCTCCGCGCTCCCACATCTCCCGCCTTGCCTCCCTCTATAATATCGGCATATCCAAAAAGACCCCCGACACTCGCCCTCAGCCTATGCGAGAAGCTCTGAAACCCTCGGAAGGTCTCTTCATCTCTGAACCACCAGACTCCACCATCGCCACCCTGTCTAAGCCAACCTCCTACATTGACAGCGCCACCCACGCCCAACAAATCTTCCAAAACGCCGGCCCCTACCCTGGCGCCTTAAACGCCCGGTCCACTTCCTCCCTTCTCCCTATGCCCCAGCTTCTCCGCACAAAACGCTCCAAGCGCTGCGGCACCTGCAAACACATCCTGGTCAAACACGAATTCAAGCCCGACAGCGCACGCTACCGCATCCGCCTTGTCGCCCTATCCTATCTGCCCCTTGTCAAGATGCGGCCGCTGAAGCTGCCAAACTCGCCTCCTGACTTCAGCGCGCCCGACGCCCTAGCCCCGGGAAAGCCGGTGCAATACCTTCTCACACTTCGGAACCACATCTTCGAGCGCGTCAAAGTCAGCCTTGGCACGCCGAGCGTCACGCCTGGCAAGTTCGGTCACAAAGTCACAATATTATGCCCACAGTTCGAAATTGGCGCCAATGCGGAGATGTGGGAATTCGAGCCTCCCGGCGAGAGCGCGAACGAAGTCGTCGCGGGAAAGGTCTTTGAGAAGGGCCGGAACTGGACCGGGGTGGTGGTCGAGGTCGTGCCTACAGTCGTCGGGAAGAAAGATGATGAAGACTGGCAAGAGGACCAGGACGTGCTGGAGATTCCTGTGAGGGTGAGGGTGGAGTGGAAGCAGACGGATGAGGCGGGACTGACGAAGACAAAGAGTAGGGAAGCGGGGGCGCCGCAGGCGCCAGGAGAGGAGGGGGAGGAGGATCCGTTTGCGAGGGAGTTGAACTATTGGATGGTGCTTGGGGTTGGTAGGGTGCAGTGTTAAATGGATTGAGCGTGTGTTTCGGCGTTGGATTTTGTTCGGATGTATATGATACCCCTGGTCAGTTTGGCATAGCGCAATCTAGCGTAGCAAGATAGATCTGATGTCTTTCGGTTTGATTTTCTAGCCGGTAATCGTCTACCTTTGGAATCAGAGATTTTGATGCCTCCTAGTCCTCGCTAGCCGTCTCCCTTTCTCGTAGGACATGTTCTTTTCCACGCGACCGTCTTTGGTGAAGGTATCGCGTTATGCCACGCCATGGTCTTTCTCCACCACGCACCCACGAACACATCTAGTACTCCGTCCCCCCACTCATCGGGAACTCGAAACCCACCCCTCTCCCCGTCAACTTCCGATACACCTCCGCATACGTATCGAGCCGGTAATCAACACCCCCTCTCTCCTTCTCATCCAAGATCACCTTCAATACCTTCGACCCATCCTCCTTAGTCCTGACCCGCTTCCCGACAATCTCAACCGGATACACAATGTCAGCGAGGATCGCGTCGTGGACGGCGGTCAGGGTACGGGAACGGGGACGCTTTTGGGTCTGCGAGGTGCGGGAGCGGCTGGAGCGTTTGGGGCGCGGGAGGATGCGGCGCGAGGCGAGGAAGATGACGTGTTGGGAGGAGAATTTCTTCTCGAGTTCGCGGGTGAGGCTGTGAGAAAGAAAGTCAGTTTAGGCGGGTTGGGGTTTGGTGAGATTGTGCTTGAGAAAATGGTCAAAGCCAGCATCGAGACGTACCGTTGTTGGACCTTGTGGTAGTTCTGGAGGAGAGGGACGGGGACGAAGATTACGATTGCCTTTTTGCCATGGCCGGCTTCGAGCTAGAGTAGAGGGAAAATGTTAGCTCGATATTTGCACCTAGTTTTGCGCAGGACTCCTGCAAACAAACGTGGAAGTGGACGAGCAATTCTTCCGCAGCAGACGAGAGTTAATCTAGCGTACCTCTCGAGCAGACACAAATTGCAACGGGCGCAGCGAACTCTTCAAGTCTGGGGTGTTCGTCTCTAGGTCGTACAGAGCTTCCGCAATTTTTGTCTCTGTTTCGGAGGGGTGTTGTCTTGACGGGCTGTTTGGAGAGATCTTGTTTAGGGCCGACATGGTTGCGACTAACCACTGTCTCTTATCGCTGAGTAGCGCTGCGGAAGTGTGGATGTCGAAGCTTGTCGTAGAGATTCTTATGATCTTGAATGTCCGGGCGGAATTGGTTGTGCCTCCGCATATTTCGAGAGAGTGGCCCTAAGCCCTAATCTTCCGAGAGCGGAAATACGGAATTATTAGAGGCCTCCACCGCCCCCCCCCCCCCCCCCCCCCCCCCCCCCCCCCCCCCCCCCCCCCCTGCCCCAAAGCGAAGAGAAGAACTGGCATGAATATTCCAAAACTCAAAAAACAGAGCGGCGGCATCGAACCAGCCAAAGGTTTTTTTTTTAAAGGGTGAGCGATGCTGATGTTGATGGAATGTCTATAGAATCCATTTTCTTCTCTGGATTGAACTTCGGGTTTGAGATTACTAGGTCTTTACGGCCTATTTGATGATAGAGGGCCGTGGGAACTCGGGGAAGAATAGGGCCACTGGCGTTAAGGGTGTGGGTTTTGATAGGATGGGATGGGGGGAAGGGGAGATGTTGATTACCTTAGGTAAGGAAATACGATGATCGCGGGGTATTGTGTTTAAGCGGGGGGAGTCGAGGAATTGTGCGCGCTTTCTAAGGGTCAGTGCGTATTTTTCTTTGTGTGGGCGAAATGTTACATCATTTCTTAGAGGGGCGTCGAGTCCAGTTTTTTTCGTTGGGGTGTTTCTGTTATTTATGTGGACAAAAGGAGAGAGGGTGCTTGTGGAAAGCTGGTTGCTCTGTTATTAAGTGGTTTAATTGTATTTGCCAAATCTTATCTACTCAAGTTCATTAGTATCTGGGAGGTCTCACGGCTCCCGTGACCCATTCGTCCTGTCCGCGGTCCATTGCATGCCATCTCGCCCCAGCTGTTGTGACGCCCACGGTTGGCGTAGGATCTGTTCGTTATATATGACGTTTTCATTTGAGTGTGTGAGAGAGAGACCCGGCTGTAGTAGATAAGCGTCAGGATTAAGGAGCCCGATGAATGTCTGGATGGCGAAGCCGACTCATTGGTCTCTGGAGGGCTTCACAGCGTCATTTTTGGCGGCTGGTGTGGCTTCGGCGAGCTTCAGGACTGCATGTGCGAGGGGGGGAGACATCGCGGTGATCGGCGATAGGTGCCAGCGTGGAGGTGGTGAGGCTGAGGCTGATGTGCTGATGCAGGCCGTGTGGATGTTGGTGTGGATAGGGGGACGAGGAGGGCAATATGTTTTTGTTTTGCTCTTCGGACGTAGAAAGCACCGACTGATGCACCCCGGAAGCAAAGTGGCAACTCGCTTTTACTCACTTCCCTCCTTCCCACCCTCTCGTCCAACCCTCTCTTGCGCCTTCTCTCCCTCGCCTCTCAAGCTCTCCTCACCCAGTACCCTCGCGCTGCCCATGAACAGCGCCCCGACATACCCACCCAGAAACCTCATGTCCTGTGCCTGAACCGCCGTCATGCGGACCAGATTCTCCATGTCGGCGAGATGCGCGTTCAGCTGCGCGAGCTGCGAGTGCAGGTGTGCGTATTGACGGGCTTTGGAGGTGGACATTTTGGGGTGGTGGGAGAAGTTGAGACGTGGGGAGAGTTCGCTGGAAGTTATGGGCAGGCCTTTAGAAATCTAACCGTAAAAGGCTTAGTGAGTGTATCGGAGTTCCCATTGGCCAAGGGTAGAGAAGGAGGGCACGCGTCGCGATCACGCTTTCACGTGATATGAGATACCAGTAAAACCCTCGACATCAGGCAAGCAACCGCTTCTAGAGAAGATTCTTTTGTCTCATCGACATAAGATTGGTCAAAACCGCTCGACGACTTCCAGGGTGATATTTTAGAGAAAAGAACAGTTGATGAGATTCAAGAGCGATTTTTAGGGCTCCGTGAGATTTTGAACGATGCACACGATCGATTGCTTTTATTGAGGGTTTGCTGCACTTGTATCGAGGGTTCACTGCAGTAAACTCTCAATACAAGCAACGCAGGTGAGGCCGCGAATTTCCTATCTCAGTGTTCAGTTTCCGTTTGAAGATACCTCGATGGCTTCAGAACAATAATTTAACAATGCATTTGCACGCTGATACACTTTGTAAATCCGACGCCTCGTGTCGCGTATCAATCCACCTCGCTCATACGGTGCTCGTACCAAGAGTTTACTGTATCAAGAGAGGGTACATGCCGTCGATTACTCACGCTGTACGGCACGCAAGCAGAACTGTGTGACTTGGGGCCAGCAGGAAAGGAATCCGCGTGCATCCGAAATGATGCACCCAAAAGGGACAGAGCCGAAATTGGAGTGGTCAGGGGAAGTGGGAACATGGGCACTGCACCGCCACAACGGTCAAGACACCCCGGAAGATTTGTGTAGGGAAGCCGGATAGCAGCACGAGGCCGCTTGGCATAGGGGCCACACGTTCTCCTCTGAGCCTATGTATCGGTCAAGGACGTTGAAGAGGCGGTCGCCACAATGAACCCGCTGAGAGCCCCGAATTGGCGAGGTCGGTATGCAAGTGATCCTCCTCAAGTGACATGTTACACGGTCGGCGTACAGCTCCCGGCCAAAGACAGTTGAAACGGCTGCCCGGGCAAGTGGTGTGTTTTTGTTCCCCTCAATATATAATTATCCACGTTGGGGTCCACCAGCAGTGTTGGCAGACGTGGGTCTTGCTATACGGTCAATGCCTTGTGAAAAAAGTGGCATGATGACAACAGAGGAGATGGAGGAGATCCGGGTCCTCGGTGCGCGAACAGTTGTCGTAACGTGAAAGCTTGTGTCTGGCTCAAACTTAGAGCGGGATCATCCTCTGCAGCGGGCACGCGTAGGGGACTGGTGATAGCGAGCGCATCTGGTTGGATAAGGGCCCTATCAGCGTCGTTTTTTGTGTGAACCTTGGCCAATTTGCGGTTTAGCTGCCGCAGCGCTCCTCTCTCTGTGCCCTCCCATCTCAACCGTCCAAGCCCTCCCAACCTCTTTTCCAATTGCTATCTTCTCTCCTCGCCTCTCCTTTGCTTGCCGCTGTCCACCCGCCCCGACGCTCGCCCTGGGTTCGTCCTCTGACAGTCTTCGCTCGTTTGACCCGGGAACATCCTCTGGAATTCGGGTCCGTGGGACGCGGGTAGATCGCGATTGCCTGCCTACCAGCTCCAAGCTTGGCACACCACCTCTCCCCCAAAACCGTTGAACCACTCGACCCAAAATTTTCCAGGCCAACCTTCTTCCTATCTTCCTTTGGCCTTCTTTATCGGTCGCTTCATTTCGCCAGGATATCTTTGAACAGGAGGCCACCTCTGGAGCTTCATTCACTCGTTTCTTCCAATCTACGGTGGCATCTTCGGCCCCTAATCAGCGTTGTTTCCGCAGACCCCGGCCCCCGATCAGACGGACCACGGTCTTCCTAAACGTCTTTTCTCCCATCGACCGTTGTGACCTTGCTGGTTCTATCTCATCCCGCATTGCGGTCCGACATTCGTTAACTCGATTTCGCGGAGCCCAGAGCTCTTGCCGCTCACTACATAGACCATGACGCCTTCCTCTCCAAGACTCCGCATCCTTTCAGGTCAGCAAATTCCCGCGTATCCAAATGTCCAATTTTATCCCAAACTCTCTCCTTGTCCTTCTGCTTTGACAGCTCCCTCGCACTTCTGAATTCCTCCGACTTCATAATTCTGTCGCCCTTCAAAATGCTTCTGAAAGCGAATCTAGAGCTAAAGCGATGTGTCATAGTTGGCGGAAATGCAGTCTCGGCTTTTCTCTCATGGCGCCTCGGTGCAACGAACGCCTGCGACGTAACTCTAATGTGGAAAAGCGGATACGAAGCTGTGGCTCAATATGGAATATCTTTCAAGTGGGTGATACCGGAAAAAATGGCAAGATCGAATTTCATCTGACGCTAATTGTGTGTGGTAAAAGGTCGACTAAATATGGGAATGAAAGATTCAAACCCCGCCATGGTAAGGCCATTATTTTTTGACCAGAGCGGAAGAGATGAGCTGATAAGTTTCTATCTACAGTTGTCCGAGCCCCCGAAGAAGCTGCTGCCAGGGAATCTGCCTTCGACTATGTAATCGTTTGCCTTAAAGCGTTGCCCGATGTTTACGACCTCCCCTCTATCATCGCTCCAGTAGTCACTCCGCAGCACACTTGCGTGGTCGTCAACACCACCAACGCCCTTGGAGTTGAAAAAGGCATCCAAGAAAGATTTCCAACCAATGTCGTTCTATCACTTGTCTCTTGCGTTGAGATCAAACAAACTGCCTCAAGCGAATTTGAACATAGCGGCTCATCAGAAATATGGGTCGGTCCGACGGATCAAACATCTTCAATTCCCAACACCATTTCAACAGACATGGCGGAAGCTTTATCCATGACTCTGAGCACTGGTCAAGTGGACTGCAAAGTTTCGCCGAACATTCGGCAGCAACAATTTGAACAGACAATCGGGTAAGATCTTTGGTACATTGCACAATGTTTCGAGAGCTAACAATTACCAGCCCAATAGCTTTCCATCCCACAAGCGTCCTCTTCGAAACGCCGTCACACGCAGAGCTAATTACGAAGCCTGGTGTCGAAGAACTAATACTTGATGTTATGCAAGAGCTGTGCGAAGTTGCCGCGACTTTTGACTGTTCTTTTCCGAACGATTTCAAGCAACGGACCATAGAATTGATGACAGGACCCACAGATTCTCAAACGATCATGTACCAAGACTTTCTGGCTAGGAAACCCATGGAGGTCGAAACATATTTGGGTGCTCCCTTAAACATCGCCCTGGAAGTTGGCTTGAAGGTTCCCCGCCTTCAAACCCTTTACGCACTCCTTCATCATACCAACACCCTTAATTTGACACGGCCAGCACCATCAGCATCTCCACCAATTCCTCAACCACCACCAACACGACAGTCTTCCGCTCCTCCCCCACGCCCTGCGATGAATGGTGGGAATAGAGGAAGAATGCCTCCTGGTCCGATGTCTATGCATCCAGGACCACCCAGACGTGGACCTCCCCCAGGTAATGGCTTCAGAGGGCCTCCACCGAACGGCTACCTGCCTCGACATATGTCGCGACGGCCCTCGCTTGAAGATAACAATCTAGACGATTTCAGTCATGTTGTACTATACGAGGAACTTGGAGAGGGCGACTATGCCGGCAACTACGGGGATATCCCAAATGGCCAAGCGTCGGGTCCAGACCTCGCTCTACGTGAGCGAGAATTAATGCTACGGCAGCGCGAAATCCAGCTCCGTGAACAGGAATTTGCCATGAGAAAGGGTGGAGGGCGCCGGGGCCACGGTCGACGTCGAGAGCCTGACTTCGATGAGGATGACGAGGACGATTACTTCGATCCGATGGAACATCGTCCCAGATTACCCGTGGACGACAATGTCGACATGCTCAGTGTTACGTCTCGACGAACGAAGAGAGCTATTAGCTCCAGCGCCCTTCGGAAAGACCCCAGCATGAGTGGCAATGTTCGGCCTGCCTCGTTTAGTCGGCCTTTCATAGGTGGAAGGAATCGATCCAGTGCCGCAATTATGCGGGACGTGCCCGGCCTACATGACAACCTTATGGATAATCCAATGATGGGCTACTCTTCTAACCGCTTCGGAAATGTCGATCGCAAAATGATGCATGACGAATCTCGAACAAACTCTTTAACGGCAGGCCGATTGCAAGAATTGGGTCAACAGCAAGGCGGTGGATATGGTGGTAACGGTGGCTACCCAGTACCCCCAAGTCGGAGAGCCAGCCAGTCTCCCGGCAACCCGTTGAGTCCCATGGGCCCGCTCGGCCGTGGAAGTGGAAGACCGTCTCCTCCTCAAGATCAATATTTGCAGGCTAACGGGATGCCATACCAAAATGGTGGTCGACCCTCTCCCCCGGGTGGCGTCAGAGCCCCCGTTCCCAGGTATCCCCCTGGCCAGGGCAATTCGGTGCAGCCGAGTCAAGTCGAATCTCAAGTCGGGGTGAGCAAACCTCTTCCGCCTACTAAAGGAGCCTCCAAGAGTCTGACTGGTAGTGCGAGCGCTAGCGCGGGGAGTGGTGAAAGCGGCCACCTCGATACCGACCCTTCCGCGTCCAGCAGCCAGAGCAGCTTCATTCCCAGATATGCCGTGGGAGCTCACTAAATGGGACATTTCACATCAGATCTCTTTCAAATCGACGCAACAGCAAAAAGCACAGACCTAATTGACGCACAAAGATTCGTTCAAAAGACCATACTATATCATAATGTTTTCTGTCTCACTTCGACAACGGAACCTTGCTAAGCCGTTGTCATTCCGGCATTATCTCTGCACGAGATTCTTGTTGGTGGTTGTCAAGCATCGTACAAATTCTAATGAAGAAGCGGCGGCAGATACGAGTACATGAAGCCGACCGGCTGCCCAAGCAAGAGAGCGCTAGTCGTGGTATCAGATACATGACGAGCACACGGAAGGGCAGAAGCTATTCACTTCGAGTACATAACGTCCAGCAATTGCTCTTGATTCTTATCCAACCGTTCAGGTGAAGGGTTCTGACTGGAGAGTTTTCTCCTTTGTTTGCATTTTCCAGGGGTTAGGCGCAACGATCACCCATTCTGGCCCTCATGTATTGCGACCGGCCGTTGGCATTGCATTTTATGACAGGCATTTTCATATCACAAACGAGAAATACTTGTTTCGAAGGTCTTGTGTAAAAAGACACGGCGTGGTAGCTTGGCCGAAGGGATAGAAGGGGAGACCTTTTGGTAATAATATGCACAATACATACGACTTAGATATCCCAGGCGCAAAGTGTTCACTGCGTAGATCTGTGAATTGTTTAGAGGCTTTCCTGGCATCGGATTGTGGAAACGTGGTCCGGGAAGTAAGCAGGCTGCTCTGAATGATCTTTGTCAAATATCCTTGTGGCATATCATATCATTCGGCTGCATGTTGTTAGATTTTTCCCCTGGTTAGGTGTTAAATGCCGGGGTGCTCGGGCGCGGGCTTTCGGCACCGAGGCGTAGGAGGCGCGTGGGAACCCGGCCGGCGGCGCTGGGGAGTAGAAAAATTAAAGGGTTCTAAGGAACTGCTGGGGGTCTATGTGCAGGCTCTGGAGGCCCTGGAAATCACCGGAGTCTCAAGCGTCACTCGTCGGAGCAGAGTCGGCTCATCATTGGCTCCGCATACGAGGGTGGGAGTGGTTAAATTTGGTTGATCTCGTCATCAAGAACGCTCCGGGGGTCGCACAGCCTTGTGCTTTGTTGTTTGGGCCTCGCTTTCTTCCCTGGGCTTGGCTCTCGAGTTCTGTCGTCCGCGTTGGCCCGCAATCCGTGACCTCAGCTGGCAGATTGCTTACTTCTTCCGCCTCGAGGACAGCGAGCAGTTCATAACCACAACAATTACGGCCCCTTCCTGAAGAAGTTGTCGCCCGCTCAAACAACGTCTGTCTGGTTGGCAAACAAATTGCTCTGCTACCTCGTCAGATCTCACGAGGCCGAAACGTCGAGCCCCTTGTTCGCGCGCCCGGCGATAATTGGCCCTCCTACACGGCGCGTTCGTCGGCACGAAGGTGGACCCTGCTACATTTTTCCACCTGGACAATTTCCAACCCTCTGGTACCGGAGACGAAACGCAATACTTCTCAGAAGATCCTGTCCACAGATTCATCGTCGCTGGTCTATCTCACGTCTTCCCTCCTAATCTCTCGTGGCGTTCGGGACACCATCGTCAAGTTGCACATTACTCAGCGTCCCGGCGCCGCCTTATCCGTCCAACGCTTCTTGGCTTGGAGACCTTCACTTCGGCGCCCCGCTCGCCGCCAATTTTCCGCAATTTCGACCTCAAAGATTGATCGAGTTCTCGGTTCGGAATATCCGGCAACGCGCTGGCCTGCATTGAACAGCAATTTTCCGGCTGGCCTTTAAGGCTGGGACCGCTGAGGTGAAGCAGGCGGATGGTCGAGGTCTATTGTCGCCGCCACAATGCCACCAAGGGTAGAGCTCAGTGGAGATAATGTCTCCAAACCTGTCAAACGGATGCGATGGGCAACTCAGCGGAAAACGGGCGCCGGAGCTCTTCGAAAACGTATGTCTGTCGTGAAGCGATTTCACATGCGGCCATCCTCTGGAGAAGAGAAGCGAAAATCAGCCGGTAGCGATCCGCCCGCATCAGATTCTTCCAGTACAGAAGAGAAAGATGAAGGGAGAAGAGTTTATTTCAACATGACTTTGCCCGAGGAAGAGAAAGACGAGGAAGGCCACATCAAGCACGTTTATGCAAGGAACAAGATCCGAACAGCGAAGTACACTCCCTTGAGTTTCATACCCAAGAATCTCTGGCTCCAGTTTCACAACATCGCAAACATATATTTTCTTTTCATTGACATTCTTTGTGTGAGTAGACTCCGGTGTTTGGGTGGTTGCCGAGCTAATTCATCCAAAGATTTTCTCCATCTTCGGCGCCTCGAACCCTGCGTTGAACGCCGTGCCCCTTATCGTTATTCTTGTCATTACTGCTGTTAAAGATGCGATTGAGGATTGGCGCAGAACTGTGCTCGATACGGAACTCAATAATTCCCCAGTGCATCGTCTTGTTGACTGGCACAATGTTAACGGATCCGATGACAATGTCTCCTTGTGGCGCCGATTGAAGAAAGCATGTACAAGAAGTGTCGTTTCGACATACAGAGCATACAACAATCTCCGGCAAAAGAGAAAAGAGCGTGGGAAAGACTACGCGGAACGGGCCCTAGATCGACCAAATTCAGCACAAAGCTATCCAACGATTCGGACCTCCATTCATTCAGAACGTACATCTTTCCATTCTGGTAAAGGCAACACCAACGAGGATAACTTTCAGATGAACCTAGTCCCGCCCCCCAGACCGGATCAAAACGGAAATCTTCAAGCCCAACCAGCGGACGATGACGACCGGCCCAAGACCGCCTTTTCATTCCAAGAAGAGACTGCAAACGCGCCATCAGCGAAAAGAACGCAGCGGCCCGCGCCGGAAAGGGAGTACGGTAGCGTCGTGGATAACTCAAAGCAGACCCCTGAAAAAGCTCGGTTCAAGCGCGACTACTGGAAGAATGTTCAGGTTGGCGACTTTGTTCGTATTTACAACGAAGAGCAGATTCCGGCTGATATCGTTATCATATCCACTTCTGATCCTGACGGTGCTTGCTACGTGGAAACCAAAAATTTGGATGGAGAAACGAATCTCAAAGTTCGTCAAGCCTTGCATGCAGGACGTGAGTGCAGACATGCGAAAGACTGTGAAAAAGCCGAGTTTGTAATTGAGAGCGAGGGGCCTCAACCTAACCTATATCAATATAGTGGTGTTGTGCGGTGGCAACAAAGAGACTCACGACACCCTGAAGCGCCCCGGAAAGAGATGGCGGAACCGCTTTCTATCAACAATGTTCTCCTCCGTGGATGCAATCTGAAGAACACTGAATGGGTTCTCGGCGTGGTCATTTACACCGGACTCGAGACTAAGATTATGCTCAACGCCGGCATCACCCCAAACAAGCGTGCTCGAATTGCAAGGGAGCTCAATTGGAACGTCATCTATAACTTCATCATCCTCTTCTTCATGTGCTTAGTGTCCGGCATCGTCCAAGGCGTTACTTGGGCGCAAGGCGATAACTCGCAAAGGGAATTTGAGTTCGGTTCCATTGGAGGAAGCCCACCTCTTGATGGTTTCGTTACGTTCTGGTCTGCCGTAATCCTCTTCCAGAACTTGGTGCCAATCTCACTTTATATTTCGCTTGAGATCGTCAGAACGGCACAAGCATTCTTTATCTATAGCGACACTTTCATGTACTATGAACGGCTCGATTACCCATGCACACCGAAATCCTGGAACATATCTGACGATCTGGGTCAAGTTGAATATATCTTTTCCGACAAAACCGGGACCTTAACGCAGAATGTCATGGAGTTTAGAAAAGCTACGATCAATGGCATGCCATATGGGGAAGCGTACACAGAAGCTCAGGCTGGGATGCAGCGTCGTCAGGGAGCAAATGTCGAAGAAGAGGGTGCTCGAGCCCGCGAGCAGATAGCAAAAGACCGTATTGCTATGCTTGAGAAGCTTCGCAAGATCCACAACAATCCTTACCTCCATGACGACGAGTTAACCTTTGTCGCGCCTGACTTTGTAGCTGATCTCGAAGGCCGATCTGGCGAAGACCAGAAGGCCGCTAGCGAACATTTCATGACCGCACTGGCACTGTGCCACACCGTCATCACAGAACGGACGCCAGGAGATCCACCCAAGATTGAATTCAAAGCTCAATCTCCAGATGAAGCAGCGCTGGTAGCAACTGCGCGAGACTGCGGCTTCACTGTCCTAGGTCGATCCAAAGACGACATCATGCTGAACATTATGGGAGAAGATCGGACATACAGAGTCCTTAATACCTTGGAGTTCAACTCGTCTCGGAAGCGCATGAGTGCAATCATTAGAATGCCAGACGGCAATATCAAGCTTTTCTGCAAAGGCGCCGACAGTATGATATATTCGCGTCTCAGACGCGGTATACAGCCCGAGCTTCGAAAAGCAACGGCCGAGCATCTCGAAATGTTTGCTAGAGAAGGTCTTCGTACGCTTTGCATTGCTGAACGCGACCTTTCAGAGGAAGAATATCAAGCATGGAGCAAAGATCACGACATAGCAGCGCAAGCATTACAAGATCGCGACGAAAAATTAGAAGAGCTATCTGACCTAATTGAGCAAGAATTGACACTCCTTGGTGGGACTGCAATTGAGGATAGACTTCAGGATGGAGTGCCAGATACCATTGCTCTCCTTGGAGACGCGGGCATCAAGCTGTGGGTGTTGACCGGCGATAGAGTCGAGACTGCCATTAACATTGGCTTCTCGTGCAATCTACTCTCCAACGACATGGATCTCATCGTTCTTAAATTTGACGAAAATGATACGGAGAATGCGAAAGCAGAATTAGACAAGAATCTGGCGACTTTTGGCCTCACAGGCTCCGATGAAGAGCTGGCAGCCGCTCGCGAGAATCACGAGGCGCCCGACCCAACACATGCAGTGGTGATCGACGGGGACTCTCTGAGAGTGGTTTTGTCTGATGAGCTGAGACAGAAGTTCTTGCTTTTGTGCAAGCAGTGCAAGTCGGTCCTCTGTTGCCGAGTCAGCCCAGCTCAGAAGGCCGCGGTGGTTCAACTGGTCAAGACAGGGCTGGCCATCATGGCCTTGTCCATTGGTGATGGCGCCAATGACGTCGCAATGATTCAGGAAGCAGACGTTGGCGTCGGCATTGCCGGAGAAGAAGGTCGCCAGGCTGTTATGTCTTCCGACTTCGCTATTGGCCAGTTCCGATTCTTGCAGAGACTTGTCCTGGTTCATGGTCGATGGTCCTACAGACGTCTTGCGGAGTGTATTGCCAATTTTTTCTACAAGAATATTGTCTGGACTTTTGCGCTATTCTGGTACCAGATCTACGATAATTTTGACATCACGTACCTCTTCGACTACTCGTATATCTTGTTGTTCAACCTTATCTTCACGTCTCTGGCTGTCATCCTGCAGGGCGTTTTGGATCAGGATGTCAGCGACAAAGTCTCTCTGGCAGTGCCTCAACTATATCGACGCGGCATAGAACGCAAGGAATGGACCCAGCGCAAGTTCTGGTAAGTGCCAAGGCAATTCCCATCCACTCGAGTGCTAATGCTCCCAGGTCTTACATGTTCGATGGTCTCTACCAATCTCTAATTTGCTTCTTCATGGGTTACCTGGTCTTTGCTCCCGGAACATTCGCTACAAAGGATGGACGAGGCCTTAATGACCGCATAGGAGTCTACGTTGCATGCCCGACGATTGCTGTCATCAATCTCTACATCCTCCTAAACACCTACCGCTGGGACTGGCTCATGCTTTTGATCGTCGTACTCAGCCCTTTGCTAATCTGGGCGTGGACTGGTATCTATTCCTCCTTCGTCGTCTCGTACCAGTTCTACAGATCGGCCGCAGAAGTCTATGCGCAGCTGAGCTTCTGGGCAACGGCGCTCTTGATTGTGATTGTATGCCTGTTGCCCAAATTTTCTATTAAGTTCATACAAAAGAATTACTTTCCTCGCGATATCGACATTATCCGTGAGCAGGTCAGGCAGGGCAGATTCAAGCATCTTGATGGATACGAAGCATATGTTCCTCCCTCTCCTGACACGTCCACTACGTCTTCAGATCTGAAACCGATGAAACCGACCACCAGCCGCGGGAGCATTCCAGAGTCCGAAAGACCTATTTACCCACCCTCTGAAACCGCAACAGCGCGGAGTGGGATGGGAAGGAAGCAGGATGGAAGTGATGGCACTCAAAGCACTATGCCCGAATATCACTACCCAGCACCACCACGAAGACGGCCTACTATCGAGCGAGTGCGCTCTTCATTCGACCGAGCACGAGCTTCCATGGACAAGCTAAGGCCAAGCTTTGAGGGCAGCAACGACTTCACTTCTGCCGCTCTTTTGACTCGTCTTGAGTCGAGCTACTCTAATACTTCGAGCCCTGTCACGCCTACAGTGAGTAGAAGGCGGCAGGACATCTCTGATGAATTCAGATGATCGATTCACTTCCATTTTGTCCGTTCTCCTCGATGACGATAGATTATTATTGGCGCATTTGGCATGACATGGATGATATAGCGATGTTTCTTTGGGCGCTCCTTTTAGACGCATTGGCAGGAGTTCGAGGAACTGATCATTGATTACAGGTAGGATTGAGGGAGAAGGTCTCCGCAGCACAGGCTACATGCGTGTTTCTAATCCTTTTAAAATTCTCACGGCCTCATTTCCTTTTTGTGGTTGCTCGACATTCGCGACGAAAGGTCCCAGCTTAGGAAGCTACACAAAGCTCATTGTTATCGCAAGATTGGGGATCCTTTCAAGAGCTGGATTTGGAGATCTGTGTATTATTCCACCGTCCAACTGCAGCTGCACTGTCTGTAGCAAGAACTGCGCTGTACATAGCCCTTCCTACAAGCGAACCAAAACTGTGAAGAGATGCAATTGAAACTTGAACCAGATCTGGCCCTTGGTGACTTAGAGTAATTCAATCCTTAGAACTTCGCTCTCGGTAGGTCGGACAAGGGGCAACTTTACGCGCGTCGCGCGTACTCCATGTATACGCCAAGACCTTGCGGGAATCGACCATTCTGCAGTCCTTCGATATGCGATAAAGGCTTGTGAACCAGAAAAACTCCTTCTCAGCGAGGCTGCGCTTAATGCAGTCACTACTTGATTCACTTGAGCTAGCCCGCACCTAGGCTCAAGTGAGTGCTCACTGTGCTTTAACTCCCTGAATTTCTGCTCCCTGCGTCTCAGTTCTGTACTTCACCTTCAGTTTCTCTCGTGATGTAGTCAGTTCCCGGTCATGGATAGCTCTAATCTCCACGACCCGTTCCCTGATGCCTACATACTCGAGCTTCTCTGAGATTGGATCTCTTTTGAAGTACTAATACCTTTTCTCTACTTCTTTCAAACAGAAAATGGCCAACAGTACCAGCTGCATTCCTAAACTTGAGTAAGTTATTGCGCGGCCATGGTTCTCTGCTTGAGTGGGTCTTGACTGTGACACAGGGCTATCAAACAACTTCCTGATGGTCTTCATATCCTTTGTCCTCGCCAAGGCGAAAACGACCCAGATCGGTACGAAGACGATCCAATGTACGGCCAAACTCTGCCAGAAGATCCTACACCAGAGAGCAATGCCCGAGTGGAATTATTGCAAAAGGCCAATCAGAGGAGAGAAGACTTCGTTGAAGCGTTCGTGATATTTGCCTACGATGGGGACGATGCACAACCGTACAAAGACTACGTGCTTGGTCGGCTAGACGGAGCTCTTGGGAGTTGTGATTTGTGCATCCGCAATTATTACATTTGCAAACCGCACCTGCGAGCACAGCTCCAAAAAGATTACGATGATGAGGACGTCGCTCTCTTCTTTCAGATCTTTGATGAGAAGGAGATTGCGAGGATCAAGTGTGGTCTTCAGAGGGCTGTAAGAACTCTAAAAGACTTACCAGAGTCCAAACGGAAAATCCAATCACTTGATAGACGCGACCTATTCTCCATTTTCGAAGCGCTAAGCTGTGATGGTTTCCTTCGAAATGAGACACTCTTAGAGGAATACTTTGATGAGCCGTTTAGGCTACTCCAACCCAAGCGACCTCTGAAGATCGGCGACTATGTGCCAGCCGCTACAAGCTTTCTCTTTAGTCAAAACGGCTTCCGGCGGGACTGGGCACATGTGACCTATACTGAGAATATTCAACGACCCCCGACAGATGTAGAGTTTGACACAGCAATCAAGGACATTTTGGATCGGGAGCTAAAACCATTCCAATTCCACCCAACGACGCAGACGATTTTGAGATTCTGGTATGCTATGAAGCACATAATTGAAAGATTAGAGAAGCGCCAGATCACTCATAAACTTCGAGCTCTTGAGATGGATTTCTGCATGCTTCTGATCGACCACCTGTCGGTCAACACTGCAGCCATCCGCTTTGTCCTTCAGACATTGATTTCGTTGCTTGAAAAATCAGCTGAGGATTTATGGGATGCAATGGGTTCCATTTCTCATGCGACCATGATCGAGCTCATTTTCGCAAACCCTTATTTTGATAAATGTCTCTGCGAGTTTTCTGATACATCGAAGTTCTCCGGCTCTTCCCTTTACGACATGCTGGCTTGGGTGGAACCGTTTATGAAAACTGTCAACCCGGCAGATCAATCTCGTGCCTGCCGTACAATGACTCGCATGTTAATGAGAAAGGCTAAGCATGAAGGGGCCTCCTCATCAGCTAAATACCAATGTTTACGGACTGCACTGAATGTCCTGAGCAGAACCTTTGCTAGCTTTATGGACGAGCAAGGTCTGAAGCAAGGCGCCAGCGCAAGGGTTGTCATAGCCGAAGCGCGGGATGCTGTTATTGAACACTTTGACGATATCATCAGACCTTTACCAAAACATACGAATGCTGAAGAACTAGAAAGCTTGAAGACCGCCAGTGTCGATATTATTCGCGCATCAGTCGAGGTTGAGTGCCTCTTCCTTCGACTTGACTATCTTTCTCTCCTAAGTAACGAGACGACTTCTGGACAAAAGCGTGTTTGTGAGGAGCTCTGGGGATCGATTGCCGATAATCTGTCCGATAGCAATTGGAAGCTTTCAAATGCAGTCCTTCTTGGCTTCACCCCTCTGGTAGGGTTAGAAAAGTTCGCAAAGCGTGCCCCCGGCGGATTGACTCCAGAACGAGAAGACTTCAATCGTGATTACGACAAGGTCCATGGCTTCGTTACCAAGATATTCGAGTGCCTATCTAGTTTCTCCCCCCAGCACTTGGACCAGATCTACAAATCGCAAAAAGTCTCCATGTCTGCAATCTCCGGACTCTTCTCGGCAGAGAATGATGTTTTCCAAGCTTCAGTGGACATGATTAAGACTGTGAGTGGCGAATCTTCCCGTAAAGAAGCGCTAGCGCACGTACTCGAAGCCTTTCTTTCAACCATCACATATGCATTCTGCTGGTGTATCCGACGTATAGGCGCAATGAAGACCTTCGGACCGGTTCCTAGGTCTATCAAGAGCTGTATGGACATATTGGACGTCCTCTGCGATCCTTCAGCTGGTATGGTCCGTAGTCATAATCTCGACGCTAGGGGATCAGACGCTGTCCGGCAGTACTGGAGATATCAATGGTACCTCCTGGCAGTAGTTTTCAAATGCACAGAGGAATGGTCTAACATCATCAGTGACAAGGAAAAGATGACTGATCTGTGCAGAGATACCATGCAATTTGCCGAAGCACTCTTCAATGAGTACGATATTTTTGCTGAGGCATCTGTGAAGAGCGCGAGAGAAGGTGAAGCCCCGGAGCAAATCAAACGGACTCTCCTGGACTCATCTCGTGGTTCACCTGCAATGGCGTTGGATGGGATGAGCAAATGGCTCCGTCTGAAAGACGAATACCTAGTTGTGACCTGCGTGAATCTGGTCTCCATGCTACTTCGTCGACTTGGCGAGATGAATGTTGTTGTTGCTGAGGTCACGCTCTCTTATATCCAGGAGATAGCGCAATCTTCAAGCAGTCGCTCCAAGCTGAGTCGAACACAAAAAGCGGAATTGATTCGTTCCTTAGAAGCATACTCTGGTAAGGTCATTGAACTTCCCTTACAGCCGAAGAAGCAAAGCACACTGGCCCAATTTGTTGGCAAGCCAGTCAAAGCCGAGACATTCGATCTGACAGGTGACAACAACTTCGATGACGGTGGGATACCTGATGATGATTTACGAACACTCAGCTCATCCGTGGAACTCAACAAAGCCATCCGTCCCCAGAAGCCAGTGCCGCAAGTTCCAAAGCCTTTGAAACTTGCCAAGAAAGAGCGCGAGGAAGTCCAACGAAAAGCTTTTCTCGATGAGCGAAAGAAACAGCAAGAAGCCGCTAAGTTACGCAACAAGGAAGCTTTGGCTCATTTACGTGGCGAGGGTGGCATAGGAGCAGAGACTAAGGGTCAAGGTTCTGGCCTAAATGGAATTGGCGTGCAGGGAAAGGATCATGCTAAGAAGTCTGAGAACAGCATGATGGTGTCTTCCGATTCTGAGTCCGAATCAGACGATGAGATCGACAAAGCTCTCTTTGGTGACAACATGAAGAAGGCGACTTCTGGCGGCACATCTATCACCAAGAGAGCGCCCAAGGCTCCGGTTCCTGTTAAAATCGCAAAGCAAGTTAGGACGGCAAAAGATGTGCGAGCAAGGCTTGCTCCTGATTTATCTGGTCTCCATCGAGCGATTCTCAGCTGGGATTTTTACGCTGACTCAAAGTATCCACCTACATTCAATATCGAGGACCATTCCGCCATCGAGAACACGTTCCCGACAGCGCTTGCTTGGCAGAATTCGTTTGAGCCGATGTTAATTCTAGAGGCGTGGCAAACGTTTTGTGCAGCCAGAGACGATCGGTCTTTCAAACCCTTCGATGTCAAGATTGCCAATCGTGTCTCAGTCGACCAATTCCTCGAGGTGGGGACTGCCATACCACTCAGCGAAGGTAAAGACCTGGGAATATCCGAGGGCGACATAATTTTGTTCTCGAAAACAAAACAGCAAAACTCTGGACCAACTTGCCTGTCGAGAGTGCACAAGATCACCCGCAAGAAGGGCCAGATGGAAGTCAGCTATCGGATAATTTCAAATCACAATCCCCTCGCCAGTTCGTTTATTCCAGGAGTTGAAGTAGTCGGGTCAAAAGTATTGTCCTTGACGCCATTAGAACGTGAATATGGGGCCTTGTCAGCTTTGCAGTATTACGATCTCTGTGATGAAATCACCAGGGCCAAACCTTCCCCTATCTTGGAATACCCAGACGCGGCTTTGGAACCCTTAGCGAGAATGTATTCTGTTAATCGAGCACAAGCGAAGGCTGTCAAGTCCGCCATTGATAATGATGCATTCACACTAATACAAGGTCCGCCAGGATCCGGAAAGACTAAGACAATTCATGCTCTGATCGGCGCCTTACTTACTGGCACAATGAGGCGACAGCCTTCCACTACGAACTCTGCACGCCCTACCGCTCCGTCGCCATCTGCGGCTAAGAAGATACTGGTGTGTGCACCGAGCAACGCTGCTGTTGACGAGCTAGTTATGCGATTTCGAAAAGGTGTAACAAACCTCAATGGCTCTTTCGAGAAGGCCTCGGTGATTCGACTCGGTCGTAGCGATGCTATTAACGCACAACTTAAAGACTTGACACTTGAAGAACTTGTTAACGCGAAGCTTGAAGCCTCTACTCCTCAGGTGCAGCATCAAAAGACGGTGCATGAAATCATGATGGAACATCAAGATGCCAACAATAAGCTTAATGCTGTGCGAGCAAAGATGGATAAAAGCCGGAACGAAGGAGAACCTATAGCAGCTCAAGATCAGCGCGACTTCGATTTATGGAAGAAGAAGAAAGCTGATCTCGGCAAGGTCATTGACGCTAGAAGGGAACAGGAAAATTCGTCAACGCGAGATGCGGATCTAGCTAGGAGACGGGTACAACAAGAAATCCTGAGCAATGCAGATATTGTGTGCGCTACCCTTAGTGGTAGCGGTCATGACATGTTTCAAAATCTTAACATTGAATTTGAGACTGTCGTCATCGACGAGGCTGCTCAATGTGTGGAGCTTTCGGCGCTTATTCCCCTCAAATATGGCTGCTCGAAATGTATACTTGTTGGAGATCCGAAACAGCTCCCACCAACCGTCTTCTCGCGAGAGGCGGCTCAATTCTTGTACGAGCGCAGTCTTTTTGCTAGAATGGCGGAGAATCACCCGAATGATGTACACTTGCTTGACACGCAGTATCGGATGCATCCGCACATCAGCGCGTTTCCGAGCAAATCCTTCTATGATAGTCGTCTTCGTGATGGGGTGAATGAAGCCAACCGATTCATGCCCTGGCATCATAGCAGCCTGCTTGGCCCTTATCGCTTTTTCAATGTCCAAGGTAACTCGACGCGAGACTCGCACAATTCACTCGTGAATCCAAAAGAAGCAGAAGTCGTCATGCAGCTCTATCACCGACTAGTAACTGACTGCGCTGGATACAAATTTTCCGGGAAGATTGGTGTGATTACACCTTACAAGGGTCAGCTCAAGTACTTGCGGCGAGAGTTCTCCAGACATTACGGAGAAAGCATTCTGTCAGCGGTAGAGTTCAACACCACGGACGCCTTTCAAGGTCGCGAGAGCGAAATCATTATCTTCTCTTGCGTACGTTCTAGAGCAGAAGGCTCGAAGCCGGAGGGCATAGGTTTCCTCAAGGACATCCGCCGAATGAATGTTGGCTTGACGCGGGCTAAATCGTCACTGTGGGTATTGGGTGATGCAGCGGCCTTAGCAAGAGGAGAATATTGGAAGAAGCTTGTAGAAGATGCCAAGAGCCGTAATCTCTTTACCGACGGCGACGTGATGGGTTTGCTCCAACGGCCTCTGCTTACATCGGATATGATGAAACCAGATGTTGAAATGATGGACATTGACGCACCACCTCCTGTTGCAGAAGAAATACCCACGCCTCCGCCGATGATCCCGCTTAACGACGGACAAAGGCCATCAGAGAATCTAAGTCGGCAGGTTTCCCACGAAAACAACCAGCAAAAGAATGGCAAACCACCAAACTCGGACCGCTCTAGGACCTCCACCCCAATGGGCGAGAAGCGCAAACGCGACGGCAGCAGCAGCAACGTCTCAGACAAAGCAGATGTACGGCCGAAAACGACGAAAACGAGCAGACTGGCAACGCCATCGGCGTCGGCTTCGAGATCAAGCTCGGCTGCACCATCAGCTGAATGGGACGAGGAGCTGCCTAATCTGCGGGGAGATGATGAGAATCAACGGCGATCGACGCCGGGCCCGCAGAATCCGGCGGTAAGGGGGCCACAATATGGTAATGTACGTTCAATTCCTTTTTTCCCTGCCCCAAGTTTGGCAAGTTTGATGGCCCTCTCAGCATGCAATTTGACTGACTATGTGATGTGATGCAGGCCGCCCTGCCGACAGCGACGGCTCCGAAGCCGAGACCGCCGTATCCGATGGCGAAGAAGAAGAACACCGCGGACGCGTTGTTTATGAAATCGAAGAAGAAATTTTGAAAGAATCCTGGGCATCGACGTTTCGAGCCTATGTTCTTTCCAGCGTGTAATGTTTTTTTTTCTCTTTCGACTTATCGCATTTCCTGTGTTGCATAGCATGGCGTGGCGTAGCCTGGCATGGCATTTTACAGGAAAATGTGGGCAATATTTCCTTTTTACCTTTTTCCCTTTCACCGACAGTTCCTAGATTTAGAGGGCATGGATTACACGGCATAGCATGGCATCAAATGCATGGGGAGTTATAGTGGAGATGGATGGGTGAATACCCCTTTCTGCGTTGCATTCGGGCTGGGGCGTTCTTTTCTTGCGATGGAGATTGAGATTGAGGCTGAGGCTGAGGCTGGATGGCGCAATGGCATGGCGTTTTGTGGGGGTTGCGGAGGGACGGAGGGACGGAGGGAGGGTGGATGGGTAGCAAGGCCTACGATGGGAACTTTTGCTAGCTACCTTAGATAAGAAGACAAATCCGTAAAGGCAAAGGTCTGGAAGCGAAACCATGAAAAGCTCTAACTGGGTAGCAGTTTGCCCCAACTGCAGAATGGAAAGTACCCAATCTTTAGAGGGGAGAGGTGTTTCCGTTTCCATTTCTGCTGTCGGAGGGCTTCCCTCTCCCCCATACAGTAAGAGCCAGTCTAACTACCTTGCCTTACCTTACTTACCGTAGGTACCTAAACTGATTCTATTCGGCGAGAACTAAATATCTCACCTACTAAAGGACAGCAGCTGTAGCAGCAGCCCCATGTTCTCGCGGCTCCAGCCACCAGCGCGTCACCAAAAAAATCCAAGAGGTATTCACCAGATCAAAAAAAGATGATGGCCATGGGTGTCGTGCCACCGCCTACCAAACCTAATAGTACCGCATTATAGGGCAATTCTGGGGAATTGCGCGTATCTCGTATCACCGTTTTGGTGCAGTGGCACGGCTTCAAGCTGCCGCGGCTTGACAGTTGGGTATCACAGCGCATCGAGGTTCGAACGCGGATGCGATGCAAGCTGCGATGTCGCGATGTCTTGCATCACCTCTCTCCCCTGCAAGGGGGTAGGCTCTTCGGAAAAGTAGCGATTACCCCACAAATAGGGAGCGTAGTTACAACCACGAACCACAAAGGAGCCCAAAGAACCCAAAATCCTATCTTAGCATACAGCATAGGCGCAAATTACACAACACGGCATAAGGTTTCTGTACTGTGTATCGAATAACGGGCGTTGTAGTTTTGCCTCCTCCCGGAAGCGTTTGCATTTTGCAAATTTCAGGATTCTCGCGATTGAAAGCCACGCTCGCTCTATCCTACTTAGATATGTATCTCTTCGAATGCCGCATCCAGAGGTCAGAAGCAGAACGGGGCTCCAGCTCCCCTTCTGTCAATCAATCATACTAGATAGATAAGACTTTCAAAATCTTGTATATGGGGGGGAAATATTTGCCGTTCCACAGCACCCATTCGGACACCTAGCTCAGCCGAATTGCCACGCAAGAATGGCACGACACCTCAGAATCTTCAGTCAGCATGGGGGGTGGGAAACCCCTTGAAAAGGGTTGTTGCGGATCTACGCCCAGGATCATCCTTCCTTCCCCACAGTCGAAAAAGATGCCCGTTGGGTAGAAACCAAGTTGAAACAGAAAACGCAAAACACCTCTCCTCCCCTTTAAGCGTCGGAATCATTCCCCCTCCCGAAATGAGTGTTGTCTGCGTATGTGTGTAGAGGAATTTTTCCCTTGGAAAATGATAATGAATCACCTTTGTCCCATGGCTTTCGTGGTTCATTCATGCTGCGTAAGGTAGGTGGTCAATGCTTACAGTAAGGTAGGTGGCCTTATGTAAACCCCCGGGGTTTTTTAATATCAACTAGGTTCGGACTACCCAATTCGTATCCCTCTTTCCCCTTCTTCTTTTCCCCCCCTCCCCTGGCCCTTCTGCATCCCCCACCCACCCACCCTTCCAGCACGCATTCTACGTAGTACGTATGACAGATCGAGAGAACCCCCCATGTTTTGCATTGTTGCACCGCGCGCGCCCCCCATGTCTTGTCGACCAGGTGGGGAGGGGAGAGAGCGCATTTTTCGAGAACGAAATTTCCCTTGAGGCTTGCGCATGAATGATTCATCTCCCACCACACTCTTCTTCTTCTATATCACAATGTTTCCTATCGGATTTAGGAAAATATATAGGTCAGGTACCTTGTAATTCATTCTGCGACTTCTTTCTTCGTGGTACCTTACATAGGCTTCTTTTTTCGGAAATGCGCGGAAAAATTTCACTGGTTTTCCCGCTCCGCTCGCTCACTCACTCTCCAGCCTCCCCGGATTATGCCTGTGATATCACAACTATCCCCCCGCGTCACATCACACGCCGTTTTAATTTCACGCTTTTTGATCCTTGATCCCTGGACTTCTGAAGTCTGACCTGGACTTTTCGTTTTCTTTTTTGTTTTCGGCAATCTTTGAACAACCCTTGCTTCGTTTATATAATCCGTTGTGAAACACGCCCCACTTTGCTGCCTTTGCCTACCTGGTTTTTTGTGCGGATACCCGAACCGTTGCAAGTTATCCGTTTGCGTGGCGCGAAGCAGTGTTTTTCGTTGAGCGCAACGAGGAAGGAGAGTTTTGAGGAAAAGTGATGTTTGCTTTGTGGATTTTCGTTTGAACGGGATTTTGAGAGCAGCAGGGTTTAAGTGAAATCGTGTCATCTATACCTTTGCGCGTATCACGAACAGGGTCGCCGCGGTGTTGTGGACCGCGCCAAGACAAAGGCGTTCCACAGCATTACTCGGTGGTTATTGGGAAGTCAGTCGCGTTGACTGTGCTGGGGCTGTCGCATTGGGGAGGAAGGTTTTGGCTTGGACCGGGACAACGAGTTTTAAAGCAACTGATCAGTTTTCAAGTGAGGGCTGCCGCCTTTGGAGTAGGCAGCGGCGACGCGTTTGGGAAGGAGATTCTTCAATCCAAAGATTGATTGAGAGGGCGCAGCAGACATTTTACCATCGCTTTCTGAAGAGCGTGTTCCAGGCTCGCGACGAGACGACAGGCGACAGGAAGAACATCAACCTCCGTGAGAGAGAACTGGATATAGAGAACCTCGGGTGCCGTTATTATCTTTGCGAAGATCGAGTCGAGACGTCCCATCAAAGTTTGCTTCATTCAGCAATCCTTCATCGCTGGAACATCCATTGTGTGATTGCACACCGAGACAACGTGAGAAAGTTGAAGAGAGCGTGACCGACGGTCAGGAACCGAAATTGAAAACGTGATTGACGCAGCAAGAACACGGAACGCGACCGAGAATTTGAAACTGAAAGACAAAGCAGAGGTGAAGACGATTGGAAACACGCTGCCTTCATGTGTTTCAAGATACCACCTGATCCAGCTGGCCGAGACAGACCGCCAATTCTGTGGATCAGGACCTGGATGCGCGCAGACCAGGCTTGAATTCGAGAATGTCTTCTTTGAGAGAGAGGAAGACTTCGGCGGATAGTGAAGATTCCAGAGGTGGGGAGCCCAAACGGACTCGGAGTCTCAAGCTGGCTTCGCTTCGACAGAACAACAACAACATGAAGAACAGGGAACACCGGCAGGACGGTTCTGGCTTGTCGCGATTTCCATCACGTAGAAAAGGGCCGGCGATTCGCCACCAGCGGTCGCAAAGTGAAGACTTATCTCTGACTCATCCTCGAAGCGACGTCTGTAACTGTGGACGAATTCATCAGAAGTGTGCGACTACTTACGACCTTCGCAGCGAATTCGACTCTGACAGCTCGTCAACCAAGGCGCGACATCCGTATGGATCGCCCGCGATGGGACATCTGATTACTGATATTCACATGTTCTCTAAGCTCGCCGGTGTTAAGCACTTTCTGAGCCAACCAGAGACTCCCTTGCCCGCTGTCGATCTAGCTGCAGAGGGCACGCAGCAGACGCTCCAACGCGTGAAGAAGTTTTCAATAAAGAGGACGGCGTCAGTCGATTTAGAGGCATTGGTCAGCTGGCATCGGCAACGTGAACTTGGCGGAACCATTGGTTCAAGCGACGGGCGGCAGGGCATGTCAGCTCGGTTCGGCGAGAATCCTCTTCAAGAACACGTGTTGCTGGAAGTTAGCCCTGAAGATGAGGGCGGAAATGGTCCTGAAGGAGGGCACGCTCGCAATGTAAAGGGAGATTCTGATGGGGCGGTCCACTATGGAGGGGTTGTAGATCTTCCTGCGGACCCCACCACGATCCCGGATGGGAAGAACTCTGGCGGTGAGAAGAACGACGCAGAGAAGCGACCATCACGCGACTTTGTTGACAGCCTTTCAGCATGGTTTTTGCATGATGACAACGGCCAAACATCTGGTTCCGGGTCGTGGCCGCCAGCAAGTGATGGGGACGGTGATGATCCGGGGCTTGGCGGGCGTGGAGGAGGTGTGGCACCTCCAGTTTCACCACCCCCAGTCCTGAAACACCTCGCCCCTCCGCCTCTATCTCTGACAACCCATAGCGGGCCCTCTTCTCGAAATGCCCCAATTCCCTCACGCAGCGCCGCAAAGTTTTGCCCTGTCGACGAGGCTGTCTGCGGACTTCAGCCGATCGCAGCCTATTCCAGCCCCTACGATGTCCTTCAACCCTTTCCGGCCCCTCGCAGAGGAGGGAAGAGAGATCAATGTGATACACAACAGGGCCGTGAGAGGGCCATGCTGGAGCATGCGAGCAGGTCGGGCTCGGCTCTCGTCGCCCGTCCCGATCGAAAAATCCAAAACAGATATATCAGTCATGCTAAAGTCGCCGGCAGTCAGCAGTTTCCTGTTCCTGGCGGGAGTGCCACCAACACCTCCTCGCCTGCTGCCGAAAGATCCCGTGCTGGAGTAACTCCGCCCCGCAGAAGCAAGTCGAGCACTTCCCCAGCCGAGGGTTCCAAATTTGCAACATCTGGCAATTTCGAGGATTCTGTTGTGCGACCTTCGGTTGGGGGCAGCAGTATCTCGCCGGCTAGGATAGGTATACCGAAGACGCCTCCTCGGCAACAAGAAAAATACACGGATGCTCCGAGATTGTCCAAAGCTCTTCCTCTACTGCCTCCTCGCTCGGAATTGAGGAACCGACTTCAGAGACTGTCTCAAGAAGGTTTGACCTCTACAACATCAACGACATCCTCGCTGTATGGGTGCGAGTCTGGGGGATCAACAACTACGCTCGATGCCATCGAGGCAGGACTGCCTTCTGCCCAAATACCTCCTGCAACCCCGCAGAGCGAGAGGAGAATTTTGACAGATAGACAACCCGACAAGGAGAAAGAGACTCTGCAGAGCCCTCTTCGACATCTAAGAGCATATCCAACATCGCCAATCTCGCCTCCACCTACAGCTCCACTGCCAGCTGTGCCTGCAGGAGAAAGTCCATTGAGGACGAAAGAATCAGGCACGCCTACCTCCACGATGGCGGCTTCGGCAGGAAAGCGGGAATCGTACGACCCATACAAGGTGGTTAGCCCAAACAACCCTGCCCACAAACTTGCGTCCTCCCTCATCAAGTCACCACTATTCCCTCCAATCGCGAACGAAATACGAGTATCAGCCACCGGAATTTCTAAGAACGCCGATTATGAATATACTCCCGACATTGACTCTGTCGCCTCTGCCATCCGGGATCTTGCATCCAGCATGGCGGCTAGACAACGGCAAGACCACGACCGGCGAAGTACTGTGGACAGCCCTACCCCTCCAAGAGTACCATCGAGAAGAGACTCAATCATCGCCGCGAAGAACATTGGCAGATCGAGAAAAGACATCAAGATGCGGCACTTGACCACGGCAAGGGCACGTGCGGAAAATGACAGGCTGGAGAGGGATAGCCAGATATTTGATGACATAGCAGAAGAGCAAGAGCCACGGTCGCATGCCTCTCAGGAAACATTGACGCTCAGAAGGACAGCTTCGAGCTTGTCATCATTTCAACATTCAGCCAAACCTTCGGCCGAAGAACCCCGCTCCGTTGCCGTCCCCATCCAAGCAGCCCTCACGCGCCCTCAGCGAAATGACAGTCCCCATCGGCCGCACTCTTCAAGCACAAACACGACGACGACGATAGTGACAGAGACCCCGAGCAGCAGACCGACCAGCATCCGGCGACGGACCAGCTTTCTTGGCAACTCTGGCACGCAGGAACTTCTTCTCCTTAAAACAACCACCTCCACAGTTTCAACTCCGCCCCGGACTTCCTCCGGTTCATCTACCGATGCAATCCCAAACGAGCAAACCAAATCTCTCCGCAACGAATTAAGCCAAAATATGCGTATTACAATACCTCCACGAAACCGCCTCCGGCACTCCCAGAGCATGGGCCCTATGACCACGATCTATTCTCCGGCGGTTCAGGTACGAGAAGACAAAGATTCCGCCTCTGATGAGGATAACAGTGCGTACTCGTACCGCGATTCAGCGAGCTCAACGACCTCTCTTCACACTGCCACCCATCAACCCACGACATTCTATAATAACAACCACTCAGCATCCGCATCCATCGTCTCCGACATATCCCGCCCCATCACTGACAGTTCAGCGTCAACGTCCCGCGAAGCCCTCCTCGAAGCTAAAGTGTCTACCCTCGAATCCCAACTCCAGACTCAGCGTGCACTGACCTTTGCGCTACTATTCCCGCAACGCGTGCTCGATTTAGCGTCGACAGAGAACGTTGATCTGGACAATGCGCTCCTAAGGCATCACGGGCTTGCCAATGGTGCTGCTGCGGGAATGGGCGTGAATGCTGATTTCACGCCCCCGCCAAGCGCCCAATGGCGGGAAAGGGAGCCCCGCGCGCCAAGCGCAGAGAGCCAGTACAGCACCACGCGGAGCTCGAACGAGAGTTACAGGAGCAGCGGGGAACATGGGCTGCGGAGGACGAGGAGCAGTTGGGCGGTTGGGCAGGGGGATCGGTCTTCGGGGTCCAGCACGCAGGATCGGGGGATGGGGAAGGAAGGGAGCGGGAGCGGGAGGAAAAAGCATTCCATGCAGAGGAGCATTGAGGATCTGCTGGGCGGAGGGACGCCGGAGAGAGGCGGGTTCTGGAGTGGCTATGAGGGAAGAGTAGGAAGGAGGATGGAGGGTTGACGAAGTCAATCTTTGTTATCGGGTCGGGAGTTTCTGTGGGCAAGGCAGAGAGGTTGCATATTGGTCGGTTGGTTTGGTTTGGTTGGCTGGCAAAAAAAATGGCATTGATGGAAAGGTCGATTTGCATAGCACCGGCTGGGCTGGCATAGCATGGATCCGGCAGGTTCTGCTTTCTTGTGATAGAAGATGATACCCTTGGACTTTTTTAAACTTAAAAGGTTGTTTCCCTTAAGGGCCGATGGTAGATAGAGCGGGAGACCTGGGGAATCGGCTTATGCTGTATAGGCATGGAGATATGGGATACGGGATACGGGCTTTCAATATATCATTTTCGAGGATGTTTTAATTATGGCGTGAAATTCTGTGAGAGCGTAAGAGATGTGACTTTGTAATATCTAGCTACTCTGTACCTGGGGTTTTAATGGATATATGGCGTTTCTGTGGGGCAAAAACCAGAAGAGAGGCGCACGCATGGGCACGCTCGGGAGCAAGCCTATTTGGGCCCCTCTTTGCAGAGGATGGAAAGGGGATGCATTCTGTGGTGTTGTGGTTGGAGGGGTCGAAGAGGATTTCGTTCATGATGATGAATGATGTTTCGTGATGGGCGGGGCGTTGGGAGGGTGCTGGATTGGATTGGATTGGATTGGATTTGGGTTTGGCTTGTTTTGAGTATTTTTTGGGGGGAGCGTTGGATGGGGTGGTGTGCTGGGAAGGAGGGGAGGGGAGGGTTGACGGGTCGGGTTCTGGATTTGGGGGGTTGTGGAAGGGCTGTTGATGTGGAGGGAAGTGGGGAGCGGATTCTGGTGGGGCTGCTCGATGTGGGCAAGTTGTTGCTGGGGTGAGTTGAGGGGGGTTTGGGTATGCGTAGCGGGGAGTTTGGTAGGTGGGATGTAGATTGGGAGGTCGTCGGGTGGTCAAAGAGGAGATAAAGGGTGTAGCCGCCTGCGTCGATTATCTGATATTTGGTGGGAAAGAGGAGGGGAGCTGGAAAGTCTCTCTGCATAGGCTCTGGGTTGGAAAGGGTTTAGAGAACTAGCTAGTCTGCTAGGGCGTGTCTCGCACTGCGTTCAGTATCTTCTCTAACTAGTGTCGACTCAGAGAGGGACGTATGTTATCTCCTCCTGGTTGACCGAAAGGCTGGCACATAGCACGGCTGCGTAGAACATCAGGAAGGTCGTTGGCGAGCTGAAACATGCGCACCTCCACCAGCGCTGGTTATACTCGGCCTGTGTTGAGGCGTGCTTGTTGTCTTCGCGCTTTGACTGATCAGGTGGCTGGACCCCTGCAGCTGACAGTTCTTGCGTTGAGGAGTGCTGAAGTGGAAGGTGGCGGGTCAGAGTTGAAGGGGAAGGTGAGGAATATACGGTAGGGGCCTTGGGGGGCATTGGAGGGTGAAAGTGGACGCTCCTGGCGAAGAATAGAGGTAGGTGATTCCCGATCTTGGCAGTTTGGCAAGGATCAGGTATACGAATATGCGTCTTAGAGGCACCAGAACGGCATAACATGCCGAATCTGGTCCGCGAGAGGGATTGCATACTTTATAATGGCATGCGTCTTGGATTGGAGGGGAGAAAAATAATTGGTATGTGAGTGTTTTGAAAGGAAAGGATGCCTTGAATGAAACACCACTGTGTAATGAGGGTCAAGACTGAAATTTAGAATCTTCCTTACCTGAAAAGAGTACTCGTTTGTCCGGAGTCCGGGAGTAGGGTTTTAGCCAGGAACCGGTGTAGTTTAGCTACGGAACCGAGCACATAACTTTATTACCTGACAGAGTCTGTCGGCAATGAACGGAGGGAATGGCAATCGCCTAATGCCCTTCGAAAATGAAAGAGCCCATCTTTATTTCGTGTTCGTTCTGTCGCGCACCGCATCAATTTAGCAACTGGTCAAATTTTGCAGCCGTCGACTGTCGGATAGCCTCGGACCATTCCTTATTAGCCCACATAGATCGATGTGAAAGTACTTAAACGTCATCCGAAGCGATATTCTGTGAATGCCATGTCACGAGGTGAGGGACAGGTGAATGTCCCAAGTCCTGGATCCACTAAGCGTCAGAGCAGTAGGAAGGAAACATCACGGTGTCTAAAATCGTGTTGACGGAATGATTCATCCCATTACTTGATAATGGTTAATGGCTAATGGCTCGCTGGTATGTCCCGGCCATGAAGCATAGCCTCACCTCAATCGGGGCCTGAAACCGAGGCTTGATATACCAAGACAACATGAATCAAATGATCATCGAAGTCGGAATTAGCTTCCGTGCGCTGCACAGGCACGGGAGGCTTCACTCAAAGGGCATCTCTTCTCGGTATCGGCATCGGTCGTCAAAGGAATGTTTATGTCTTGGGGGCCAGGCACGCCTTGGCAGCTTGGACGAAGCTGGGAGTGCAATGCGAAAAGGAGCAAATGAAACATGCAAGTAAACGAATCGATCGGCCAAGAGATTTGTAAGCCGCAATGTTAAATGCGACAGTCAACCGGCCTCCTTGGATCGGCATCAAAAGGCTCATCAGGTCTTAGCGATCGTCTGTTGAAGGTCAAAAACTCATTGCTGCTGACGATGGGAAAGTGAGCGTCTCCAATTTCTTTGCCAACGCCAAGACATTGCTAGTTGTAACCTCCGGCGACAAATCTCTTTGACTATTCGTAAACGAGGTTATCGAATGGGCGCTGATGATCTGATTGCTCTGGTCATGGACACAGGCTAAGTTCTTCTAGCTTTTTTCAAGTCAACCGCATAGCTGCTGTTTTACAACTTCCTGGACTGACACCGCCTGTGAACCTCAGTAAGATTACTGGTGCACTGTTAAAATTTGACAGACAGCCAACATGTGCCTGCCGATGGCACTCTTCCCAATTTCTCAACATTCTTGCTACTTTGCTCCTATAGGAGTGAAACAGATGTGACCGCTAATTCTTGGAGAGACGGCTCGAACGTCATTTTTTTAATTAGCAGACATCTTATTACCTCCTCCCCTTGATCCGTCCACTCGCCGACAAAGGCGTCTGAACTATCCGCAAGAGAAGGACAATACCGTCTCCACCGGCGAAAGGGTCAAGCTGAGGCGCTTGGCAGCTTTGATGGCTCGGCTCCGCAGTTATTTACCTCATTTTTTGATGGCAGTGCCTGCGCTATGTGGGTTCTGCTGATCATAGGACCGGCTGACATCGTTAACGTGTCGTCCACGCCCGGAACGGCCGAATTTGAATGTTCTCGAGCACTTCGGAAGTTGAAAGGTAAGCCCTTCGATAGCGACGCCTGATGCTTGGTACATAGCAGTAGTCGCTACTGGGTCTACTCTGGCCGAGACAAAGTGCCGTGAGCAATCACGTCGGAAACATTTCATTCGATCGGAAGGTATTGAAGGATTTTGAATGGCTTTTCTCGTTACATCGTTGACTGAAGATCATTCTGACAAAGGAACCTAGGCATCCAGTATTGGAATGCAATTTGGAGGCTTCCACACTTCCAGCAGTATCGACAACGCCTTTACTCGTCACTGCTCCACATATTGCCCTTGCTTTTGAGTTACTTCTGAGACCTCGACCACTGATGTTGAGAGCTTACGAACCAGTCCCATATGCTAATTGGCCCAAAGTCACCCTCCACAATGATCCGAAAAGTTTGTGAGGGTATAGGCGACCCTTGGCTTCATTTCATGGACTCTTGGGAGCTGACTATCACTCTCCAGACTCTCAAATACCTAGCATATAAGACTGTCATTGTTTCCACCTTGAGAAGCGATTCTTCGCCCTTCATTCAATAGCAAAGGACTCTGAACGCATCTACTTCTGCAAGACAATCTTTCTTCAATAAAAGATCCGTAAGACCGCCCAGAAACAATGCCATCCTTTCAAAGAACCTTCCTCATCCTGAGCGTCGCTGTCAACCTCGCCTCTGCCGACTTCTACGTCGTCAACGGGGTCAACACTTTCACTGGCGACTGTCCCGGCCTCCCAGTCTGCGGCTCCACCACCCTAGAGTTCAATCAAGTCGCCGCAACCAACTCATTCAGCTGCACCGGCGATCTCGGCGAAGGCAGCAACCCGGGAGAGCTGATCAACCCAAACTGCCGCGCCAACCCCCCGGACCCGGATATGTTTACCGTGAACATACCCGACGGCGTCTGCGGCATCACCGGCGAGCAGACGCTGCAGTGTGAGTTCAGCGGCATTGGAGGCTACGTCTGCGCGCTCCAGTCAGATCTAAACACCATCCTGGCATCGTGCGGTACGAGCCAGCCGTGCGCGTCGGACGACCCGAACTCGAGCTATTTGCCGATTGATACCGCGACTTGCGTTATAGGGACGGGCTCGACGACAGTTTACAATGCTATGTTGGAATGCAGGGGATTCGGGGAGAACCACCTTGGAACCTGCTGGTGAGTTACGCAGTATTACCGGATCAAGTATCTGACTAATTGATCTTCCCAATGTAGAGCTGTGAGCTCTTCAGCTTGTGTGACTTCACAGCACGCTTTCGCGGCCAACCCTCGGATTTCTTGGAGAATCTTTCCTGTGCGCCAACATTATCGGAGTAGGAACAAAGGGCTAAGAAGTTGGCTTTTACACAGTCGTTTTCTTGTCAATACAGTGTAGCATCTACGCATATTTACTACGAGGCTGTTTCTCTGTACCTAGTCGCTCACTTAGAAATCCGTATATCTATATCCTTTCATCATCATTGGCTCAATCCGAGCATGGGTATCGAGCTGGAATGGAGCCAGAAAATGATCCTTGGTAGTTTGAATTTATGAACTGACAAGAATTTGCCACTCGCCACATACTCCGCAACCTGCAAGACGCACCTCAGGTGACAGAGAATGTCCGATCTTATGCGTTAGGTCTAAAACGTCCATAAATTCAGTATGCCTCCCTGGTGCCTCCCTTTCCCCACCCGAGAATTGGAGAATTGGAGAACGGTGCGTTAGGCCCCCTAGTATGGCTTACGTTATATCAGTTTCAGAGTCAACCACTGACAATGGATACACAGATATAGAAACATCGACTCGTTAATAGACATATGCAGAATGATCCCGCTTTATCGCCAATTTCTCTTCAAAACGTGAAGTCATGTGTACAGGAACTATCGCTAATGGATGTGGCGGCACGTATCTTCCGGCCGATGGAAGCACTGACCCCGAGCTTGCGAAATGCGAAGAACGGCCACAAGTTATAAACAATCCATCTTCAGAAGACATCACTATACTTGAGCAACTATACGGCACTCACAAGAAGATCCGGGTCGTCATGCTTGGCGCGGGAATGTCTGGCTTGAACTTTTTCAAATTTGCTGAAGAAAAGCTTAAGAACGTGGAGATCATCTGCTACGAAAAGAATTCTGATATTGGCGGGACCTGGTATGAGAATCGGTACCCGGGATGTGCATGTGATATTCCCAGTGTCGTTTATCAATTCCCGTGGCATGTTGCACCCTGGTCGAAATATTACTCACACTCGCCTGAGATTTGGAGCTATCTCAAAATGGTCGAGCAGGAGAACAACTTTATCGAGAAGTATATCAAGTTACGGCATACAATTGTTTCTCTCTCTTGGCATGATGACGCTGCTCAGTGGACGGTCCTTGTCAGGAATGAAGAAACAGGGAGGGAATTCGAGGACAATGCACACTTTGTCATCGACGGACGTGGAGTTCTCAACAAGTGGAAATGGCCTGACATTTCGGGTCTTCGTGATTTCAAGGGCACACTGCTACATTCAGCACAGTATGATGAGCAGACAGATCTGACTATGAAACGAGTTGCACTTTTGGGTGCCGGCAGCAGTGGCGTCCAGATATTACCGAATATATATGACAAGGTAGCAAAGGCTTATACTTGGATCCGGTCCAAGATCTGGATCACGGCTGGGTTCGCTCAAAAATTTGCTGGTAAAGACGGCGCCAACTTCGTTTACAGTGGGGAACAACAAAAGCTATTCGATAGTCCCGATGAATACCTGGCTTACCGCAAGCTGATTGAAAGTGAGCTCAATCAACGTTTCCGGTTTATCATTAATGGTTCAGCTGCTCAAAATGCTGCGCGTGAGTTCTCCGAGAATGAAATGAGAAGCAAACTCAAGGGGCGACCAGACCTGCTAGAGAAGATCGTGCCCGATGATTTCTACGTTGGCTGTCGTCGACCGACCCCTGGTAATGGATACCTTGAGTGCCTTGCTGGAGAGAAGACCATTACCTATACCACCCAACTGAAACAAATCACCGAAAAGGGATTTATAGACCCAGATGGCAACGAACAAGAAGTGGACGTTATTATCTGCGCTACCGGGTTCGATACTTCCTACGAACCACGGGTACCGCTGATTGTAAACGGTCTGAACAAAGCCGACGAGTGGAAGAGTAATGCTCATCAGCATGTTCCATCATATTTGAGTTTAGGTTATGCTGGGGTCCCAAACTACTTCCTCTATGGCGGTGCCTACTGTCCGTCCGCTCATGGCTCATTCTTCCCTATCATCCAAGCATATGTCAATTACACTATTCAAGTCTTGGAGAAGATGCAGGTTGAAAATATCCGCTCAATAAGGCCAAAGGCTGATGCAGTAGAGCATTTTCTCCGTCATGCAGATGCTTTCCTAAAAAGAACAGCTTGTAAGTTCCATGTCTCTGCACTAGGTCACGTTTACCAGAGGCATGCGGTTTCAATGAAGTATAATCAGGGGTATTAGAATGGCATTCTTTTGCTGCTTTTCTTAAGATATGGAATAAACTCAAGTCCTTTTCCCGGTCTGTTCTGATCGGTATAAGCTCTTCATACTGACAGCACGTCTCCAATCAGGGACAGGACCATGCAGCTCATGGTTCAAAGGCGGAAAGAAAGACGGTAAACCAGCCATCTGGCCTGGCTCACGACTTCATTTCCTTCGACTGCTCGAAAGACCCCGATTCGAAGACTTTGATATAGAATATGACGAGCCAGAAGACATGTTTAGCTTCCTGGGCAACGGGTTCCACGCTTGTGAACGGGACGGAAGTGATATTACCTGGTATCTGGGGCAACCCAAGACGCACGTTGACATGGACAAGGTTCTCCGGACTATGGACGGCTTGAAGGGCATACCGACATAGTATACGGCATACAGGGATGATGGAGATGCTGAATTCGTAAGAGCAAACATGATTGCCGATTCAGCGGCTGATCGAAAGTGGGCTACTTTAAAGCAGATCGAGTATCGTGCTTCGGATTGAACAGTCTTGTGAGCGAGCTTTTTTCCAGAAAACATGCTATTCCGAATGTTGAAATCGCTACATACGCCCATTGATATGGGTTACCTTATAATTTATAGCGTTTCTGGTGTAGCTGCAACCTGAGTGCCGGAGGCTGAGGACACACCCGACGCCTGTACATAGGTACGAGATTATATATGAACCCTCATTCTGCTGAAAAAAAGTCTTATGTTAGAATATGCAAACGATACCTTTAAGCCTCCATATCTCCGCATTCATGGCATCAGCACTTCTTCTTCAGATTCGAACCATCCTGATAAGCCCTGGCTGAAACAAATAAGCATGATCCAGATATCGAGGCCGATCTCATCCCCAGCTGTACAGAGAAATACGTCTGAGCATAACATAGGCAGCCATTTCTGGGCAATGGTGCAACACACCGCTCACCTTTTCCCCAATTTTCCTTTCCTCCTCCTGGTAGCTAGCTAGAGAACAGCGTTCCGAACTCGCAAGCGCTGGTAGATTCAGCGGTAAAACTGATTTATTTCGCGATTGATCGCAGGGGCTTACGATTTAGCGTTAATTATAATAGGTAGATTATATAGAGTGCATGTAAAGCGCGGAGAAGAAGGATGTAAGTAAAATTACGTAGTAAAACCACGTGTTAGATCATGACGAGGGTAGTATGGGGACCAAAACTCACTCAAAAGCTTACGGTACTCCGTTACTCATATATGGGCGGTTAAATATTCCCCTTGATTCCGGGGCAGGCACATTAGACAGACACATGTCTGTGCAGGCACATCCCTAATTAAGTAACCCCCCTCCCCCACCAAATTGAATAATGAGTCGTTTCCACACAAATTTGTATGTAAATGGCTCCTGTGAAGAGGAATTGATTGAGATATTGTATGAGGGCACTGCGCGAGGAGTCTCTCCCATACAAATTTGTATACAGCCGACTCCTAGTGCAGAGAGTACTGCGCGAGGAGCTTCTCCTATACAAATTTGTGTGCGGCTAGCTCCTGGGAGAGAGAGCATCGCGTAAGGAGCCTTTTCTATATAAATTCATATAAGAGAGGCTCCCCGCGCAGTGTCGTGTAGTGCCGCGCAGTGCTCTCTCCGCTAGGAGTCCTCCTCATATATATTTGTATACGATTGGCTCCTAGTGAAGAGAGTATCACGTAAGGGGTCTCTCTCTTATAAATTTATATGAGAAAGGCTTCTTACGCGATATCGCGCAGTGTTTTTTGTACTGGGAGTCAGTCGTATATAAATTTGTATGGGAGAGACTCCTCGCGCAGTGCCGTGTAGTGCTCTCTCCGCCAGGAGCCAGCCGTATACAAATTTGTATGAGAGAGACTCCTCGCGTAGTGCTGTGTAGTGCTCTCTCCGCCAGGAGCCAGCCGCACATAAATTTGTATGGGAGAGACTCTTCACGCAGTGCCGTGCAGTCTCTCTCTGCCAGGAGTCAGCCGCACATAAATTTGTATGAGGAAGACTCCTTACGCGGTGCTCTCTCTTCACAGGAACTACTCGCATACAAATTTATATGGAAACGACTTATCATTCGATTTGATGGGGTATATTGGCCCGTATACACCCTAGCCCTGATTACCTAATTAGGAAGTGTCTGCGCGACATGTGTCTGTCTAATGTGCCTGCCCGGAATTGGGGGGGGGAATATTTTTAACATCGTAGCGAGTCGACTTGAGCTACCAGAACCTTAAATTGAGCTAAATTCACCTGAGACCATTTCAAAAAATTACGAGTCAAGTCGGAACGCTTCTGAGAATGAAAATTGGTTTCGAAACATGATCTTCGGCATCGTGAAGAAGCGGAACATTGATGAATCTTCCGCCAAGTTGAGCGTGCCTTGGAAATGTTGGTACATTCGACTCGAGTTCTTAGACAATATTGTATCCCCTATTCTGTCAGAATGGCGTCGATTTTTTTGATTGGTTGAAAATCCCTACGTCGATCTATCTCGATTCCACCCCCACTAGCATCCCCCATAAGCGTCCCCTATAAGCATCCTCTACAGGTAAATCCAGGTAGCTCTACTAGGCGCTTCAAAATACAACTCCCTTAAATCGCCCCCATAAATGCTCCCCATAAGCAATCCTCTCCGCACCTAAAGAGACATGCTCTTAGAGATCAACTTCACAGTAGGGATCGCGACCCCATCAGCTTATTGGCCCTCTTATTTTTAAGGTTAATTCTCAACCAATCAAAAAAATCGACGCCATTCTGACAGAGTAGGGGATAACGCCTCAATGCTATCACACGTTTTTGACCACGATATTCATTGTCCTTAAGAAAGTCGGCTCGCACAAACGGAGGAGCTGCGACCCATACAAAGTTAGGACTCTTTTGAAAGGTCTAGTAGATGGATAGCTATATTGTATTCGTCTAATACTGCGCGTTTGCAAGGAGGCAACGGAAGGGGAACGGATTTTCGGTGGAGATCATCGAAGGAGAGGTAGGTTGGAAGAGCGAGGTAAGTCGACGTGAATTATTTTTTTTTATTGCAGCCAAGACTATCTTACGTACCCGTCGTACGAACCATATTTAGTGTGTCAGCCTTGTACGGGCGCAGAAACGTCTTTGCAAACCCCCGATGAAGAGCCTCAGGTCGTGGGCCACACCCTGATTCAGCCTAGCGTCCCTATCGCTGTGGCCGACCACAAGGCCACACAGCACAGCAGGCGGCGCACGGCGGCATTATTAGGCATCCACTGTCCCCCAATTCCTTGACCTTTCAGCTTCTTTTCATTCTCTTACAAGAAATCAGGCAAACGACTCGAGATTTGTACTATACTTCTTCGCCGCACTTGGAATTCAGGCAAACAAGTCGAATTTAGCGAAACAATCTCTGATTGCAATTGGAATTTAGGCAAACAAACCAAGATTTGCAACACAAATCGTCCCCTCCTCGTGCCTTCCAGGGCACAGTCTCCAATTTTGCACCACTTCACATCCTGAGCGGGGGCTGAGATTCCCCCCGCTCTCGCCTAAATAGATCACCATGACCACGCGACTTATGTGAATGAATCGACCGCCGACTCAGACCAAGCCTACCCTCATGACCCTTTCGATTTGAACCTGTTTCCTCTCGACGATACCGACTTTACGAGCTTCCCCACAGAATCAATTGACTATTCTTCTTTCATCAATGAACCTGTCCTCAATAATGATACGACGGTCCCTTTAGAAGAGTATACTCAAGGAGATAGTGCGCTGCCTAACGCTGCTGCCAATATGATCTTGCCCTCAAACTATTTCATACTTCCTCCGGTGCCACCATACGAAGTCCCCCCGAGACCAACAGCTCCCGTTACATCTGTCAGCCAGCCTCCTAGCTCCGCAACTTCTGTCCCAACGTCAACTCAAACGTTTACCGCGATCTATGTTTGTCCTAAGTGTCCCGGCAAGAGATTTGATAAACGACATAAGCTCAACACGCACATGAAACGGCACAACCCTCCATACAAATGTGAAGGCAGCCATTGTTCAATGCGCTTTGCACAAAGAAGGGACCTCGACAGACATTTCGCCGCAAAACACTCACCTCCGGAAGCTTTGCAGAGGCATTTCTGTATATATTCTGGGTGTGATCGCTCCGCTACCGGACCAATGAAAGGGTTCACGCGAAGGGACGCTCTCCAACGACATTACTCACTGATACATTCAGGAAACAGCCAAACATCTCATCAATAATTCCTACTCTACTGAAAAACCTCGATAGGAGTACCTGCATTTGAGAACACCGATGCGTTTTCCCTGAAAAGAATGCGAGGACCTCCACAGCAATGTTCCACCAATCACAGTGAATGTTGAGATCTCTGGCTGACGCTTGTGATTCTTCCACTTTTTGGAACCGCTTTTATTAGTGTCTGCTTATGTCGAGGGTTTCCTGTAGGATGGGGTCACGGAAGTCAAGCAATTAGACTTGAACGCCTGTCGGCGGTCGATTCAATTCCAATAATACAGCTTTATCAAGAAATGGAGGACTTTAAGGAAGCCTGGACTGTCGTTGCATTCGAAAAAGTAACCACAGATAAATGCCTGGCATGTTCAGCACGATATCCAAGATCGTGGTCTGATCGGAAATGGTTCTACGGATCCTGCCCCTGGCGGGCGGTCTCGCTGCACACCTATATGTTGTTGTGATTTAAGAAACGGAGGATGGAATCAAAGCTGTATCATTTGGACACAAAGTCGCGCTCATCCCGCCTTTACACATGTGAACATGATGGATTTACTTTATTGCGTTTGACGGAATTTCACACCTTTCTATTCGACAGAATTTGGCCGCAGCCGGGCCTCACAGGTGAATATTTTGCCGGCAAAATACCCTGTGCCGGTTGGAGTTTAGCAGAGCAGATTGCAATGAAATTTTCGAACCTCTACTTCATCTTCATATGAGCTCATTCTCCTTTGGACGATATATTTAGCTGCAACCACAGCTTTACATGGCGCGAGCTTCATCTACGATGCTACGATATATCACAAAGCGGCAAAACGGATATATCTCAGTTGTGTATAGCACCACTTGTACGATAGCCGGAAAACTTAGGACAGAAAAGCATCTTCATACTTGGGTAAGTGAAATCCTCAGGAGTCTTGGCCTACTCTGCTCACTCTACTAACTCTGCTGACCCCGCTGTCCACCAATCTAGTTGATGTGAACGTCCGCCATAAATACTTGGCTCCTAGGTCAGAATTGACCCATGCACTGGGGCAACCTAACCCCCACCTCAGTGGCCTACAACCAGACCCGATGGCCTACAATGTGCCAAGGCGTATTCGGACCCTAGTGCGGTGTGGCCTACGATAAGCCGGCCCTTGCCGCATACAACAGAGAGAGCGGTGTGGCAAGAATCAGACCGAGTTTCATTGCTTCAGAACATCCAAGCACGCTTCCAAATCATTCAATGTGGCCTATCATTATCCAACTGCACCGGTCAATACCCGTCCGAGTAATGTGGCCTACGTCCCATCTCAGGACGCGTAGTGCTCTCTGAGTACCCAATTAAGAATCTTCTCTTCAAGGGCATCTTATGTGGCCTTATGGTAGGCCACAATGACGTGGACAAGAACCTTGAGAAACGTTCCCGATGGCGTTCGCCAGAACCACTCTTTTGGTTGACTCTCGCCGCCCCTGCCGCCAATGCTCTACAACGAGTTTTGACCGGTTTCGACCATTTTGACCTATTAGGAAGGAGCCGTGGGCCACAATGAGACAATTGCCCTAAGCTGTCTTTCAAAATATTGGTCACACAAAAGATTGTTTCAAAAGGACCTTGGCGCCGCCAAAAAGAACACTCTCAAGATAGATTTGGTCAAATGTGACCTATCAGAGGACCCGTTCGCCACACAATGATGGGCCGTCAGATCTATGGTCGACGTGCCGAGGGGTAAGAAATACGTGTATGTGGCCCTTCAAAGAAAAATCCTTTGCTGCTCAATTGTCGGCCACAGCGCACACTGGCTGGGCTTGAGGGCCACAAGGAGATATAAAGACTAACATCTTGCAGAGCGAAAGATGCAAGGCAAAGTAGATAAAGCTTCCATATGCCCTTGCGACCTCGAATTTGTCACGCCATCCTCAAGCCGTAATCTTACTTCTGCTCAATATGTCCGAACCTCAGGGACAAAACAAGCGAAGCCAAGCCAAGTCCTCAACTACGCCAAGGTACACATCACACTCCAACCACCAACCCTCGACAGCATCGAAACACAGCTCTCCCACCGGCGATCGGAACTCGACACATGTCCACAACCAGAGGGAGCAACGCCTCAGAGACTGGGTCGCAAAGTCAGACAATGGTTCCACCTATTCCGGCCTGCGGGATTTGGAGCGCGACATGGAGGCTCGGACGAGAGAACTAACGTCTCACACCGAGAGTCTAATGTCCCGCTTCAACGGAAGCGACGGAAGGAGGAATCAGGGCGGAGGAGCGGGGGAGTACGGAAAACATTCAGATCTAGCGGGCGTGGGGGGCTGGGCCGAGCTCGACAGAATAAAACAAGCGCGTGGTAGGTGGTGAGAGATGAGGATTGCCCCAGGCTCAGGGGGAGGGAGATATTGGCCGCTGGGAGCTACTACCACCACCACCTCCTCCCCCTCTTTCACCCTCCACCATAGTGTTCTTGGCACAAGGGGGCCCAGAAAAACGTCATACAAAACCCCGCCGCCGATACTTAGGACGGGTCTGACTTGAGAGAGAGAAAGCAACGCAGTATTATCTCTAGTCATGTAATGCTCAGGGGCAAATCATCGACCACAGGGGCCTTGTTGCCGGAAGGTGCGTGGATCCAAGGACAGTCCCTAGACATAGACGTATGCGCGCATCCCAGTAGATAGATAGAGAATACATGTATGTCTTTCCGACACATCTACTAGCTTCAAAAGGCCATATACAGATGCGCCTCTAAATACGACAGCCCACCACGTAAAACCCCTACTTCAACTCCAGCTCCGAAGACAGATGGCGAATGTCAGCGTCAGCATCGCCATCAACCCCTATACGCCGCAGCTCCCAAGCCTTTCTACACACCGAGGCTGGAAGGCCTGCAGCGTTCCGAACTCGAAATGAAATCGCGAGTTCCCTGGTTGACTCGACTCGAACCGAATCGAGTGGCATTAACTCAAAACAACTCGCGATTTATGCTCTAACTAATTACAGTAGATGATAGAGAGCATAGTGTGGTAGGAAAATTATAAACAAAAGTAACACGGAAAAATAAAACCATATACCGATCCCTAAATAAAGGCTAAGGGAATAAAATCGAAGCCGTCTAATAGTGCCGGTCCCATGGGGAGATTTGGTGCAGAAAGGTACGAAATGTAGCTACCTATGGTAGAGGTGCAGGCTCTTAAGGCCTGTGACTGGCTGCTTCTTGAACAGGCCTAAATCTGAAATGTATTTTCCGGTAGTTCGATTTTATTTAATTTATGTGGGAATCTCAAGTCCGCTTAGTACTTTGGTAAGTTTTGGCGAGTCGTTCGCGAGTCCCAAAGCCGCTTTAATTCGAACTGGATTCGCGTTGAACTAACCTCGTAATATCGAGCCAGAATTTGGAAAGCTATCACGTCCTCATGAAGAGATCGACGCTCATTGTGGGAGGAGAAAGGAAAGAGCCGCAAGGGTGCCACACCGAGATACGGCTTTCGGGGATAATGGTCTTGTGGCAAATGGGCAATAACGGCGAAACCTGGCGTCTGGAGTTCTGCTACCAAGCATTCTTTTCTGTGACGAGAGAATTGTCCCCTTGCTGCCTTTGGGGCTTCATATTCGGGAGCGAAAACTAGAACGAATTTCACAGAAATAAAAGACAAGGATTAAACATTTAAAACAAGACCTAGCAATATCTGGCAGAAGTTCCGCCAAGCTCCCGAATTTCCACTCCGGGCGATTGGAAAAAGAAAATAAAAGGCAACAGCAAAAACTTACCCGCATTCCATGCCGGTGATAAACCGCGGTGAGTCTAAACATTTATCCTTCACCCATGGATCAAAGGACACTCCGTAATAGCTCCTGGGGCACATTTCACCAATTCCGGGCAATGGGAGGTTGCTAGAGCGCAATGGGGGATGAAAGGGGACAAGAGGAGACTCAAATGCGGGAGTCTGGAATATTTCATTCGCCAATTGGAGATTTCATTGCTGTGTATCCGGTGGAACCTTTGGGGAACGGGGTAAGGCTTTGTGGCGAGCATCTCCCTCGCGGGTCGGCGGAAGGAGGGAGGGGGTTAGGCCGGGTGTCTGATTGTTCACCCATTAAGGCCATACCGTGTCTGTGGCTCTCCAAGACTGTCATTTCTTGATACTCGGTCTTTCTCGATAGTCTTATCATCTGGCTCCGTATTTTCATTCGCTTCTCTGCTCTCTCTTGGAGTAAAATTCCAGACCTATGGCAGTACCTTTTAAATGTTCGAGACATCTATACGCTCTCTGAATGATATCTCATTTCTTGTCGTCTCCCAAGTCTCACATAATGGAGGCTCTCGATCCGTAAATGTCTGGGATCCAAGCCATTGTTCATGCCTGAGGCTGCCAAAGAAAGGTTCCTAACGCGGTAGCTAGAGCCCAAAGGCTGGGAGACAATCGAAGGTTCGAAACCCTGCCTCTATCGATCCGAGGATAGACGACTGGCGTTGTCACAGCGTGGCCCTCATGTGTCAGAATTATCTAAACATGAAAGTATAAGAAGCGGTAGCCTCACCGCCGATGGCGTTAGGTACTAGGCTCGAATCAGTATCGCCATTGAAGGCGGAACGAGTTCCGCGAATCAATAAAAGCTCTATTGCACCAATAAGGTCGGTAGGCTAGCGGCGCCACGTCGATTAGGTGTCCGGGAGGCCAGCGGTAGTCGTGGGCTGTACTACCGCCCCTTGGGGAGGCCAACGGCTCACACCTATCATCGGTCCGCGAAACATTGATCATGGTCAATGTGGTGAAGATTCTCAGTAATTCGCCAGAGTCAGGCCAGCCAGCAGCCTGGGGAGGACATCAGATCGCCAGGTTCACCTGCCTAGGCTTCTGCAATTGGGCAAAAGCTGTCGCTAAATACAGGAAGCCTCCCGTAGCCCTCGTCATGGACCCCTACAGAGCTCTGACCCTGCAATCTCGAAGGCACGCCGACAACTTGTTCTATGTCATCCAGAAAAATAGCGCTTGCGTGCCACTGCGTTGATTCGCACGTGTGACAGTGCCGTTCTCAAATGGACGAATAAGTCCCTTCGAGGCTGCACATAGATGCCTTGGGGTGTATCTTCTGACGGTGGCCCATCAGAAAAACCAAGTTCCCCCTCCTCCCCGCCCCTAGCGATTGTCAGCCATGGTGCACACTCGCGAGATTTAGAGCCTTTCTGGGAGGGTGTGAAGGGGTGGGGGTATAAAGACCAGCGTGTTGCCGGTTGAAGATGGAAAGGAATAGATAAAATCTCCCAGTTTTGGCCTTGTCAACAACATCATTAATCAAAGTAAAATTGCCTTCCGCTATTATGTCAGAATCTTGGAAGCAAGACAAACAAAATCAAACAAAGACCATGAATACACGCACGCATGGCTCACACTCCGACTATCAATGTTCGACTACGTCGAAACAGAGACCCCTCGCAGGCTATGAAAGCTTGACCTCGAGCTCCGCTAAGGGGTGTCATGTGCAACGCACGTCTTCCAAGCAGCGCCTGAGGGAATGGCTCGCAAATCCAGACGCCATTCCCTCCTATTCGGCCCGACAGGGCTCGGAAAGAGAAATGGAAGGGCGGGTGAGAGAAGCGATGGATCGGATGGAGAACGTGAGACTTCGATCTGATAAAGGAGACGGAGACGGAGGCAAAAGGGCGGATCAAAACCAGAGAAGGGGCAAGTATGATTTTGAAATGCATCCAGATTTGGCTGGCATGGGGAGCTGGAGTGAGATTGATAAGACGAGATCAGATGGTGGTGATTGAATAGAGGTAAATGTTCCTAAAGACGGAATACCCTACGGGCGGAGGAGGGGCTCCTCCAGAGGTTCTTGGCACAATGGCCCAAGAACGCACTCGAAACCTGTCTGATATGGAGAAGTGCTAGCGTTGAGAAACCACGTACGAGTGTTAGCCATTCGTGTTTAGGATTTGAAATAGAAGCCATGCTGATGTATAGTAGAGTCGTTGATATGAATAATGCCCATTCTCAAAGGACTTTTAACATTAGACAGCCGTCAGTCTCAGTGTTTCAGTCTTGTGTTCTAAGTAACTTAGTGAAATGTGGTCCTGAAGGTGGTCCGGAGCTCCATGGGAAGCGATGACTTGGGGATTCCAACTTGGAAATGTAAGGGGTAGTTGGCAGACTAGTAAAATGAATACAGGTAAATACTTCGTCATAGACAAGATCTCGCTGGCGAGGAACCGTAGTTCTGTGTCAAAACCCCGGGACAGGCATCTTTCTGACTTTGGCGCCGCTTTGGATAACTAGCTGAGGGAGCTGGTCCCCCACTGTTTCGAAATCCTTATATCTAGTCTACCTCTTTAGAAACTTAAGAGGTAGAAATGTAGACATTCCTGTTATAAGAGTGGACAGTGCCGTAGCCATGTCCAGAGAGCAGGCCATTCCATCTCTTCCCTATCAAGAGTAATTGTCGTCGCTGGGAGGAACTCCCACAGGTCCTAGTTGGCTGCAGAGTTTCACGAGTAGGTTCGAAGCAATTCTGGCGTAATCAATGTGATAGTAGATTGATGGAGTAGTTGCCTCAGCCTCCGACCGGCTACAGCGTCGCCCACGTCCTTCGGCTGGAGTATCGATACTCTTCTCGACAGAGAGATGCTTGTACAATTCCAAGCGAGATATATGGTTGCATTCTCTTCCCTGAGCAATGAGGGTCCTGTACTCTTCTGCCGTGACGAGGGAGGGGCTGAATTCCAAGCGAATGATCCTAACGGAGGCCTGTGGTGTTTGATTTCCACAAGCGGGCGGGCTCTGTTTGGCAAGAAATAAAGGAGCAGAACAAGGATCCTATTTATGACACAGCTGGCGGGCTGCTTGGGTTTAGAGGCTGTTGAGCATTCGGTCTGTGATTCGGAACTTTGGAGGGGCTATCAACGGAAAGGTCCATGGAGGTGTGCGCTTTTGGCGCCAAGAGCGGGGGCTTAGCCCCTGTTTAACTTCGTAGGCACGTAGGTTCCCTGGTCTCCTTGGATAGGAGTATTACACCCGCGCATGCACCACCTTGAACGATCTTACTAGCAGGCTAGCTGCCTGCAAGACAGCGGATGCATTCCGTATACACAGATAATGAGTATAAACCATCATATAACACAAATTTCCCATCCCAAATGTCCAATGCGCAACGCCTAAAAATGCCCGCTTTGAGGCTCGCCAGCCCAGCCCAGCCTGATTATCCAGCAATGAAAATGCCAAAAACCCATCCATCAATGCTGATAAATCTTGACCCAAAGACCGTTCATTCGTACAAGAGCATCAAATCATGAAGACTCGTTTCCATCCCATCCCATCGGCCCGGGCGATTCGCCCTATCAGAGGCTGCAGATCCCACTTCCGCTCGCAAGGCTCTTTGCAACCCAGATCTGGCCGACGCCTCCCTGAACTGTAGCGAAAAAGGTGCCGTTGCTTCCGACCGTCACTCCGCCGCAACCGATGAGTTCGTACACGTCCGTCCCTGTGCTCCACCCCGTATCGCTAGTACTCAGCCCAATCTCATACTTGGCCCCGTTCCCACCTTGATTTGTCACGACGGTGATACTTTGACTTCCATCGAATCCTTTCCTCAGTACCATGCTGTTGGCATCCACGTGGATCGGGTTGTTTGCGTAAATGCCCCACTGCCCGCCCGACACGCCGGTCAGGAAGTTCCGGATTTGGTTGATCTGGGAGATGAAGTTGTGGAAGACGCCGGTTCCCGAGTAAGCGCCCGACTGGAGCCATATAGCCTCGCGGTTCGACGGGTCACCGTTGGACGCAAGCGCCCACTCCTGCCCCTGGTAGATGATCGGCGGACCATCCATCATGAGTGTGGTCAAGATCGCGTTGCGTATCAGACTCTTGTCGCTCGTCATACTGGGGAAACGAGGCTGATCGTGGTTCTCGAGAAAAGGCGCCATGAGTGTGTCGTCTTTGCACTGGGATTTGACCTGGTTAATCATGGCCTGGAGGCGGGGCATGTTGCCGGAGGTGGAACTGAAGGCTGCGGTGAGCGGGTAATAGAGCGGGTAGTTGAGAATGCCGTCGAGGTAATTGGTGTAGGGGCAAACATAGTCTGGGTCGCCGTGGGCGACTTCGCCGAGGGCATAGACGCCGGCCGCGGAGTTGAAGCCGGGGAAGAAGGATTGTTGGGTACATTTGACAGAGTCGATGCGCAGACCATCGACTATTAATGAGGATGTCAGTAACGTGTGAAGGTGTGGCAGCAGGGAGGTTGGGAGTCAGGGGTCGGGGGTTTTGGGAATGAAACGAAGTCATATGTATGAGAGGAGGTGTAGAAGCAGGCACTGCTGCGAAAGAGAGAGGAAGTAGGAGTAAGCATGGAATTTGGATTGCGAAGAATACTAGGAGCCGGGGGTGGAAGAGAGGCCCTGGCGGGATATGGGCGCTGTAGGAAAATGGGGTGCGGGTGGGGGGGTCTTGTAGTGACGGACTTAGACATCGAGCCAAGAATCGAAGAGGAGGTGGGGTAAAAAGACAAGGTAGGACTGGCGCAGCAGTAGAAATGGAGCAAGAGATGAGGAGAGACCTGAACATACTGCCATAAGTCGAGACGAGGTTTGAGATCCAGCTGTTGTAGGTGTTGATCACGCTCGTCTGGGTGGTATTGACGTCAGGAAGTTCTACAACATTGTTGCCAAGCCAGCACTGTTCAATGTTGGTCTGAGCATTGTTGTCATAGTCGGTCTGCGGACACGCTTGATGTCAGAGTCGAGAACAACTCCTAGGAATAGACATGCTGCTCATACCTGAGTGACTTGGCAAAAGCTATGGAAGTAGCTCTGTTTGTTGAAAGGCGCATACTTTGAGTAATCGACAGACGAAGAGCTCCCTTGCCATCCAAAGTGATTGACAACGATATCAACCATTAGGTACATTCCCCGGGAATGGAGGGCGGATGAGAGGGCCTTAAGGTCGGCAGCAGTTCCGAATTTCGAATTAAGGGAATTGATGTCTTGCTGCCAATAGCCATGATAGGAAGCCGGATCGCTGATTTGCATGGTTATTGGTGAGATCCAGACCTGAGGATGGTTAGCGATAGGAGGCTACAGATGGCAACCGTTTTCCGGAAACGGACAGCTGTGAAACCCATTGACTGAATGTAGTCAAGTTGGTTGGTGATCCCGTTCCAGGTTCCTGCTTGAGACTTAGCGTTATCCTTGTACAACAGAACTTATCAACGAACCACCGCAGTATGTGTTAGCTGCTGTATTACACGATGCGCTTGTCGATCCATCAGAGTGGGCGAATCGGTCAGTCAGAACTTGATAGATAATACGATTTCGCCAGTCCGAGGGAGAGGCGGCCAACACGGTGGCAACCAACGTTCCAATAACCAATAGAAAGGAGAGCAGCATATTCCGAGATTATGTAAAGAAAGTAGTGCTTCAAAGGAGGGAGACCAAGACCAAAAGAAAATGGAAACATGCATTGAGCGAGGCAGCGCGCCGAAATAGAAAGATAGCGAGACATTCCAGTCCCGATTCATCCAAGAGAACCGAGATATAAACAATTCGATTAAAAGATCAACGATCAGGCATGGTAAAGGCAAAGCAAAAAATGCGACAATCACCAGCTCCGCGATTTTGCGCGACCCAGTCAAGCGTCGTCAGAGTTCTTCATGCGTTCCAACGTCCCTTCGTACGCGTAACAGCGTAGCAAAAAATACGGGACCATAGCCGCAAACACCGCCCATTCCACAAATCAAGGTCAGGAATTATGACCACAGCGCAAGTGCCGGGCCAAAGCGCAACGTCTGGGAAGGCCAGCCTATCTCCGCTTGGCAGTCAGCTGAGATGTGGCAGCGGCGCGACCGTTGTTGCATCGTCATTTCCGCCAGTTTACACATTTTTGAGCGCGCTAGAGCATGACATTCACTGTCGTCCTTGGGACGGGTAGGAAACGGCTGTCCAGGTGACTTTCCTGCGCCAAAGGTGAGGGAGGCTAGGGAAACCAGCGGTCGGTGACGGGCACCAAGCGGACAACCGGATGGAGCAATGAAAATCTTAAAGTCACGAACCGCGTCTTGCCTTTCTTGGGCCGGCTTCCTGGGTGAGCACTGGCCGCTGATTGACCTTTGTCTGAGCCTGGAAGGTTGCGGTGGCTTGGGTTAAGGTTAGGTTCAGTAAGACTGGCACCATTCAAGACTTTGGTAGAGTTGCCGAGGTGAGAAAGGATTGGGTCGGTCAGGTCCCTCTGCCCTACCGAAAGCGTCATCGGTTGTCCATCACGAATGAGGCTAAGGTGGCGTTGTATGATGACCTTGGACCCAGTGCATTTTTGTGGGTGAAGCGAGAAGGATTAACCCGAGACGTCTTCTCCACACAACGAAAATATCCGATTGCGGGAATCCGGGGTTGAAACGGCCAGGATTGACCAGATCTTAGCTCGAGTGGCTACGTGGAGCTTGATGGTCGTGTGTGAAGAAGTCGTAGGGTTGTAGTGGCTGGAAAAGTGTGGGGTGGGCGATGACGAGGGTGATGGGGACAGGGTTCGGAGAAAACGATAAGTGGCTCGCGGAAGAGCCTCTACACCACAAGCAGAAAAGTCAACCAGGGTTCACATGTGCGTGACTTTCTAGAATTTCCAGTCCCTCGGTGCGCATTGGACCACATCTCGAGCCATTTCTCGTGATTCTCGTCCATCGACGGCACCTCTTTATACCGAGGCTGCTGTTCTTGCGCTTCGAGTAAACTGAAAGCAAGAAAACACCTCGTCGCATAAGCAACTTGATGTGGTTCTCCAATCTGACCAAGGCACGTGCCCATAGATGGTTCAGACCGACTTTCAGCCTGAATTCTCCGATCTCAATGCTGCGAAATGCTGGGTAATTCTCATTACAAACCGACTCAAGCTCATCCCATCATAAATCCATCTGCTTTGTTGGCAGAAACATAGAATACGTGCCCCGCACCGAGAAAGACCCGGCGAGGATCTGCATAAGAATCCTTTGTCTTGCGCAGGATTGGAGCTTCTCTGTCAGCTGCTGCACAAGATGAGCAATTAACTGTAGTCCAAGATCGTCATCCTTCGGAAGGGATGAGGGGGCTAAACGGGGGACCCGTGCCGTAACATCCTGTGCCATGGAAGAGGAACACAGGTTTGATGGGTGTCAGAGAAGGGTGGCTTGCAGGAGATTGCATAGAGAACATTAAGGTCGTGTAGTAGTGCATTCTGCCGCCGGTGATCCATGCCAGAACAGGGTTGATGCCAGTGCATGTGGGGATATCGAAACACGGCCGTGAAAGTGCGTCTTGATGACCTTTGCAACTTTGCCTGAAGGCTTTGTCTTCAAATGCCGTCATTTGAAAATGGCGACAAATTATCCAGGTATATACAGCGCGCCGATCAGCTACGTAGTGGCGGATTTCGTGAACTGTCTCTCTCAAATTATGATCCGTGTTTAGGACCCCACACCAAATGACCAAACAACACATGTAGTGGTAGATGGACAGTTCCATGCTTTTGGTGTGTCCATTAGCGCATCACCAATCTTGAAGATGCAATTCCTGAGACATAGCAGTCCAACGTTATGTGTGTGGCTCTTCTGTCCATGAAAAGAAACCTTTGAGAATATTTGGAGGCACTCCGAAAGGCGCCACGTGGCACAGCAAAGAGGCGAAATTTGAGATTGGTTTCACTGGTGCATTAGAAGGTTGGAAGCTCACAAAAATGGAATGAGGATCTCAGCTGATCGGTCTGAAGTCGGTCTCTAGACGCTAGTAGACATGTCATGTTCGTGGACCTCGTCCGCTTACCTGAGAGAGCTAGATAGGAGGAGGAAAGAACCGCTGATGTGGTGGTTTGGAAAATCATGCAACGTGTATATCAAGGAAGGCTTTGTAGTGTTCGACCACTCTGTTCGTCTTCGACTATTCCTCGATTTCTGCCAAAGTCGCTAGCTACGCATCTCCTTCATTCTCCGCACTGTCAATGTGACCAGGTTTCCTCATTTTGATGATGTGCTCTTGCAAGAGAGTTTGTTATACACTGTCAATGAACTCCCTCTCATAGCTTTCACGGCTGCGTTGCATTATTTCACACGTTTCTAACTTACCAGCTCTCCGCTTCATTCCGATCAAGAATTTTGCTCTTTTTTCATACCCACTGGAGCGAGCTCGGGTGGCATCTTCTGGTTCCAGGGTAATACGTCCCTTTCATGAAACTGCTTGAAGCCTTCGATCCTTATCTTGCTCCAAAACAAAGCTGCTTGCTGTAGAGCGGTTTCACGTTGAGCCAGTGGAGGTTTCTTAGTCTCATTCCAGCTCTTCCTATCTCCAGCATTAGATGTGAGCGCATCATGCGATCTCGAGCGACGGCTATTCAGGGAATGAAGGCGCTTGCAGTCGTGAAGCGAAGATGATCTTCTCCATGGAGACGATGGTGATCTTCCTCGCTAAGAAAAGGTGCAACGTTCGATATGGCAGGGCCGGCGGAGAGTCGAATGAGGCTGGTAATCTGCGTTCCTTTATGTTCCCATTTCCATGGCGATGTTTACCATCTAGAAAGCTCGTTAGCTGGTGCCAACAACAGCCCATTTCTTTACCCACAGCTTGTTAAGATTGAGATGGCCGCCACCTAAGGCGTCATTCTCTAGAGAGATATGCGGAGATCAAGTAATTTGCATGTCTCAAAGTTCATTTTCTGCCAAATCGTGTCTTCAAAGCACCTACCTCCTGATTTATTGTGGTCGTTGCTGAAAACGAACATCGTATCGGATTGCAGCTTCAGAACCTATTCCTCTTTTGAAATCACAACTCCGATGATTAGCCGATATAGAAATTCTCGAGTTTTTCACATATGCCTGCAATATTCGCACATGAGCAGAGCAGCCTCGATTTTCCTCACGCTTTTAGGTAGTATGTAGTACTACGGCTCGAGCATATAACATCAATTACTGTGGGCCATGAAATGACTATGGAGAGGATTGGTAGTTCACAGCAGAGTGATGATATGTGCGTGTTACAAAGCTCATACTCTCGCAGTATACAGATTCTTTTCAACTAAGATCTTACATCGTGAACAATTTTCCACTAACGGATAGGTAAATGAGAACTATGATAGACAAAATGTGCTGCTTTGGTAATGTGTACACCGACAAGTGAAAGGGTCTGGTCATGCATTTCAACGTAAAAAAGGTTTGAACTTGATCTTTAAAGTCTTCAATGTACCAATATTGTCTCTTCAGTTTAGAGCCAATTTTGTTCGCTCCTTGGACGTGCTAACATACTGGTACCATGGTAAGTCAACGATCGCATCCTTGGCCGGACTGATATGGAGTCGGCCAATAATTAACTTTTGCTTTTGAGAATTCCGTTTTGTGTCTTTATCTAGTATGAATCGGCGTGCTGAACTGCGGAAGTTAAGCTTGTGGCTAGTCAGCTACGAAAGGCTACCATCTTTGCTTGCTTCTAGAACCAAGTCCCAGCCAAAATGGACATGTGCTAGTTGGTTAAGATCCACCGGATATATCAGTATATGATCTCGACCTTTTGACTGAGTGGATCTTTGGGGAATGCCGACTAGTGTAAAGACCTTGTCTCGCTTGTCGGTGGCATTAAAAGTGACGGCCTCGAACGCAGCTCTCATAGCTATGAAAGATCCTGCATTCAAGACCCGTGGATGAGCAGCTTGGTTACATTCGAATGATGTGCTAATGGTGACACGAGGCAGGAAGGAAGCGGGTCTGTATGTATCAATTTTGAAGCTCTATTGCCTCAAAACCGACTTAGAACCATAATTTTCGATACCAAATATTGTTTCGGCGCCAATTTGAACCCCCAGCCGCAGTTCTGAATCATTATTGTGGCGATGCGAGAAGTGATTCCACACTTTATGATAGGATGCCACCTATCGGCTTCCGTACATGAGGCTGCTGCTTTCCTTTCTAGTGAATTACCAGCAGACTGCAGTATGCAACCCTACAATTTTGATACCTTAGATTGTTCCTTTAGGTTTATTGAACCATCGGCGGATATTCCATTCAGTTGAAGAATCACTCTAGTCTCTACCGATTCAGCGCGCTGCGCCTCTCGTTTTCGTCAATCAGTGGCTGTCCATACTCTTCACTTGCGCTGAAACGCATCTTTCCAAGCGGTCCGGATCGCTTTCTCAAGTAGAAATACATGCTAACTCCGATCAGAATCAGCAAGCCCAAAATCCCACCAACCGCTGCTGTGCCGATTTCGCCAACATTCCGGCTCAGCTAATTAGTGTTCTCCTCAACATGAGGCTCAACTTTTGTCATAGTACTTGATTCTGGCATGGTACTAGGAAAAACTACCGGGGTATATTTTGTCGTCTCCCAAGGAGGATAGCTGGTGACTCCAGGCGTTGCGATCCCTCGTTGGACCGTGTACAAGCCGTACTCAGTACAACAGTCAAAATTGCTGATCTCCTCTTCAGGATATGTGTAAGTTCTGCAGGAAGTAGAAGGGCCTGACGTGCTTGCAGCTGTCAACAAGTAGACTTGTTAAGAGTTCGCGAGCCTAACCATTTCAAAACCATGTCGTTGGACTGACAAGCCTCGTCACAATTGTCATCGACATCTTCACCAGATAAACAAGCAAATTGATAGCTGCACTCATCAAGGACTGCTAGCGAGCTTGTGGTTGTGTGATAGGTTTTGCAGCAGCCCATCGCTGAAAACATGTAGTGAGAGGCGCAGTAGCCATTGTCGCAGCTAACGGGATATGCTAGGTCATTGCTGTCAGACATGATCTAGAAGTCCCGGCTTCGTGAATACTAATATGCCTTTGCATTGATGTAGCCACATATTGAGGAAACACTTCCTTCGTCCACAATCAGACGCGGCCGAAGCTCTCGGATATTCTCCGGCATAGGAGTTGGAGCTAGAGGAGTATCCTGATCATCGCTATCAGCGCCATCGAGAGAGAAATGTCCTGTTGACGAAGGTACTTGTGCTGCCATAGCGGACATCGCAAGAAGGGATTCACTCAAACCCCCCCAGAGATGACAGAGGCTTAAGGCCACCTTACAGGGAATGCAGGATCGACGGCTATTTTTGAAGCATAATCTGTAAAGTTTTAAACCTTCGCACGTTAAATCTACTGGCCTGCCAGCCCTCCCTCCTTCTCTCAGCTACACTTTGGATGCCGCTTGACCTGCTGAGGCTGAGACAATGGCAATAGTATGGCCTAGCTAGATCTCCGAATCTTCCACTCTGCTTGCTTGTGGCTTCTTGTGGCTTCTGGTGGCTTGGTGGATTTTGCTTCTAGGCCCTTACCGGCTTTCGCCAGCAGCATTGTCCGCCAATGATCCATTGATATGCCTCTCTTGGGCAGTCTGAGGAGAGCCGGTCACTTGCCTTCGCTTGAGCTCTTTGCTGCGTCTTGCCACTCACTGCGCTCCGTAATTGACAATAATGCCCTTTTGGCTACTTCTAACTAGCTACTCTCCATGGCTAAGCCTTTCTCAGATCACGGTGGCCATCGGGAGGACGAGAAATCGGCGTTTAATAAGACCAGGGTCTCAGGATGCGGTTTTGTCAGCGCTCTTCACTAATTTAGACAGGTTCTACACTACTCATTCTTTTCTGTTCTGATTCAAATGCACACGCATACACCTCTGCGAGCGGAAAAACAGTGTCAAAGTGAAGTAACAGACGTATCAAAGAGTGAGTCAGGCGCCAGGTCGTCGTAAAAATGTGGAAGGGAGGGCCCTCGCTTCTGGTCCTGGAGGCAGTACACCACCAGCTTCTCACGGATTTGCCGACATTACCTTGAACTCTCTCATTGTGACCATCCCCATGCTTGCCTTCAGTGCAGTTCTTCTTGTGCTAGTGTATAGATATCGAGTTACCCACGGCACACCTGCAAGGGATACTCTCCGTGCTTCCTACATGGTTGATGAGCCCGGAGTATACTATGTTGATTTTAGCGCAACGGTCTTGATTTTTATCGCGTCATGGTCAAGCAGCCTAGGTCCACTTTTGGGAGGATTCATTATGACGCTGGCATCATATCCTGTGGCCCGAAAATATTGGAGCGATATTCGAGATCAAAAGCCTCTTTTGCCAACTCCGTTCCAATTTTCTGTGACACTCAAATTTCTGAGTGGTGGTGGTGATTGGGGTGCGTTGTATAGCTGGATCAAATATCTCTGGGGATGGAAGCACCAGAGGCAGCCGCAATCGAGGCTCTTGACGCATAGTGCGTCTTTTGCAGTTCTTGCAGCACTCCTAGGGTAAGCCGCAACCTAAGACTATATGATGTGGCTTACAATGCTCAGGTTCCTGGTCTTCCTAGCAGACACCTGGCTTCATGTCACCACCAAGACAGTCAACTTCGTCCAAGTCAAAGAAGTCACAGATCAAACAACCTATAGCCTGATATTACGTGATAATTGCCTGATGAGCACGTCGAATGGGGCGGATACGAATGGCTGTAGTCTGAATTCTGCAGTAATACAGACCTTTCTCATGAAGCCCACCCAAGCTCTGCAGACATTAAACAACATTTCAGACACAATTTCCGTGTTCAACAACGGTCCTGATCCAACCTACGCCTATCTTGGGATCCCGGACTCTTCTTTGGTGTCCCGACGAGACTACACAGCCACTACCTTCGGTATGCGTACGCAGTGCAAGCCAGTCTCCGAATCGTGCAATCTTGCTGCGTACGCTGGCATCTCTACACCATTCAGATGTAGCGATGCTTTCGCAGGCGACCTTCAATCAGCCCTCCCAGGTTTCCCACCGGGATGGTTTTACGCATACTTCACTAATGCGTCCATTGCCTCCAACGATACCTACGCCGGAGCGGTTAAGAAACCCCTATTACTATGGACTCGGGGCCCTCTTCAGGAATCCCGGGTCCTCCGGCCTCACACCGACTACCCCGGCTCCTATTTCTAACATCGTAACGCCTGTGCACGGTGGTGTGGCATTCGTAATACTCTGCAGCATCACGTTATACGACGTTGAATACGACTCTATCAACGGGACCATCTCTCGCTTTATAGCGACAACAAGCAATACCTCTGTGGCAAACATATGGCAAGCACTCATGGCTTTTGTGGACGTTGCACAGCCGAATCTACAAACAGCTGCGTCAGTAGCTGCCTCCAGCGCAAAGAATGCCCAGGAGCTGGCTGATCAAATTGCGTTGGCATACAGCAAGATCGCTCTCGGTGTTGGTGCCCAGTCGGTTCGACGGGCACCTGCTATAGCTGCTCAGGAACGGACTGCTCTACTAGTAGCAAGAGTACTACAGGCACCACTGTTCGGTCTTGTGGTCGCAAATCTCCTCTTCGTGCTTCTCGGATGCATTTTGACAGGTGTCGCACTTGGTACTTCGGGTGGAGAATCTAGAGACGTCCAGGCACGACTAAGTATTGCTGGTTTGGTTGCGGACCGCTTTGAGGGTGGAAGAGCAACCGGTCCAGTGGGAGATGTGGATGATTTGTTCGAGGAGCGTGAAGGGGTGACGAGTTCTCGAGTCATCATGGCCCGGACGACAGCTGGAGGGTACGCATATAAGACGTTGCTCAGGGTCACTTGATCACTCCGCTTTTGCCTTGAAGAACTGTAACCACGCTGCTAAGACTTCTTTGGTGTCCATTGTCTCGCGTTCGATCTCGCGATCCAAGGGTAGGGGCAACTGACCTCCAATTTCCCACAATCCCCTCCCTTTGACTTACAATTCTCTGGCTGATTCGTGATACTAATCAGTATAGGAAATGGACACTCAGTGACCGCGTGGAGGAAAGACACGTCCTCTGCCAAGACCCTAGCCCTCGATACGTACACTTAAAGGGCGGATTGTGACGCCTTGGACCCAGCCATACCTTGTTTTTTTTTTGGCATGGAATGAGACCATGGTGTATTTCGGTCCAACGTATTGCGGAATAATCGATCCTGTCTTGTCGTTCGTCAATAAGGCTTGTAATCGACGAAGAAATTCTTCTTCCAACCTCAATCTTTTATTCAAAACAAAGGAAACAAGACGATTTATTCTGCGCGATAAGATCGCCATCTAGCGAAATTTCAGAGTTCGATACGACCTATTCGTTTGCTGTGACTGGAATCGCAAACGCCATATCGATGGCTCCAAAGCCGCCTTTGCTTTCGCTTCCGCCTGAGCTCCATCTTTTGATCGCCGAGTATCTGCCATGCTGGAGAATCCATAGTCTTAGACTTATCCATTCTCGATTTGCGACGCCAATTAGGCTGATCAACCTTGCTCGTCGATTAGCAACCATTCCAAGTAAACCAAAATATCCAATGGACCTTTCCACTTTCTCTGGAAACTTCGGAACAAAGTACCTATGTTCAACGAGATGTCTGCAAAATCTTTCACATGGTGAAGCCATGGATCCAAGATGTCCGAACTTCAATCATCACAACAAGCACCTTCACGGAAGTGGCGAGCCTTGCAATGTTCCCTATCATCGATACTCAAACCTCCCCGCGCACTGGTATGGCCTTGGAGTGGTTAAATTCTTGGCACGATCAAACTGTGTTTGAAGAAGTCGCCTTCCGCTACGCTGTTCTTGGCAAAGGTTATCCCACGACATTGGAGCAGGACCTTTACAATAAGCCTGGAGGCTAGTATCTGGAGAAGTAGATGCAAGTCTATCAGCTGCTGAGAGACCTTCAGGGGCGTCACATTCCTGTCTGTCTCGGCGAGGTCTATTGACACCATTCCCTACACCAAGAGTCACTTGCTTTTCTCCTCTACACTTGGCCAGGCCCTCGAGTCAAGAAAGAGAGGAGAATGAGGGGCTTGAATTTTAAAGGGAATTATATAGTGTGGTAAAATACATCAGAAAACGGGGGTTGTTTGTAACGTTTGGAAGGCAGACGTTCGGGCAAGACCCGGCCATCAAGACATAATGCTTGCTTTTGAGGTTGAGGAGGGACGAATAGAGATGTTTCTGATCGAAGCGGGGGGGATGAAAACTTGGTATTTTTGACAGAGACAGATGAACGGTCTTAGGACAGAAATAGTTGGATCATAAAGTAATCTCTCCATCACGGGAACGGTGGACAGATTGATCATCACTTCTCTCTGGACACGATTTCGAACTAAAAAACCACGACGTCGTCTCCGCCAATGTCTTAGCACATTTCTCTTAGTATGGAATAAATGTGAAGCCAGAATTCAAGACTCATCGGTTCCGGAGCATATTTACTGTCAATCCCAGGTCCGCCCATATCTGGCTTCCTCGATACAATCATCCTGTTTTTGACTCCTCCTGCTCCGCTCTGAGTCATCGGGTTCGCTTCGGCTACCTGCTGGCGGACGTATGTCACCAGCTCTGTGTTTGTCAGGCCGTGAATATCCGCTCCGCCGTGGCGCCGCGCACAAGTACAAATAGGAATTATAAAGGTCACCATCTCTCGGCTTTCATACCATTTATCGCCAGTCGCTTCAAAACTTCCGCATTTCGCTGACCCTACCCTGTCCACCTTGATCGAGTTTGTCAGCGAAGAGGTCCTAGATCCCCACTTCGAACAAGAAAGATACCGTTCAGAAAACTTCTATCGGATATTTGTCCTATGGCCACAAAGGTGAGCTCTCCAGAGCTAGCTGTTCTGCATATTCCGAGTCTCTGATTTAACGCAGGCTTCCAAGAGCTCTCAGACGATGGGAGCAACGCTCTTTGGTATCCCTAGCGAACTTCAGTTCCATATCATATCCCATTTTGTCTGTGTGGACTTACATAATCTTCGCCTTGTCAACCAACACTTTGCGAAGATACTTCCCATAGAAAAGCTTAAACACGCTGGTTCTCTGGGTAAGCCTCATGCATCAAAGCTCGGAATGGAGCGTTGTACGATGGCATGCATACGAAGCTTCGACAAAGGCATGCCTATGGATTCAAATTGTCCGAACCATCTCTATCACGCAAGACACCATAATTGCTGCCAATATCCATTTCACTCGATTCCGCACATTACGCTTCTCGGGAATTTGGGTTCAGAATTCGTAGAAACATTCGGTGCTTTGGCTGGTGATAGGGGTACCTGCACCCCTCTGATTGACCGAGAATTTGGTTATGTGCTGACGGCGCGAAACTACTGGGATAAGGAACCCTCTTTCGTGAAAGAGATCAGCGATGGTTTCGACGAACTCGACGACCTCCAGGGGCGCAGCGTTCCTGTCTATCTCGGATGTGTTATCGTGGGAGAAGGAATGTACTTGGTGATTGTAGCTTTCTCTGATGAGAAACTCGCTCTTGGCTCAAGCCTCCCTTGGCAAGACGCAGGGGCTGCCGAAGTCGTCAATGAGATAAAGAAACGGGGCATCTTTTGCAAAGGCGAATGGATTGATTTTAGACGCAACGTCGAGACAGGCGAGATCATGTATATCTGGTGGGAGTTGGACGAAGGCCCATTCTTGCAGCGGTCGGGATGATCTCTAAGCACGACATTGACTCTGCAATCAGAATTTACAGACTTCGCAAATGGCTACTAATTAGCGCACAATGAAGCTGCTGAAATATGGGACTTGAAGCCATCCAAGCGGTGGTTTCAGCGAAATCATTCACACTGTGACAGTTGAGAACTCTGCAATCTATTTGCTTCCATCAAGATTTTGTGGTACCTTTCGATCGAATTTGTAGGCGAAGAATGATGATAATTCTGTCCGCGTGTAGCAAGGTCATGGCACTCATGGCTAATCTTCGGGCATTACGTTAACCGATATCCAGACACGTCCAGATAACCGCGGAGACTCGTAACTCCTTCATGTTTCGTACACTCGAGTATACCGCGTCAGTCTTCGAGCGACCGACCTACCAAATTGCTCGTGATAACAACAGCCGATTCAAACTTCTGTACCCTTTTGGAGATGTCGATGTGGTGCAGTCGGCGCGCCCTGAAAGGCTTGGCCGTAGCGAGCATACGGCAATGTCGCGTCTCGTATGCGGTGATATAAAACCCCCTAGAGGTACCGGAAAATTCAGGTTCCCAATGATTTGATAACTTCCCGATAGTTCATTTCCGTCAACATCCTGCTGTATGGACCGAACGGTAAGCAATCCCCTGCTCCTGACCTCTACGCACCAAGCAAACACGTTGACTTGTCACGTAGAATATAAGCGCCTCTCATAGCGCCGAAGCCGTCTTGTTGACCGTCCGCAATGGGCTCGAGCTAAACATTGTATCTCTTTAAGACGTTCAGAGCTTCACAATCTGTGCCTCGTCTGCCACCGCTTTGCCTCAGTCCTCCCAGTTGGCGCTCTTAAAGACACCCACTCCGAATTCTGCAAGGAGGGATCCCCATCCCGCACAGTACCTTACCTCCGCGGGCTCCTAAACGAGCGGTTGCGAACTTATCTTTCATCCGCCGCGATCTATGACGTTTTTCTCAGAAGAATTGATACCCAATTCGAAACTGAAATTTCCTACACAGCCGACAGCAGCGCCTCGCATCCGCCTTTTGCAGCAAGAAATACGATTAGTTGCTCACCATGGAAGCTATGAAAGAATCTATAAAGGCTAGCTGACATGCTGGGAGGGGTTTGCTGTTTTACGCGGAAGACATTCCTCTGCAGGGGAGTCACTAGGTACCATTGATGATACGGTCGGAGAACGCTTTAAGCGAGCATGAGACATACCACTTGAGATTTGCTAGCTCGATTGAGGAACCGCCGACCAAGGCTCGGAAGAACGATATGCATTTTAGTCGGGATCTGAGGGCTCTGAAAATGAATTTAGAGACCAAAGGGTGTGACGTTATTTCGAAAGGCAGAGAAAGAGCCATTATTGCCGTAGGACAACTCAGGAGGGGGATGCGACGATGCGAGGAACGCACCCTGATGATGAGCGGGGAGACCATGTATGTATGAGGGCATTAGAGCTCTAAAGTTCACCCGAATCGCGAGCACCTATCTTGACATCAACGGCATCCGATGAATCCTGACTTGCGGGTAACCTCATACTGACCAGACGATGGAACCACAGTGGCTAATAATAAAGCCTACACCCCGAGCTTAACGAAATTGACCGTATGCTAATATTATAACGTTGATATAATTTCAAGCTAATCAGATCCTAGAATTCATTGGCCCAGATTCTCGCATCACTCGAACGGGTTGTTCTGATTTAATTAATTAGTTGCTAGGAGCATGGGGGGGGGGTCCTTGTGAGGAGGAAACCAAGCTGCCTCAGTCTTCGTTCACTCCCATTTCACTTCTTTCCTGCTCTCTGCCCGTGACTCGCTTCCTGCCCCAACAATTTCGCGATAAATCAACTCTTCCTACCCGCGAAATAAATTCACCTCCGGCAGACTATCGATATGACCAGCTCAGAACAATAAGGCTTCTCCCGACTCGGCTTAGAAATTTTGTTGAAAGCCCTTTGGCGGTGCTCGCAGGAAGATTTCACCAGGTTCTTGAACGGTAAGGCCCGCCGCGGAAAGCACTCAGTGTTCGTTGAGAGCCAGGCTGATGAACAACGGGTAGCTTCCGAAGTCGACGCTATGGGATCTTTCAAGATCGTACAAGAAGCTCGCCCCAAAGCTACCATTCTGTCCATTCCCGCTGAGTTGCATTTGAAAATCTGCTCTCACCTCCACTGTAGAGATCGTCGGAATCTGCGAAGAACGCATCCTCTACTCGCTCAACGCCTGCCTGCATCAAAACTTCACGAGCATGGTGGCATCCCGTTGAGTGTCCAGGACAAGTCCTACACCGGTCCTCCCTTCGAATATTGGGACAATCACTTGTGCTCCATTGCATGTCTGCTTAGTCTGAAGCGCGGCCTACCCATGGACCCGAAGTGTCCCAACTATGAAGATCACCGCCGTCACACTTCCGAGTGCAAATTTCCTTACCATCCGATCGGTCGCACCGAGCTGTACCAGCGTCTGGATGGGAGTGGTTCGGAGAGCTGTGACTTTGGTTCCTACAACGGAATTCACGGTGGGATTTTGCAAGCTATGTTGCTTTTTCGAGAGCCTGAATACCACTATTGTCTTGTCGGGAAGGGCAATGACTATCAAACAATGGTCAACGCGCACAATGTTGACGAACAGGGATGGGCTTACGACAGAATGGAGGATCTCCAGGGAATCCATGTCCCTGTCTTTATCGGCGTCATCGATATTTCTCATTATTTCGAAGAGAAAGAGTATTTGCTTGATACCAGGGGTTTACTACAATCGTATTCTGGAACGGACATTGGCGATGGTTGGGCCGCGGCAAATAGCGGACTTATCCAGGAAGCAAAGCACAGGATTCGAAACAAAGGCATCGTATATTCGGACCTTCGGGAGGACATTAGGTTCAATAGGTGCACCGGACAGGTCGTATTTGCATTTGAATGCGACAATGGACTATGCATCGACGGAGTTTGGTACAACAGAGATTGGACCTGCGGAAACCCTTTGCAGAACCGTGAAATCGATGACGATGACCACCTTGCACATGAGTGGCACGAGAACTCTCCGGAATGCCCGTGCTTCGGACCTTGCTCAGTGCACCATCCTCACGAGCCTGACTCTCTGACTAAATGGTCTATCCTGAGATGCGAAGGTAGAGATACACCGGAACATAAGAGCGAAGCTTGACATGGCTGCTATCAATATAAGGTCTCATCCCTATTCTAGCGCAAATATCCTTAACCTCATGAGCGATGATACCATGCCCTTACCATTCGGGAAGCCTCGGTCGAATCGCAGGATTGTTGACCATCACCTGTATTAGATCCCAACAAAAATTGGAAATGGAAGTGACCACATCAGTCTACTGTTACATAAATACTACATATTAGACGAAAACGATTTTTCAATCTCTTTGCTCCCAATCCTCCCTCCCCCAACAACTCCGCTCCTCTCTCTTCCTCCCCCTTCCCGACTCGCAAAATCCGCAATCCCAGTACGGAAACCTTGGGTGGCTAATCATCGTACACGCTTTCGTGGAAAAGCGTACTTGGTCGTTAAACACAGCCAGTATGTCATTAACAGCGTAGGAGTGAGCATTGGTTCCTGAGATCACAAGCACAAGCCCCTGTCTATCTACGTGATCAGCCACCTCCTTCATCCACCAAATTTGGTTGCTACCCTGCTAGCTCCGAGATACTCATTGAGCGCGCTATTAACGATCCCGTCATAGGCTGACTGATCTGGATCTGATCTCCTTCGAATGATGTATCGGAGCCAGGAACCGACCGCTCCCTCCACATGCGGCCGCAAGGTACCGATCGGTTTCGCCATGCGGGCCCTCTCCGATAAGACCGAATCCGCCAGCCTGGCTTCCATGGCGCTTGCAAGGCGCCGCGAGGCGGGATTATCTAGGCTGGCGGAGAGTCTAGTGAATCCGAACTTCTTTCCCTCGTCTCGAAGTCGTCCCGGACACCCGACGTAGATGGGGGTTCGCGACCCGAAGGATGCAACATAGTTCCCGAAAGGGAAGGATAAAGACCGCCTTAACTCCTTCGAAGAATTTGAGCTGAATAGGCTGGAAGTCACATAAAGGAACGCAAATTTTCTACTCTCAGTTCATTGAAGATCATAGCCGGTAAGCACGACTTCAGTAACCTCGGAGAAGCTTTTGACTAGACAACCCCGCGAACCGACGCCCTACAGACCCTTTCTGCCATATTCCTTATAAAAAAGCCCGACCATCAAAAACCATGCGCCTCGCAGTTCTCTCCACCACCGTCTCTCTCCTCCTCCCCCTAACCCCCGCCCAAGTCTTCTCATCATCCGAATATGCCACCCTCGGCTGCCCCCCAACCACCACCCCAATCGCAACCTCAACCCAACAGCTCTCCGCCCTCACCGACTTCAACACCCTCCTCTACACCAACCGCTCCGCCCCCCTCGCCTTCTCCACCTACGTCGCCTCCCACCTCATCAACCACGCCCCCTCCGTCCCCGCCGACGGCTCCGCCGCCGCCCAGCAGTTCCTGACCCCCTTGGTGCAGAACGCCGGAGATATCGAAGCAGTGATCAGCTTCGTGGGGCAGGATTCCGCCGCGATAGTATTTAATTGGACGAGTAACGGGACGGTAGTCGGGGGTGTTGATGTGTTCAGGATGAGCGGGACGTGTTTGGTGGAGCATTGGGCGGTGATGCAGGGGAGAGAGAGCAGTGGGAATCCACATCCCTTTCCGTGATTTTGGGGGTATTGCAGTGGAGGTGGGTTTGTGGGGGGGGGAGTGTTTGGAATAAGAGAGCCCGCGGAGTCCCTTGTGCTGTATGCAATTCGGCCAAAACCGCGTCCAGTATCAGGGCCGTTGCGAAAATTTAGCTCTTGAAGGGAGATGAGAACCGGTGGCGTATCAGCTAAGGGGCTGAAGAGGGAAATAGTGGCTTGCGAGGAAGATAGTCGGACGAGTAGTCGAGGCGTTGTGCTATACTAGTTAAACCGCTGCATTCTTATTCCTCGCGGGACTTATTCTTGATATCGTCTTGGCTCAAAGTTTAACGATGACTATCTGGTACCCTAAAGAAGCGTGCCTCGGAATTCGTAATCCTGCCTGAATAGTGCTAGAAAGGGTTTCTCTAAGGCAACATAGGCTCGGAGGACATGGTATTGTTCCCGCAGCAGTGCAGCAGCAGCATTCGCGAGAGGATTTTGGGTTTATACGTGATAATTCGTTGGAGCTTTTAGATCTCTGTTAGGGAAAGCCACCCGTAGTTCACTCGTGTCTTGCGCTTCGGGGAAAATCGTTCTGAGGAGACCCCATCGCTTTGAGATACCGGTAACAGCCATGTCGCGGCTACGCTCGTGGAAACTGCCAGGACATATCGAAAGTCTCGTTCAAAGATCTTGAGAACGTTGTACTGGCCCAATGCGAATCTCTTCTCCCCGGTGGCCGCTGGTTTCTTCGAAGTTGCCGATCGAAAATAAATCTTCCGAGATATATTTCCGGGTAATCGGTCACTAGCCGAAAACCACGATTAGCCAGCACGCAGAGTAATGCAAAGTGAGCAATGTTATCCGCGTTCCGGAGGGACTCTCCTGCATCGAGCTCCAGAACGGCTTGCCAGCCGATGGCCAAGTCGTCCGGCCGGTTGGACACAATATTGTTTACAACGTCCTCCCCTAATGGAACAGTGTGTTAGATAGAACAGATTAAGGAGTTAGTAGGTAGGAAAATAGTAAAGCTAGGCCACAATGACGAGTTTGTTAACTGATGCTAGAGCTAGCTAGTTTCTTTGACATGTATTATGGAGGGCTTTAGATATCAAATAAAAACGGAATAGAGACTGACGATGAAACGGGGGAAAGTGACAAAACTATGAAGTGTCAGAAGGCTTTATACAATGCTATTGTAGGACGTACCTCATGTAGAATTACTATTGAGGTGATAGACCTGAAGTGATTAATAGTCAAGGTTCTGAAGTCGGCCTCCAGAGGAATTTCGCCGAATGAGTGAAAGAAGGATGGATCTAGCTGGGAGTCGCAGACCTATGAGACCAAGTTTAGCATTAGGTTCCCGCAAGAGAGACTCTTATATCGGAGGGTCGATCTACGAACAGTGACTGTTCCCCTTATCATGGGCTGAGGTAGCGGTCCAGGGAAAGGTATTCCCGGGGTAAAATGCGCCTGACGCCAGTAGGTTTTGGCTTGTGTCTCTGGATCCTGACACCCACGAGAGTTCCCCATAATAACCCCGTTAGCTCGATCTTCCCTTGGAATTGAAGATACAAATTAGTTTCTACTTCTCAAACACTTTGTATGAGGAATATCTAACCACTCTTTATATGGTGGCGGTGTACTTCTGTCGTAAAACGGCCGGAGAGCTTGCCTGATATAAGCGGACGATGTCCAGACCGGGTCAGGACGAAGCGTCCATCTACTGCTTCCATCTTGATTTTGTGGATCATTGTCACAATAATAACGGAAGTTTGCCGCAGTTCGATCAGCTACTGGAGTCATCGCTGCTAGAGTGCTCAAAATTCCTTGTATTTCTCATGTGAGCACAATGTTCAATCACTTGTCAAGACCATCGTACGGTGGACTGTCTGAACAGCATAGGCATTGTCTTCTGTCTTAAATATGCTTCGGAATAAAAATCTTTGGTACCAATCCGTATTGTCTTGCAGTCGATTTGCCGCTTGGAACGCTGCATCCCTTGCTCCATTGAACGCGGTGACAAATATGCCGCTTGGATAATCTATACAGGATGAGTCGAGCCAATATGTGGCGTGTGAAGCGGAAAGCTGTAAAGTCAGGGCGTACACGAAAATGGTGGCGAAGGCTTTCATGTTAGTTGACCGGAAGTGCTTTCAATAATCTCGAAGACAACGAAATTAGCACATGGATGCATGGAGAAGATGAGAGAGAGAGCAGACGAGCAAGCTGAACAACCAGCCATTCTCGCAGGTCCTAAATGATCGATTGATCGCACCAATCATATGCTCTTGACATAGGCGTTTCAATTTTGTCCAATAAGGAGTACAGATACAGTGGAAGATGTTGGATTTCAAGTTCATGTCGGTCAGAGCTCATGGGTAAAGAGTCTGCACCTATTTTGATCCCGCCATGTCGGAAGGAGCACAAAAGGCAAGACGTGGGGAAGAATGGTTTCGCCGAGGGGCCAGAGCTGCTCCAGCCACCGGAGTGAGCAGGGCGCAGATCACCCCAGCCACAGAGATAGAGTCCCTTCGGATCCCTCGGAAGGACTCCCACCGTCAACAGAGCTTTGTACCCTTTCTGGCCGGTTCTTCTTAGCTTTGAGTCCAAAGCGTGATACTTGAACGTGCCGAATCGGGAGACTTTCGAAGGTTATGTGGGCTGAAGTGCGTCAATGTACTTGACAAAGGCACCCACGATTGCTCTAGCAAATGTTGAAGCTTGAATTCATTCCCGAGCCTTGAGAAAACAAATTCAGAGGCTGGATGGCCGCCAATGCCAGGTCAATATATACATTATGTGACAAACTTGAGTAGCGAGGATGGAAAAGTCAGTCGTGCCGTCGGGCTTCTTTGAATCCTCAAACCGGGCCGATGCGTTCGATGGGAAACAAGGTGTTATCCCTCATGATGTTAGAAGGATGAACATGAGCTACTGACCCAAATTTTTGTCTGAAAGCAGAGAATAATGGGGTTGATTGAGGAAAGTTTGGGAGTGCGGCTCCTGTAAACTTAGCGAGCCCTCGGTAATATCCTTGTTGGCGTGGAGACGTCAAAGCCGAAGATCAAAGACGGTCAAGTCACCGATGAAGCTGTAACACGACTGCTTGCTTCAAGAAATACTCCCTTAAGTTGAGAGTGATTCTCAGAGGTCGTACAAGAGCGTTGCAGTAGGTTCGGGACAATCTATTATTGTTGATGGAGCTGTTTCCGTTTCCTGAACTTTCCTTGCACCGTTCAGTGTTACACCGATAGATTGTGTTTACTCAGTGTTTACTTGACTTTTCCAAAAGGCATGTGATTTCCTCCGGATTGTCTGCCGCTCCCATTGAACCTTCCCTCTCCACGACCTCACCGGGCAGTCAATTCTTGACAAGACTCAAAGCATCTCAGACGTTCGCATAGGTTTCAAAAGCTGTCGATATCCAGCATGCCTAGCGGGCAGTCTTTTCGAGATAAATGGTCAAAAATCTTCACAAGTCCAAGCCAGCGGCGACTGATCCTTCGAACCATTCTCTCAATTCACTTCCGGCTGAGCTGAAGCTTTTGATAATCTCGCATCTCAACTGTGGCGGACTTCATAGTCTCCGAGTCGTCAATCGCGATTTTGCCGCACTAATACCTCTGGAGAAAGTCAGCCATCGACCAAAAGATGATGTTCTAGACGAGAAATTGTTTCCTCTATCCTTTTTCCATCGCCAGCGTCGTCGTTATCGACCAGACTTCATGCGTCCGCCACCCCGCTATAAGAGAAAGGATATTTCTTTCCAGGGAAACAACACGTGGGACCATTTTCCGGCAGCCCCATGTACTACCGCATGTCTTAAGGGGCTTGCCAATGACGGCCAAATGGATCCCGGGTGTCCCAACTATGCTTTTCACAAAATTCACACAACGCGCTGCAATTTTCCATTTCATGCACTGAATTCAGATGAAGTGAAACTCCGAGTTGAACAGCTATTATGATTTGATAGTACTTTGAACCCTGTGCGGGTTTGTCAACATGAATCAGTCTACGGGTTTTGCGAACCAGAATTCGTTTATGTGATGCTTGGAAGAATTTTTGAGACTCGCCTCCCTGAAGAGATACAAAATCTCGAACAATTCGAAGCTTTCTACAAGAACATGCGAGATCTGCAAGGCATCCGCATCCCAGTCTTTGTTGGGCTGGTCTCTCGAATGCCCACCAGTGGTCGGACTTATCATGAAGATCGATTTAGCGAGAAGGTATTGCTACATTCCTGGCCCGGCCAGCCAATCTCGAACTTTGTTCCTCCTATCACGGCAGTTGTTGTTTACGACGCAATAAATGAAATGATGGATCATGGCGCTCAAATAGTAAAGATGCATATGCAAGCCTGGCAAGAAGATCTTCGATGGAATCCAATGACGGGACAAGCTATGTTCTCTCTTGAATGGGACACCGCGCCGGGTCACTGACTAAGTCTGAAGCCATCAAAGCCGACTGCTTTGAGGCGAATACGGAGGTTGAGATAGACATATCTCAAATCAGGCGGCAAGAGTAGCGGAAGCGCTTTCAGGAAGCCATGGCGATATTGTGCGAGGAAGACGCTTGGAGTTGAAGAGTGGCTGCTGACTTAGGATCTGATGACAATTCGTCTTGCAAATGGAAAAGTCAAAACACGTTGAAATGTTGCTCATTTCCCAACAGGTGGGCGAATCGAAGGCGCGGACGGGAAGAATCAAAAAAAAAAGAAAAGAAAAGAAAGAGAAACCGTGAATCTAGCAGTCTCGCCAATGCTACTGGGTTGGCAGAAGAAACAGCGAATCAGAGTTGCTTGAAATAGGAGGAAAAGAAAGCTTTATGGGGAGCCAGCGACCAAGATCCGGTGAGTAAGACTGAGAATCTCAATACTACGCATTCGCTGCTCGCCCGATTTAGCTAGCAGCAAGAAATAGCCCAAGGTGCTAAAGATCTTCTACCCTCCGAACAGGCAGTAAGGTCATCCCAATGGAAAGGTCTATATTACTCTTCTTGTCCTTGATCCCCCAAATATATGACCGACACCGCCCAGCGGCCTGCCGGTATCCTCAACCCTTTCCACCCTTTCCCCGAATATTTCAGTGATGCCCATATCATTAACGTTCAGCTCTTCTTCCGATCTCTTCCGTCCACTCCTGCTTTTCTTCCCTCACTTCTTCCCACCTTTCCCACCTCTTCCTTCCTCGGCCTTCTTTAACACATTCTTATACCACGGATTGTACGTGCCGTTATTGACGCTCGTCTTGTAATGAATGAACCAGGCGAGGAATGTCAGAGCCATTAGGCCGACGAGGACTGCAACGAGATCGACGAAGAGGATTGGAGTTGTGTTGAGGAGCTGAAGAGCCTTTGGCGTTAGGCCTAGCCATTCAAAACCCATTTTGACGGCGGGAAGGTGGAGCGTAGGGTGGGAGACGTAGAGGATGGAGAGAGGGAGAACGAGCCACCGGTGTGAATGAGGACAGCAACGAGAATGACGGTGAGGATGTTGAGGGAGTGTTGAGTGAGATGAGGAGGGCAGCCAGCTGCCCAAGCCAAATTGAATCACTCAATTCCAAGGAAAGGCGAACAGTCCAAGTGCTAGAAGAAACGAATGGATGGAAAATGAAATGGAAAGCGTCCCAGAGGGAAATAAAGCGTGTCTGCACGGATCAGAATTTGATGCGTTCCATCCCACGTCTTCCCGACAGAAGAGCCTCTCTGGCGGCGCATGAGGGTGGGTCGGAGGCCATCGAGATTGGGAAATTTTGGTTTCTATGCGTTCTGATTCCACGGATGTTTTGCAGGACGCGTGTCCATGCGAAACAGTAAAGTCCGAACAATCGCCAGGCACGAAGTAAGGTCCCCGGTTCCACTAACATGACACAAAAGTACTGCCCAGGCTCGGAAAAGACTCCGCACGTGCGCAATTGGAAAGCTAGGTTGCGAGACAGAGGGACTCAGTTGTGGTAGGGAAAGTTGGTGTACGAGCGAAAGCTATTACTTCACTTTAGAGATCCTTGAGGATTCCTATAAAATCGCGGTCAGTAGAGCACGCATTACTGTTTCTTTGCAAGCATGAATCCGGCGCATTCTCGGTGAGTGGAGTGTGTTGGCGTTTGAGACATGTAAGGCAAGGTTTGGAAGATGTTACAGACTGGAGAAAAACAGACCCCTGAGGCCGGAATAATTCCGCGAAAAATCACGTGACTCACGTGATCGAAGATCTCATCGGTCGCTGGTTAGTAGGCGCCGTTGCTAATCTGTTTTATTTTACAACCATAAATCATTATGCTAGTCATTCAGCGCATATTGCCGTACTGAATGTGGGAGCAATACTCGCTTAAGGCTACCGCTAGAAGCTTTGATAAACATCAACCATCAAATGGTCTGATCGTTTGTCTCTTCTTAAGCCAAAGCTACTTGGCTTAACGCTCTACAATCGGATGGCGACAAGGTCCTATCTATGTCAAAGAAACCATCTCTGTATTGACGAGATTGACGTAAATATTCCAACCGGCCGCCTAATGTCGAACATTGACAGACTTTAAGAAACCCACCGTGAGGTCGAATTGCCCGCATTAACCGACGCCGCAATCGAATGGCGTAAAGAATTTAGGATCCAGCTGCGACTGTGATTACTGACCATCTTCGTGAAAATCTTAATTGAGCCAAATCTCCTCTGAGTCTTCATCCCTCTCGCGAGGATGGCATGCAATTCGAGGTTTCCTACGGTGGCCTGGGTCGTACTCGCTCCGCTCCATCTAACCTTGGCGGAGCCACCAGCTCAGCTCCCAATCATTCCGGCCCTGGTGCCGACGGCCGAGACATTGAATGGAACATATCACGGAGTGCACAATGACCATTACTACCAGGACATCTTCCTGGGTGTCCCCTTTGCGCAGCCTCCCGTCGATGGCCTACGGCTTCGAGCACCTCAACCTTTGGATACTGCTTGGGTGGCATCACGAAATGCTACGCAGTACGGATATGCTTGCATTGGCTATGGAGAGGACACAGCCATTGGCGGCCGCAACTACGTCAGCGAAGACTGTCTCACTCTTAATATCATTCGCCCAACAGGCTTCGAGCACCAAAAGTTGCCTGTCGGAATCTGGATATATGGAGGCGGTTTCTTTGAAGGCACAACTCTTGATCCTCACTACAACCTGTCCTATCTTGTTGAGCAATCTGTTTTGATTAACAAGCCCATAATTGGCGTCAGCATCAATTATCGCCTGTCTGGCTGGGGCTTTCACTATTCCAAAGACCTTTTGCAAGAAGGCTCGACTAATCTCGGTTTAAGGGACCAGCGCCTTGCACTGCAGTGGATTCAGGAGAACATCTCCGGCTTTGGTGGAGACCCAGACCGCGTGACTATCTGGGGCGAAAGCGCCGGTGCACTCTCTGTGGGCTACCACCTCCTCGCGTACGGGGGCCAGCAAAGCAACCTTTTTCACGCCGCCATTTCTCAATCTGGGCCCATTTACGCCGATGGCCTCCTTCTTCCCACCGCCGAAGCATCGGAAATTCGGTTCCAAAACTTCGCCCGCGAGGCCAACTGCGTCAACTTCTCGACTGGCATTCTCCCTTGTCTCCGCTCGCTCTCAACTGAACGATATAATACTATCCTAAATACTACGTCTTTCGCGACTGGTTACGGCCCCCAACCTGACGGGCACTTCATTCCATTCCCTTCCTCTGTTGCACTTTCTCGTGGCTCTTTCGCCCGAGTCCCCTACCTCCTCGGAGACAACTCAGACGAAGGAACCGCATTTGTCCCTTTCGGCCTAAACTCCGACTCCGATCTCAACTCCTACCTGTCCAATTTCTTCAACCTCACCCCCTCCGTAATCTCCACCCTCCTCACACTCTACCCTAATGACCCCTCTTCCTCCCTCCTCCCTACTTCCCACCCATCGAACTTCAACTCCACCATTGGCACTCAATTCAAGCGCGCAGCCACCATAGTCACAGACCTCACTTTCAAAGCGCCCCGCCGCCTCACCGCCGAGGAATGGCTCCGTCACACTGATCCGAGGGTAGCGCCAATGTACGCCTATCGCTTCAACACAATCCCTTCCGGCGTTCCCGACTACCTCGCCGCCACGCACTGGCAAGAAGTCCCGTTCGTCTTCCACAGCACGCACGGCCGAGGCTTTCCGGATATTGGCCCGCCGTACTTCGGCGCGGACCCGTTCGCCGGGAAGCCGAGGAGTCATTTTGATCTGGCGGATAGCATGAGTCGGCTGTGGGCGAGCTTCATCCACGAGGGCGGGAGGATGGGGTACGAGCAGCAGATGGTGCCGGAGTGGCCGGTGTACGAGGCTGGTGACAAGGCGGAGATGGTATTCGATGCGGAGGGAGGGAGCAGGGTGGAGAGTGATACGTACCGGGAACATCAGATCTCGAAGTTGATGGAGATGTACAGAGAGCAAGTCATCCCTTGGTCGAGATGAATGAGAGCAACCTTTGCATGAAGCAAAAGAGTCGATTGGAGTGGACGTTGGACGTGCAATTTTGGGCAGTTCTGATATTTACAATACTTACAGACCTCTACTCAGCGATATGTACGACTCTACTCCTCGATATCTTCTTGGCCATGTCAGTGTTGAACGGCCGCTTCAATATATTCGGAAATCATATAAGCGATCAAACAGCACCAAAAATGCGTAAAGAGTAAGGACGGCGAAGAGCGAGGATAGTAGATGAGAAAATACATGACGTCGAGACAGCTCTGAGAGATTTTCCACGCTCGCGAGGTCTTGGAAAACCAGTGCGAAACTCGATTTGCTATCGGATATTATCCACAGAGTAGAAGAAGTTTCGCTGCGAAAGACCGCTAAAGCAAAAATAATACAGGGAGGAGGGATTTCCCCATGTCCAACACAGAACGCTCAATGCTCTCCATGCAAACACTAGAATCCGGTCAAAATTGGTATATCGAACTCAATACAAGTACAAAGAAAGGGAAAAGGATCTAGGTGACATCTACACCTTCCTAACCACTACCCTCGCGAACTGTCTCCACGCTAGCCGGTGACCGAGGTCCATTTCTCCCTCCCTCTTCGATGCCTAGACCCCTCACAGATGGTGTTCGCATCTCGCGGTCCTGGCCCACCTGCCAGGTATTCGCCGCTCTCAGTCTCCTTCCCGCCATGGGCCCAAATCCTGCACCTAGTTGCACGCCTTCTTCCTCGTCGTCCGGATCCTCGGCCGCTTCTTCAGCCGAGATGGTCATCGATCTACCGGTGTGCGATCTGGTCCGCGACATGCCGGTGGCCGATAGGATGTCAAATGAGCTAGCGTTTGATTTGGCGCGGGTAACAGAGGGGCGATGTGAGGATTCCAGTGGCTGATTCTTGGGGTCGGATCGAGAGAGGGAGGTTGAGGTGTCCTGGCGTTGCAGGTTCGAGAACGAATACTGGAGCGGCGAGCTTGGACTTTGAGGATATGGTGCCTCAACGCATCGATGCTCGGAGCAGATGCAGCCGCATGCCATCGGGCATTCCTGTTCGTTTGACTCCAGCGCCGGGCCCCTCGCATGCTCCGTCATAGACACGACGTTGTTCCCAAACCATTGCATTGAGCATTCAAAACATGATGCGTGGCCACAGTTCAGGCAGGGGATGAGAAGACCGCGAATGCTTTCCTGGCAGATGGCGCAAATCGTTCGCTTGGAGCTTATCTTTCCCACGGCGTTGCTTGAGCAGTTGACGCAGTACCAAGCAATAGCTACGCCGTTCTTAAGCACTGCACTAAGCAACTCACCGCATTGAGCGCAGTGCTTTTGAAGGTTAAGCTCAAATGCGTCTGGTTTGGTACCTGACTTCGGCGCACGATAAGGAATGGACTTTCTGCTGTTTCTTCGTTGTTGTGGCGAAGCTAGGGTATCGGTCTCGGCGGGTGTAAGGACAGGAACTTGGGTCATCGTACTCTCGCTGGACCGCTTGTGCCTCTTTTGGTAAGGAGATCCCTCTTCAAATTGTCCAATTGCAGGCGAAGCGGACTCCAGGGAATTGAACATGAGTACCTCTTTCCTTTGCTCATACAACCGCCATATCTCTAGTAAAGCAGCATATTGTCCCCGATATGCTCTATACTGCCATCTAAGTTTTGGGTTAAGCAGGGGAACAGATGCAAAGCCAGCTCCATCTGTGGTACTGACAGCGTCCTGATTTCGGAGTGTTAACTTGGTCTCAATCTGGCGCTTTTTACTGGATTTGTCTGGGCTTGAAATAGAATGTACTGAAGACCGTGAGCTTCTAATTGTCGGTGTCTTGCTCTGAAGCTTTGGAGGCGATATATTTGGTGATGTCAGCCAGGGGCCAGTTCCTCGCGTGTTTGGAAAAGATCTTGAGACCTGGTCCTGCGCATTGATCCCTAGGCTATCAGGCCGAATTGAAGAAGGCTGATGAGATCGAACTCCAGCTGAATGGGGTTCATTAGTTGAATCTGGGGAGGCTTTGGCATTTACGCCAGCTGTAAAACTGTGTTCAGGAGAAGGATGCTTGCGAGAGGATGGATCGAAATTAGCATTACTAGGAGGTGAATTAGAATATGATTGAACAAGATTGGTGAGGCTGGCACGAGATAGACTAAATCCCAAATTAGAATTAGATCGACGGCCGAAACGATGCTCCTTCGGAGAGGAAGATAGTGAAGAGGCTTGGTATTGTGATCTGATAATTCGATCACGATCTCGGATTTCCAGACTTCTGCGAACTATGCTGCGCTCGCTGGTATCAACAGCTACGTCTGGATCGTTATGTCCTTCCTGAAACTGAAATTGAGGAAGTGACGGACTGCTTCCTGGTGTCACGAAGTTTTCTCCGTCAGAAGCTGCGTGACGCTCAGCAGACGATGCGACAGAGTCAGTCTTGGTGATAGTGACCACTGAAGTCGCGGGCAATCTTCTATCGATGACACTTGGAGCACTGTCTAGATCAAGATTTGAAATTGAATGAGCAACAACAGATGAGGGATAATAAGGGAACGAATTTCGAGGATGTACGGATGAACAATTGTCGCGCTCAGCCTCCGAAAAAGGCTTAGGCTTAGGCTCATATAGAATGCATGAGAGCATAGCAAGCATTTGGATGTCGCCAAGCGCTTCGAAATACTCGAAAAAGTCAGGTATTAATCGCTTGCCTGTGAAAGTACTGAAACCCCAGCGGAGACTGCCCCTGGTCTTTAGCGGGATGGGATCAGAGGCGATTCCGCTAGACACCAAGTCCGGTTTGAATCCATTGCCCTGGCGATGCAGGTCGTAGACTCGTCGATGAGACCTCACAACAATATCATCGTTCTTCTCAAGATTGCGAGTTGTTTCAAGAGGAACTTGTCTTTCTAACACAAAGCCCATGAATTGCCAACAAGTAGATGCGTCAAGTCTCCCAAACCGTTCAGCGACGTTTGCATTGTGTTTACAGACTTCTGAGGGCTCTCCAATGATCCGATAACCTTTTGCAAGATTCCGCTGTGTTGGCAAAAGGTGTTCAAGGTGGTGTATAGATACAATATTCGGCGGCACGGAGTTCGATGAGTTCACGGTCCCTAAACCATTCGTTGACCGTTGGGATAGATCCGCCGATCGAGAGCTTTGTAGGCCGAACCCACCCCCGCGCCACGCATTTGGCGGTAGAAAGCCCCTAGGAAGGGAGGCCAGCACATCTGAAGAGTCAGAGGAGCTTGCTGAGGATGTGGAAGAAGTATCTGATAGATCAGGCGCATCGTCATCAGCTGTGATAGTAGTAGTAGCGACTGCAGCTTTGGGCCCTGGTGAGCTAGTTTGAAGCCGGCCAAACCCCTCAAAGATCTTTTCATTACGTGAGCGCTCAATCTCCCGAAGACTAAGTGAATCTAGGAATGATGTTGGCTCTGCCTGCTTTGGGGGGAAGAAGCATACGAGCCTGCCATCCTCGGCCCAGAGTGCACCGCAGGCCTTTGCAACGGGAACTCTTACATTTGCGTTAAGAATTTCCGATGAATTAAGATCTGGCTGCGCCGGAAAATCACCAACAGTTTCATCATCTTCGTCACTGGACATATCATCGTTCAAGTCCTCCCCTGCTAGAATCTTCGAAGACTCTACAGGCTCCTCTGAAATCCATTCGACGATTTCTTTCACGCCTTGTTCACGTAAAAGATACCGCACAACGGCTTCTAAGCATCCTCGCTTTCGTTCCTTGTACATCTCAGCTATTTTGTCAATGTCGGCTTTAATCGTCGAGAGCAGCTCATCAGTCATAGAGGCCGTCTTCTGAAGATCAAACCGTGCACTTGCATTTTGTGGATATGCCTTTGGAAATTTGATATCAAGCTTTAGGAACAAGGGATTGTGGTCTTCTGCCCAAGGACCCTGCATCGAAATTGTGGCCTTGCGCTGATTGACATCGACTGATTCAAAAAGCACTTTCGTAAACTTCTCACCGACTTGCGTGATCTCATCACCTAGTGTTTCGGAGTCCCAAGATGATATTTTGACATTCTTCATCCAGGCAATAGGGTTCATATCTTGGCGTATAGAGCTTCTTCCGTGCATCCCAACTCGCAGACTAGAAGTAGTAGTCTGTGCCCACCCTCTAGTAAGTGGTATGTCTACTTTACTCATTCCGACACTCGCGGCCCTCTGCGGTCTTGCATGAGGAGTTGAAAGTGGTGGCTCCCTTGTGGCATTATCGTTCTCCAGCGAATTGAGATGTATTTGGCTCTCAGGCTCATCCCGAAAGGTCTTATAGGTAGCTCCTCGACGGGTGAAATTGAGCTGCGGCACCTTAGAGACGCCCCTTGTATAACCAATTGCCTCCATAGTTTCGGGCATAATCCTATGTAAACGAAGTTCACGGTCCGCACCCCAGGTAACCAACTGAAATTCTCTGTCATCGATGCTGTCGGTAATAGTTCCTCTTGGCCGCCAAAGAAACTCTTTGACTTGAGCTTTGTGGCCGGCAAATCTCGCTGCTGGCTTGCGGACACCGGGCCTTTCTTCGGAACTTGGTCTCCGATCGTAAAGGTGTAAATCAAAATTACCTCTTTGGGGCATTGCTAATATGCCCCAGCCAAAAGGTGTATGTCGTGCTCGCCATATTGGGAAGCCAGTATCAATAGTACGCTCGGGGAGGTCCTGGGAGCCTTCGAAGTCCCAAAAACTAATCTTCTTGTCTAACGAGCATGTCACTATCGCATTACGCTGTAACCTGTTCCAATCGATACCATAAATTTTGGTGGAATGGGCTTGAACCGTACGCAGAGGGTGAGCTCCCATCCTATCGTCCCAGATCCGGAGAAATCTGTCATGGGAGCTAGCGATGATGTGTGCGTCTTGACGGTTCCATTTTACCTGTGTGGCACCAGCGAACCAGTCGGAAAATGAAATGCTTGGCCTTGCAGGAGTGCGTAAATCCCAGCAGTGCACAAAGCTGTCGACAGCGCAGGTGGCAAGTACATCAGGGTGGTGTGCGGAGAAGTTGATGTCAGTGATAGCTCGAGTGTGAGCATGCAGAACATACTCAATCGAGTCTTGCCAGGACAACATCGATAAGTTCCACACCAAGGCTTTCTGGTTTGACGTGCTGATCACCCAAGAGTCACGTGTAGCGAATGGAGACCATTGCACATCCGCTACTTCCCATGGTGTGTGATGCGCCAGGTACCTCGGCGGCGAGTAAGGCGAGTCAAGGTCGATCACGTAGAGGCCCTCCTTGGATCCTAGGACTACATCACGCCCACAAGGTGAGATAGACATAGAACCGACAGGCTGGTCAATCTTGAAAGAGGTATCTTCCCCGAAGGTTGGGCTATCAGATGCCGACCTCAAAGGTCTTGGATCGTCCATGTCTTCCATCTTAGCAACCTTACCGGAACAACTAGTATACAATCCCTGCTTTTCAGAAACGAGAAATCGGGGGCATCATTTCTACCCGCAAGGTCTCTCGCGAGCCAAGTGGATAAATCAATGGCGTTCCAAATGGCTGTTCGCCGGACTCTCTGAGGCGTTCACAACTCATGTTAGATATCTCGGTCAGGGTGGCGCGATACACGTCGGGACAAGTACGGGAATTCCTAAAATGGCGCGACGATCTTTTCCAGTGCAGATGAGATTAAATTAAAGATGCTTATATGTTCCATCATACAAGTGAAAATCACTCAATTCACCGTGGAAATGTCAACTTGCGCTCCGCAAGGTCCGCAATAACACGGGCAAGAGTAGAGTTATGCCTATATAGAAACGGAAGGTGAGCCGAGGTGGCATCGCCGCCGCAAAGACCTTCGATTATACTTCCAGTTTCCACCCGGACGACTGAAGCGACCATTGCAGACAATTTGCCTCTGGATAAGTTTCAAACGCCGTAATAGCGAGAATCTTAGCAATCAACGATTTCCGAATCTTTTAAGTCCATTCCGCCGCTATCAAATTCGTGCTACCTGGGAGGGACGAGACCCACTTCCTAATTGCTATCCAACCTTTGGTAGCAGAGCTCTCTTGCTTTTCTAACAGTCACCTCATCAAGTTGGGACCTTCACCTTAGAAAGTTGTCGTGGGATTTTGCGATCTGACTGGGCCTGTTCGCCTTGAATAGGCCCCGCAAATAAAATGGCGGTGCTACCGAAAAGGATCCAGAAGGAAACAGAGCGGTTGATGGCCGAACCGTGAGTTTCATCGTCCCGGACTGTGAGACCGCGGTACTAACGTCCATAGCGTGCCAGGAATCAGTGCCGTTCCCCATGAAGACAACCTCCGCTACTTTGACGTCAATATCCATGGCCCCTCCCAGTCTCCGTATGAAGGTACATTAACCAGACATTATGGAAAGCACTTGGACTTGGCTCATGTCGGAAACAGGTGGAATATTCAAGCTAGAGCTGTTCTTGCCGGAAGATTATCCGATGACTCCTCCAAAGATCCGATTTCTTACCAAGATCTACCATCCAAATATCGATAAGCTAGGTCGAATATGTCTCGACGTCCTCAAAAGTATTGTTCTCCCTACACCTATGCTAAACCTGCTCAGTCTGACGCATGATAGGCAATTGGTCTCCTGCCCTCCAAATTCGTACCATCTTGCTTTCGATACAGGCATTACTTGGGGCTCCTAACCCAGACGATCCTTTAGCCAACGACGTCGCTCAACGGTGGAAGGAGGACCAGGAAGCTGCAATTCAGACTGCAAGAGAGTGGACAAGAACTCATGCGATGGTTTGATGACACGATGAGCATGCAGAGGCGCAACGTGTGCACAATGTAATGAGCGCATACTAAGAGATGACAATGTGGTCAAAGGTGTATTTGACCAAGGTGGCCAACCTTACAGTGAGGGAATTTTTGTTTCTCCCAACTACAATGGTTTCTACTCTTTCTTACGATCGCCTCAGTGGAGTTGTACCTAAGAAGGTTAATAGAAATTTGCCCACATCAATTTGCCTTTTGAGTCTGTCCGCATGGTTTGCTGACTTGACAAACCGGCATCTCCCTTCATGATGTTGTGTGACCCGTGCTCTAGACACTCTTTCGCACGTTCGAATTGTCCTCGAACTTGACCCATTTCCTGCATCCCATTAGCGACAGCATTTGACGAGACGAACGGTTCCCTGAGAGAATTCTCCTAGGGAACTTTCGCCGCAGATTTCTACGATGGAGGGGTACAAAAAGGCCAATATCAGTCTCTGTACTTCTTCGAGAGCGTGCAGAACCCAGCAATATCTGGCGGAGACTGGATTAAGACACGAACGGAGCCGAGAATGGACGTGCTAGAGATCCGGGAAAGAACTCTCAGGGCTGAGCTGGTAAGGATCCACGCTGTCACTTCGATTTCTATTGGTACAGAATCAGAACACCGGACATATGGTAAATGCCTCTGGCTGAAATACATGATCCGCAATCCTCTCTCGTCTCGTCAGTTCTTCGGCCAAATCATTCCCCATCTTTGCACACTTCGCACGCATATCCCGAAATGAACTAGTCTTCCGTCGGAGGTTTTGAGCATGGCCCTCATTGCATTCCCCACAGGATTACATACTCGCGGTCTCTACATGAAACATGTGGTCAGTTGACGCTAAAAGAGCCGCACGCCATGTCGATGATCTAGAACACGCCGCAGCAGTGGCTGACATCCTTACTGGCCGACTCACGAAGGCATGCAGTCCAAGAATCGCTCATGCCGGCAAATCTGATGCCCATACTGAAGGTCCTGGAGACACTCTAGATGATGCCCGGTCTCGCTGGGACATACCTTTCTGGATACAACAGACAAACGGCATTGAGGTCAAGTCCTCTCTTCTTGGATTGGAAAAAAGACACTCCAATGATGCGCCATCTTCTCGGACATGCCACAGCCAAGCCAGAAGGTCGCCAGATTCACGAAGTCCCCTTCACCAGAAGTGTGGAAACACCGGCAGGAGCAAGGCAGCCGATTCGTCACGTGACGTCCCGGGTGATGAAAAAGACGAGTCTTTCCCTTCACCCTCGCTTCACCCAACTCATGGCAAAGCCATCTCTCGGTCTGGACCAATACAATCAAATCAACCCAATTCCTTTCTCGGCATCTATGGTGAACGCGGTGCGGCAGTCATGGCGGCTCATCCAGAGCGCGACAGTAATGGCAATGAAGCCTCTTTACCTCCAATCGAGGTGATGTTTGCTCAGCTTCAGCAAGTTGTGAAGGACTGGCAATCAAGCCCAACATTTGACGCTGGCCTGACTCAACGACATGGGAAGAATGTGGAAAGACTGGTTCAAAGCGAGGTGGAAAACCTACAATATACGGCGAAGGATCCGTTCTTAGGGGAAGGAACGTCTCAGAAGACCGACAAGAGTAGCTCGCCCAAGGATGATCGGCTCGAGCAAGACTTGATGACCCTCCGTCCTCTGCCACTTCGAACTCCTCCCCGTTGCAATTCTATTGACGCCGACAAACGCGCTGTTCGCCAACACCAACGTCCTCAGACCTTTCATGAACAACAACGGTTGACATATGGGCCTACCAGACAAATTCCAAGCCCTCTTTCCTATTTCGAGAAGCAAGATCATACTTCCGATCGCGATGAGGAAGCTGGAAAAGCTATTTCGCCCGAAAACCCTGAAGTACAACGCTATCTTGATAGTCCCGCTCGAATAGAAAGTCGTTACAGCATTCAGAACACCGAAGAATCAACCGACGATGACTGGCGTTCCTTTTGGGAGGACTCGTCTGATGAATCTAGCAGTGAGGAGGACTTCGAGAGTCGGCATTCATCGAGAATCAGCTTCATCAGTGGCCCCTCAGACACGCTTCAAGGCGATTTTCCAGGTCGAGTTCTTTCACCCGATCACTACCATGCTCACTCTCCTCTGTCTAAGAGGCAACCATCTACGCGAAAATCCAAGGGCGGAATTGAAGTATATCACAAGGCCGTTAGAGACGTTCATCATGGAAGAATTGCTCACGATCTCTCACAATCATCCAACGAGACACTAAAAAAGACAGGCTCTCAGATTGGCCATAGAAGAACATATGCCACTCAGAAGATTACTAGAAAAGGCTCTGAGGAGTCTTCCTTAGGAGATCCTTTTTCCAGCTCCACTGAGATCGGGCAAGTGGTAGACATATTTCCAAAAGGTCCCCTCTCCAATGAGCAGCCTGCTGATGCTCTTGCCATTCGCGATTGGTCTCAGAGAGGTTCTTCACTGTCCACCGAAAGCACCCCTGAAGCCAATCGTATCTCCAAGATCGACACCGGTAGCCGAGAAACGATACGTGCGCCGTCGAAGATTCAGACGCCTCCCAAATCTCGCGGGAAGCTTGCAGCAAGCGTATCTAAATTCTCTCTTGGGAGGAGGCGACAAAGCATCAGTAGCATTGAAATAACCCGCGAAGCATCTCCAATATCTTCTGCAGCCTCATCGATCAGACGCCGCCAAAGTGACACATCCTCTTCGATGCCGACTACACCGCCCGCGCCGCCTCCGTTCCCAAAACCTCGTAAGTATCGAGTGGGTTTATCTGCTCTGGCGACCGGACTGGGTGCTGGATACGATCCTGTGCATTCTCCCCTCACTCCTACCACGCCGTACTCATGGAAAACGCCAGATGGCAGTGAATTCTCCATATGCCACAGTGCCTCATCTGGAAACATTACCGGCAGTCCCTCGATGACGTCCTTTCCCTCGTCGTCCGATCTGATCGTCACAACATCTCACGTCACCAAGAGCAAGCCACCTTCTTATGGAGAAGACTGCAAGAATGCGCAGTTATATGCTCAAACAGATCGAAGCAGACTCACTCTCATTGAGACTGATCCAATTTCTATCGTCCGCGATCGTCAAGTGTCAGATAATCTCCGCAAGACGAAGAGTAAAATGTTTACACGCACCAAGTCAAATACTCGTAGTCTCACCAAATCTGAAGAAGAGCAGATCCGCCTCTCCATGCAAGCCTCCATGCGTGAAGCACGGAAAAAATTTCTGACAGACACCGGAGAACTTGACAAGAAGCCGTTGATTCCCGACTCCCGAGTTGCTCACCAAGCCTCTCCACCGCCAATGAGCGTAGAAGGCGTGAAAGCGACCATTTCTGGAGGTGCTATCCCTCAGCCTTTCTCTAGCGAATGGCGAGAACGCACCGCGGTGAAATTTGGGCCTGAAGCTTCAAGAAGTAGCAGCACTACTGAGCAGCCCGCACCACTCCGTCTCAGGCCACGCGAAACAGATTCTCCTTTCCGAACGCGCGGCATCCTCAAGCAACGGAGCGTTAGCGATCGTAACGAAAACGGCAAGGTAAAGACGAAGGAATGGATTATGCCGGAGAATGTTGGCGAGGCACCAGCGGACTCAGAGCATCCGATGTTTCGGAAGGAGCCCTTTGAGGAGTGGTCAGCCGAGAACTCGGTGTTCAAGAGAGAGCAATTGCTAGCTATGGCACAGATTGCTGTGGACAAAGCGGAGGTGGAAGGACAGCCGAAGCCGCTAGCAGCAAACGCATTCGCACAACGAAAAGTCAGTGACTTGATACGTCCCTTCGGTTGAGAGTCATGTAACCTAGGGTCCATTAAAACATAGGCGGGGGCAGGAAAGACCAGATATAGAGAAGTTCAGAGCGCTGGCGAGGAATACATGTACCGAGATGGCGGACATGGGGTGGAACGGTGTATGGTAAACCCCAAGCGCAGGCACTGATCTTCCGGTGCTACCATATGTGCTAAGATGCCTAAAATCAGATCCTAAGATAGCGTGAAAATAGAAATGAAAAAGTCCTACTTTCTAATGCGGTAGGCGGAAATAATACAGGGGAGCTGAAACACCTTTCTTAATTTCGGGGCGGCGGAAAATACGTAAAATACCCGGCTATCCTCCCTCTGTATGACTAAGGCATAGAATACGGCGGATTACGCTAAGTTAACCTGTCTCAACTTCCCCCTTTCTTCTTCCCCGCCACGCAGTCGCACACATATCGCCCCGGCAGCTTCTTGTACTTCTTGTACGCCTGCACAGTCGACTTCCCCACGTCGATGCTCAGCTCGACCGCAATGCACCCGATGACACCCAACGCGGAGCCCTTGCCGTACACGCCGATCGGCGGCACGCACGGGTCGTTTGCTGGCGGAGTATTAGTGCTTTGGCCGGGTTTGAGGTCTGTGCCGTCGAAGAGGGAGCGGAAGGTGGCGGGCGGGCCGGCGTCGGGGGTCAGGTCGGTGCAGGTGTACGGCTGGCCGCGGGAGTCCTCGCAGTTTAGGTTGCACCAGTCTTGGAGGTGGTGGCGGTCGTTGCAGAGGTCTGGGTGTGGGTTGGGTCGTATTCGTAGGGCTCGACGATGGAGACGCCTTCACGGGGGGAGAGGGGGTTACGAGAGGAGATGGAGAGGGCGGAGACCGGGGGGATGCAGGGGATGGAGTAGACGAGGGAGAGGAAAAAGAAAAGGAGAGGTTGGGTCACTGTCCGCGGAGGCATTTTATGTTGAAGTAGACGAGGTGTGTATAGGAGCGGGCTGGGAGATGCGGAAATGAATGATCCACAACGCAAAGGGAGTTTTCAATCAACAGAATGAATGCATGCTACAGTTAACACGCATTTGTAAGGAAAGGAACGCGTACATTTGGACAAGAAAAGCGATGACATGATTGCTCAGAGCAAGCGTCGATCCCAGCCTGCCTTTATATCTGCGCATCGACAACTAGATCATCTAGTCCAAAGTGCACAAGAAGCTCCCATCTAACGGTCCAACCAACCCAATAGTCGTGCGCCGCGAACATTTAACCATTCGAAGGAGCTCGGTGCGCCGCTAACAAGCTTATTAAGATACTTCCCGGGGCCAACACTTCCGGTGTTGTAGGCATGACCCAACGAGCAGGCCAGACGATGAGCGCAGTACGGTCAAAAAGGACCTGTGACAATTGAATGAGAAAGATGCTGGGGGTATCTAGCTAGGTGTCAAAAATCTTCCAAGGAGTAAGAGTTGGAAATGAGAAGAAAGAGGCAGCTTGCGATTAGGCCCGGGAGGATGAGCGTGAGAATTTGAGGCCACTACTGGGGCTTTTAGCCGACGTTTTGGCGGTACAAAGAAGAACAACGCCAAGAATGCCAGAATGACCGCTTGGCGCACTGAAAAATTTTCGTGTGCGGGATGAATGGTGCTCCGTAGGATCTGAAGTACATCCGCACGAGGCTCGCACGGCTCGGTAACAGAAGTCGTTGCCGACCCCAAATCCAAAATTTGGCGCGGAGGAACACTACTTCTTCTGTATGCTACTTTCATATTAAATTACTAGGCGATTATATAATATAATTAGATAGAAGAATCAATCTCTTAAGTCTCTATCTTACATAAAATTATTAGACCTAATCATCCCATAAAAATATCGAAATTTTCGGGATTGAAAGAAGAGGGTTCTTCTCTACGGTTAAAGGTCGGCAACGACTTCTGTCACCGAGCTCGGCACGGTCCGATAAGCGGTGTCTTCGTCGGCCCTTTCTTTCAATCTCTCCTCTAGAATCTGGATTGACCTGTCTACGAAGCGAGGACCAGTTGCCGACGAGAAAAGAAATTAATAGCGAGGTCTTCGCACGATGCTCACTTGCTTTCCTACATTCATGGTCGTCCCGGTGGCTGCCGCTAGCTGAGGGTTCCTGAGCCGTCCTTCACCGTCAAACGCGCCGAGAAGTCGTCGGACGCGTCGGAGCTGCTATTATCAGCTTTCCAAGAACAGACTTAGGTTTTAGCGCAACATGAGGAACAATTGGTCATCGATTACTCTCGCACTCTTGGATCATCAAGGCGGGCAGCAAAGGTTTGTTCCCCCATGTCAAAGGTGCTGCCTAACCGCGTGCAGGAGTTTTCACGAAACCCTGACGCCGAAGGATTTCGCCATGCTTTGCATGCAAGGATCTGACGTCGACCCCCGTTTACCAGAAGCCTTTCACCGCATGACGCCACAAACGCCAGCTCATGCTGTGTAACATCAAACAGTCAGCCGCACCGTCCTTCGATTCTGCCGGACGGACCATGTCACATGGCTTCTAGCGAGACATCTGAGACATCTACAACAGGATTCGATAGATCTCTTCCTCATAATATTCGATTCCTAAGGATTTTCAGAGAATTTCCAGTTCTACTGTCTTTGCCGGCGCTGTTCTTCCTATGATATCTTGGTGCCAATCCAGGATCTGACTTTGGCCTCTTCCCTTCCCAACAATCTAACTATGTTCTTATGGATACACGCACCGCTGCCGTGGATGCCGTCTGCTCTAGATGAGGATGTCGGTTATCAACTGGATGGTCTCACTGCTGTTTGAAAAAGCACCGAGCAATCGCTAATGTTCTGGTCCGTTGCTGTCCCGTCTTCTTTTGCAGCCTTCGCAGACAAGTCTCATCCGTCACATTGCCTCAAATGGGTAGCCAGTGCCTGGATTACTTATCCCAGGATGATAGGATTGCATCTGAGTCAACTTGGCAATATGCAACTTGCGACGGCCCTGGCCTCTACTAACATGCGGATTGGACAAATCTCCGATAAGGCTGCTGGGTTCCGGTGTTGCACATGCGGCTAATTCCCCACATTCCTAGAACGTTCTGCAGAACAGTCCTTCCCCTATCAAAAATGACCCTCTGACCTGCCATGCCTAAGCCCAAGACCGTCAAACCGAACAGGAGGGTTAGGAATCTGCCGAGAAATGCGGAACAGCTCTGAAGCGGCAAAGAGTTGTACATCCAATAAGGCCGTGCACCAATCCCTGGCGGATGCCTATACTTGAGATCGGTTCCAATAGAACACTCTATTACTTCGCTTCTATTACCGAGCCTGAGCTAGAATGAACTTTCCTACCGTCCTAGAGACGGCAGAGGATGGTGCGCTGTGGCCCTGGGTCGCCGAAGCTGAGTTCAAGCTCCCTATATTATTCTCTCCCATCCCGCTGTCTCCTCTGAGTGATTTTGTGGTTGTCTCGTTTTGTCCAAGTTCCTCTTGCTGCCCTATTTTCCCGTCACAATGGCTTTAAAAGACTATCTTATCGTCTACACCTTTCTTCTAGTTATCTTGTCATCTGCAACCCCTTTACAGTCGTTTGTTGAATGGCCTCCCGCATCTCGCGCGGCTGCCGCTGCGAAAATGCGCAGAAGTCTAGCACGTGATATCGACAATGGACCGGATGACAGCGCTTCCGATGCAGATGTGTCAAGCGGGCGGAGATTTCAGGCACTTGCGGCAAAAGCCTTGACAAATGCAATGGCAAGTCTACCTAGTGGTGGAGCATGTTCCAAAGAGAATGTTGAAGTACGACCTGAATGGTAAGCTGTCATTGTCTAAGTAAGGTCATGTCTAAGTCGATCAATGTCAAGGCGTACAATGCCCAAAGAAGAGCGCAAAGCATACACCGATGCAGTCCAATGCTTGCAGGCGTCGCCATCAATTCTTGATCCTGCAATATATCAGGGAGCGAAGACCCGATATGATGACTTTGTCGCGCAACACATTGAGCAAGCGTTTAATATTCATAATTCGGTAAATGACTCCTCTTGATCCCCATCACCTTGACTAACGAAAGCTAGGCCAACTTCCTTACATGGCACAGGTATTTCGTATGGGTTTATCACCAAACGTTGAAGAGCGTTTGTGGTTACACAGGTAGACAGCCGTATGTATCCTGAACTTCCCAATTCTCTGTTGCGTTTTGACCGTCTTCCCAGTTATTGGGAATGGGGACTCGATATTGCCTCTCCACGCGATTCTCCTATCTTCAATGGAGATGAATGGAGCATGGGCAGCGACGGAGCCGCAGTTCCTCACGAGGGGCTACCGGTTGCCATTCCCGGACCAGGCGGCGTTGCCGTCGGAACCCTTAATCTTCCGCCCGGCACAGGAGGTGGCTGCGTTTTCTCTGGCCCCTTCAAGAATTATACTGTCAATCTCGGACCCCTTCTAATTCCTAACGTACCACCGGTGAACAGCAGCTTTGCTTACAACCCACGATGCTTCAGACGTGACCTCAACCCATCTGTCGCGCAGAACTGGACATCTTTTGCAAACTACACGCCGATCGTCGCGAAAGCGCGGAACATCTATGAATTCCAGACGTTACTTGACGGCGATGCCCGCAACCCCGCGAACCAGGTGACCTTTGGACCCCACGGCGGTGGTCATTTCTCCATCTCGGGAGGTAAGACTTCACATAAAACCCCCCCCAACACAACTAGAAAGAAAAGCATTATCCCTAACACCCTGCCTTCTCATCACCCAGATCCCGGCTCCGACTTCCAAGTCTCCCCCGGCGACCCGGCCTTCTTCCTCCACCACGGCCAGATCGACCGCGTGTACTGGATCTGGCAGAACCTGAAGCACCAGCGCGAGCGGCAGAGCACGATCGCCAACCTGACGCGGACCCTGTTGGATGTTCCGCCCAGCCCGATGGGCCAGCTGAGCGACCCGATCTCGTTTGGGCCGCTGGCGGATGTGATTACGAATTTGCAGGGGTTGAACACGGTGGGGGGGAGCCCGTATTGCTATGTGTACGAGTAGATGTGGGTGGATTCGGAGGTTAGGGGAAGGGGGGGGCTTGGAATGGACAAAGGGCGGGCTTTTAATATCCTTGTGTTGGCGGTAACCAAACTGCTGAACGGCGGTTCTGTTCTGGCTAGTTCTAAAAGTATTACTTAATCGAGCTACAAGCAATCGTTCCAATGTCAAGAGCCACCCCGCTTTCCACACATATTACGTATGAATCAAAGGTACCTACCGTTAAGAATGGCGGAACGCGGGTTTAGGTCTCTCCGCGACCCCACCCTAGCCAAGCCCACTTCTACGCGATTATTCCACCGCAAAATGTTTCAAGATGCTGAGACCTTGCTTCGCGCCGCGTGACTTCAATGGGCTTCCTCGATCGATCTCAAAGTCAAATTCGAAGGGGCGATGTACGGCTGGCACTGCATCAACTTCCTCTTTTCAACCACCAAGACGATGGGTAGATTAGGTCGTTAGCTGCAATATCCGGACCAGGCCCTGGATTGATGCGTTGCTTGAGAGCGGAGCGGACTGGCGGGTAAGGCTCTTGATTGATCGCTGTGGTGTGGTTGGTAAGTTGGTCGAGGCGAAAGGAAGCAAGGTGCGACGGAAACGATGTAGGAGAACGTAGCTGGTTGACCTCGGGAGTCAGGAGTATCTGCGGGATGGGGTTTATGTGTGGGGTGAGTGGGTCCTTTGATGCAGTGTCACCTGAGGGAAGTGATGTGCAAAGGTCGTAGATTCGATGTGTCCGCGCACGGTCCTCTGGCGCAGTCTTAATTGCGCACCCCCTTGCATGACAGCTGATAGCGAGGCTGGATTGAATATGTTTGCCCGCAGGGAAATAGTCCATCGAACGAATATCGAGCCTGACGAACTATTCTAAAGGTTTTCTCGCACAAGTGATCCAGGATGGGAGACGAGTAAGTGCGGCCTTTTTGCCTTCGCTTCTTGGGCTTGAAATAATATATCTTCTAGGAACAATCACAAGCTCCGGCTCAAGCATGAGAAGGCTAAACGCAGGTTGGAGAAGACTAAACGCAGGCTGGAGAAGACTATGCGCCTGCTGGAGAAGATGGTGCACAAACTGGAGAAGACTAAGCGTAAGCTGGAGTCTCTAGATGACAGAAGCCTAGCAGGATATGTTCTCGGCATCCAGCGAGAATTCGGTATCAAGGGCGAAGACGACTTCTTTCCGAGGGCCAAGCACGAGTGGAACTGCCTCAAACTTGCCTTTCGCATCATCGAAATGAAGTGTGGATACGTCGTAGCCCACGACACGAAAAAGAGGCTAGAGCTTGAGTGTGCGGTCGATTCCTTCTTTGAGTGGCGGAAATGCAAATATGTGTGTCCTGGCGAGGTGGTTCTTTCGAGAAAAGCGCTGACATTGAACAAGGAAAACAAGATGGATTTGGTTGAACTGATCGAACTAATACTCTCAACTTCTTCTAGTGTGCCGAGAACTAGGGGAATACCTTTGCGCAAACAAGATGAAGAATTGGAGAGGCAACTCGACCACGAGAGCTTGAGGCTTCTAGAGAGCTTCCCACAAACTTGGCAGTCTCGGTAAGGTGTGAGTAGATTTCACCTCTGGAACTGATGGATGAAGAATATGAAAAGACAAGGTCACGAAGTAGATGGTTGTGTCGTAATCAAAGAATGGCGTCTGGATAGCGGCATCGACGCCTTGCATGTCTACTGGAAAGCTGGGGTGATACGCAGAAAATTTGCATGCGGACTGACATCCGATGGATGAAACCGGTCGTCCCATTTCCTTGCTCCCGGAGTTCTGGTGTCAAAGAAAGTGCAGGGCAGGAGCAGGGTTATCGACAGCCTTTAGAGCAAGCCAATACAGCACTTTTCGCAGAAGATTCGTAAGAGATGAGGTTTCGTGACGGACTCTCTGAAGTGACATGGCTGGATGGCCTAAAGTCTTTCAACAAACTCCGGTGCTCCGTGTCAATTGGCGCGTTCCAAAAATTTAGGTTCTTGTCGGAGTTAAAGCGGTGGAGATACCTGTATAAGGCCGTCGAGGCCTCGGTGATGCGGCACAACAAGTGCGCCGGATCCAATAAGCATATTTGTAATGAACAGGGGATAGATTAATGACACGCGATGATAGAGAATATAAGACACCATACTGTTGTCGAATTGGCAAGGTGAGATCTGGCCAGGAAAAACCACCACAGATACAGTCACTACCGACTAGTAACTATACCAACCCATCTTCAAAAGAGCAAGGTTGTTCTTCTATTGAATAACTTCAAGCTTTGGCCGAATTACGTTCAGAACTAGACGAAGATGCCTCAGCTCGCCGGCAAGGAAGCAGGACCCATTGGCTTCGGCCTCATGGGATTCACCTGGTGGCAGACTGGCACGCGACCTACAATCTGCCCTCAGGAACAAGCCTTTGAGACTATGCGCGCTGCGCTTAAGAATGGAAGTACATGCGCTCCCTCTCTTTCTCTGTCTCTCTCTTATACAGAGTCAGTTGGTTGACGGTTAGTACCCATTATCATCAGAGGTTGACCTGTCTTATGCTAGAGAACTTCTGGAATGGCGCCGAGTTCTACGGACCGCCCGAGTACAATAGTCTGGTGCTCTTGGAGAAGTATCTAGAGAAATACCCTGAAGACGCCGATAAGATCATCCTTAGCATTAAGGGCGGCGTGAACTTTAAAACCTACCGCACAGATGCCACAGCTGAGAATACGCGCCGCACTCTTGACGACAGCATCGCCCAGCTTAAGGGCCGCAAGAAGATCGACATGTTCGGATTCGCCCGTCGGGACCAGGACGTCCCCTTGGAAGAAACCTTTGGCATCATAGAGAAAGAGTACATCCAAACCGGTAAGATCGGGGGTATCTTCCTGTCAGAGGTGCGAGCGGAGACGATCCACGAAGCTGTTAAATATACCAAGGTTCTAGCCGTAGAGGTTGAGCTCTCGCTGTAAGTCACCGCCACGGCGGCTCTAACGGGCCCGGTTACACCAGTTGCTTGCCGCTTACGCTAACCTCATCATAGTTTCTCTACTGACGTCTTGGAGAATGGCGTTGCGGCCGCGTGCGCTCAATACGGGATCCCGCTCGTCGCCTACTCACCGATAAGCAGAGGCTTGTTGACCGGCCAGATCAAGAAGAGAGAGGACTTCCCAGAGAACTCTTTGATACGCAACTACCCTCGTTTCCAGCCGGGAAACTTCGAGATCAACATGCAGCTGGTCCAACAGGTCGAGGAGATGGCCAAGAAGAAGGGCTGCACGCCGGCTCAGCTCGCTATCAACTGGACAAGGGCGCTATCCAGACGTCCTGGAATGCCTACTATTATCCCCATCCCCGGCGCCACAACGACGGCGCGAGTGGAGGAGAACAGCAAGCAGATCGACCTCACGGATGAAGAGATGGCGCAGATCGACGCGACCTTGGCCAAGTTTACTACGGCTGGCGGGCGTTACCCCGATTCCGTACCCACCGACACGTAAGGTAAGCTTGTGGAAGTCTCGTCTATGGTGCAGGGTCATTATTTTGGGTGTATTGGTTGAATTCTTGTGAAAGGTTGAAAAGGGCTTGTTTTGGAGCCGGAGGTGGTGAGCGGATGGAACAAGGTACAACTTATTGATATCAGCAAGCTGGAAAGATATCTACTCTCTGCAGAGCGCAAGACTTATCGAGGTAGCTCATCTAGCACACTGGTTTTTATACGATTCCAGGCCGTCAGACGCATCCTTTGATTGATAACGCTCATACATATCTCAAGGAAAACGAAATCCATACTTTGGCCCACACGCCATGCACGAACACTGCCTCATCCGATATCAGCTACGTCCCTTGCCTCCGGGACTGCGCATAGTAAGTCCTCGACCCATCTCCACGAATCTCTTCTCCGCAACTATGTCAACTGCAACCACCTTGGGAAGTAGTCAATGTTTCTGCCTATTAGATACTTCCGCTCTCTGAATGCGATGTCTGATAAGGTGAAGCTCCACTTTCCTCCGTCTAGTCCCTGCAGCGATAACGTTGTCTTGCTCCGTATACTTTCGTTTGGTAATCAAAGCAGATGCCTCCTTTCCTTTGGCGGGCAGGTTGAACACACTTCAATCTTTAGGTTCCTCTCTGTCCTCTTGTACTTGTCGCAGCTGGGGCAGTCATCCGCTACCGACATGTCCTTGGAAGGACCGCTAATAGCCCATCGTTTGTCCATTCGCCTACCATGCCATAGTTCGTCCGGATTTTCATTCCATGTCGTCGTTATGTCGAACAATTTGCCTTGACTAGTGTCAGGTCCTTCTGATGGAGATTCTGCAAATGCCTTATGGCTTTGCATGAAGGATCGTCGGAATTTGGATGCCGAAAGCTTTTCGGCCTCCACATATCGACGATTCTTCATCATCTCGGCGTTAACTTGGTTTGCGCTCGTGGTGTACGAATTCGTATATGGCGCTTGCCACGTCGTCGGGGCATTGTCTCCGACAACGCTAGTTGGCATCGCGGAGAAGGACTGGAACAAGCAAAGGTTGAGGAGGAGTATGGAAATGTATGACAATGGCATCGTTTTGGCAAGCTCGATGGTTCTTCCGTTGGAATCGAGATGCAAAATTGAAGTCGTGGATGACAGGGGGAACTCAATGCATTGGGACCAGCCACTCCTGAACGATAAATATATACTCCACGTACCCCTGGTCTTGGAAAGTGCTCCTCCTTGCCTAAAATTCTCTCAATCTAGGGCCGTATACAGAAAGAACGCAACCGCTTGGTCACAACTAATCCTATTGCGCGGATGACCGATGGACATTGAAAGTTCCCCGATGTACGCAGTACTGAACCCGCTGTATTCCCTGTTCCCGCATACACCCTCCTCCTAAACTCCCCGATTAGGAAACTAAGCGACATTGCGCGAGGCTAAATGATGGAATCCAGCTAAGCGTAGAAAGCTTATACTAGATGAATGGAAGATTTTCCTCTAACTTCTAAAAGAGTGTCCGACAGCCAACGTCAGATTAACCAGAACAAGACACGTCCAGTGCAGTCATACCGCTTCATAAGAGTCCCAAAATTCTGTCCTCTGGAAGGTCACGATCTCAACTATCTTCCAGATGAAGCACTGCTCCCAATCTTCCAGGGACCCTACCCCGCATTGATTCCGTGATTGTTTCCCATTCACGCACGTTGGACACCTGCCCGGTTTCTCTACCCTCTCCTCCTTCGTTCCCACATCCTTCCCGGGGACACACGTTGGACAAGTTCTCTTCCCGATCTCATTCCCCTTGGGAAGACTTCTGGTGTTGCCGACACGTCTGGAGTCGACGGTGGTGCGCGGCGATCCATAGACAGCCTCGATCGCTGGAGTTGGACGCGCCGAGGTTGAGCGGATAAGGAGAAGCAAAGGCAAGAAGATGATTCCTGCGAGGAGCATGGTAGTAGACAGCATTGTGATTAAGAACAGGTGATTGTTCGCTTGGAGTGTCCTAGGAACTTGGTGTCTGAAACGTAGGAGATGGTTGAGTGCCTGCAACGGAACGATCGAAGGAACAGGAAGAAAGGCTCTTATCTACCGTTCGACTTGTCTCGACGCATCAAAGTCCATCCCCTCTCGACAAAAGATCTTCTCGCTTCTGTCGCTTCCGCTCAGGCGCCTGTCATCCTGCTGCTCCCAAGCCTCAACGATGACCAATTCCATTCGCAAGAGGCGTGTTCTATGCACGAACCTTAGGAGCTGGCAATTGTCTCCTTGGAACTAACAATCACTATGCCAACCTACGCGACGATTCTGGCAAATGAGCGGCTATTTCTTCGGTCCCTCTGTCTCACCCACCGCGAGCCATTTCCGCCCCCATTTCCGCCTTAGGAAATACTGCGGCATCTTGCGAGCTGCGCAGAAAGCTTTCGCAAGGTAAGCTTAACCAAGCTTTGTGCCACGCTACGCTAAGTTGTTGTTCCCAGAACAAGTAAGACAAGTTCAATGTCATGAAGACTATTCTCGTCTCTCGAGCCTACGGTATCTAAATACGGAAACCTTTGTTTTAGGAAGGCATGACGATTATCCCCCTTCAACATCTCCAGGCTCGCGCAGAGTAGCGTTTCCACTCTGAGCCAATAAACGGCCCGATATTCTCACATATTCTCTTTCTATCTCTCTCACGGTTACACAGAAATGTATATATCCAATTCCACGCCTCCCGAATACCCCATCCTGTCACCCACCACCAAGTCTGTTCTCCAGCACCAAGACCCCCTCCCCAAGACTCGAAGAACAGTTACCATGACGCTCTCGCCCCGTCACCACCACGGCAACAACAACAATAACAGCACGAACCACCAAAACGCCTCCTCCCCCACACACTCCCCTCCTTCCTTCTCCCATCTCCTCCCCCTCCTCGTCTTCCTCGCGCTCCTCTTCCACTTCCCCCTAACCACCCACTCGCTCCCCCACCCCAGCCCCTACCCCTACGTCCCCTGCGACGACGATGGCTGCCCCGAGCACTACCCCATTGGCACCAGTAGCATTTCCACTCCCAAACAACCGCAACCTCGATCCCAACCCCGCGACCTCACCGCCGCCGACGCCGATGCCGATACTGGTACTGGTACTGGTAGTACGCCGGGGCAGTCCTGTACAACCTGCAAGTGGGTCGTCGTGGCTGAGCGGGATTCTTCCGACTCTGCGGATTTTCCCGACGAAGACAATAATCTCAACCGTTCTCCTAAATACAAAAACGAAGACTACCTTATGACCTCAGGACTGACCGACGTCGATCGACGCAGAGACCAGCGGGAGGATGGGACGATATGGTTTGATGCTGTAGTAGATGAGGATGAGGATGATGGTGAGGAGCAGGGGAGGGGAGAAGGGGGGTTTGCGGAGGGGTGGCGGTGGAATTGGGCGTGAGGGGGAGGATGAAGAAGGGGGCGAGGATGTTGTGGTGAGGAGGGGGTGGGGATGAGGAGTGGAGAGGGGGAATGAAGGGGGGGTTGGGGACGGACACGTACACAGAGGAAGGGCGGGGGTATGGATGGGTTGGACGGGGGTTGGGAGAGGGACGCTTGGCGACATTGAGTCAACGGTGGGGGATGGATGAATTGGACGGAAACGGAACGGCGCGGAAGCGAAGCGGCAGGAGTGGAGTGGAGTTGAGTGGAGTGATGTGGAGTGGGACAAAAGAGAATGCTGGATTTTGACAAGACATACGAGTATGACGGAGTTTTTTTAAAACGGACTGATGCGTAGCAGGTTGTGGTGAATATATTGGAATCGTGATTTACATTGTGCAATGAAGTTTTTAGATTGTACAGAGATGCTTTGTGTACTCAAAGCCCTATTTGGTATAGTCAATGTCCCCCATACGGGAAGCCTTATCGGGTATTCAATTCTACGACCTCTTCCTGCACCCCACCGATCAACGGTTTCACCAACCCATCCCCCCTCCTCCTCTCCCTCCACTGCCACTCCTCCCTCCCAAACCCCACAAACCTCTCGCCTTCCCTCTTCTCCGGCCAGACGATCGGCCGCACCCACCTCCACCACACCCAGTAATACGCGCCCAGCACCAACACGCCGATGCCCGTCGCGGGGTATGCGTAGTACACGAACCTCCCTCTCCCGCTCTGTTGGCCCTGCGCCTGTGGCTCAACCCACGGGAAAACGAGCAGGAGCAGGTTGCTCGCGAGGAACACGACGGTGCAGAGTTTGGGAGCAGGGATGGGGCTCTGCCATGCAGTCTTCTTGCCGAGTTGGAGGTAGAGCAGGCCCCCGGCGACGGCGACGCTGATCACGCTGACGGGATACCCGCCGATCTCGACAAGAAAGTCATAGATGGGGCCAGGCGGGGGCAGCACGATGACCGCGACACTGACCGCCCAGTGCAATAGCAGTCCTGGCGCGGGGCTTCCTCCCCAAGGTGACTCTCCGGCCCAGAATCCCGAGCACGGGAGCAAGTTGTCGCGTGCTAATTCCTGGTTGACGCGCGCCTGGGCGAAGGAAGTCGCTGCAATGTTGCCAAACGCGGAGACGATGATGAGCCAGGGGAGCACTCGTTCACCGAGAAGGTCGCCGAAGATGCGTCGGAGGAAGTGCGCGGCGATGAGGGTGTCGGAGCTAGCAATCGCGGAAGCGGGGATTACGGCAAAGTAGGCGATGTTGGTGGTGATGTAGGATAGGGAGACGAGAGAGAGTGCAATGGGGGCGGCACGTTTGAGTGTGGGGATGGGCCGGTGGAGCTGCCCAAGGACAGTGTTGGCGGTATTGTAGCCGCGGAAGCAGTAAAGGATTTTGAGGAGAGCGGTGGCGTGTGCGTAGGGCGAAGTGGAGGTTCCCTTGAAGAGATTGCCAATGGCAAAGTTGTTGTAGATAGGGGAGTCTTCGGGCGCGGAGGACGCAACAAAGGTAAACTGGGTGAGGCCGGCGAAGAGTCCAGACAGGACGACAAAGGCGAGGATAAGCATCTTGGCGATGCCGAGGATATTGATAGTGTGAAGGCCAAGGCGAGGATACCGGGCATGGAGGATACACGCACAGGTGATGGTGAAAACGGCGACAGTGCGGACTAGGAAGGTCGAGGGAGTGACGCCGATCGCGTACAGAAAGTATTGGCCAAGCACGATGCAGTTGGGTGTACTGAAGCCGAGAAGAACGACGTAAGCGGCAAACATGCAAGTTGCAAGCATGCGAGGATGGCGGAATATTCGCTCGAGGTAGACTCGTTCTCCACCAGATCGGGGTAGTGCTGAGCCAAGATCGAGGTAGACGGCCAGGCCGCAGAAGGATATTAGACTACCAATTATCCACATTGTTAAGGTCATGCCGGTGGAGCCAAGGTCGTTGTAGATGGACGACGAGACGGAGTAGACACCAACGCCAATCGCTTTTCCCATGATAAGATTAATGGCAGTGAAGGTACCAAACTTCTGGTCGCCATTCTCGGGATAGTGTTGGGGAAGTATGCTGGGTGTTATTGCTTGCGCGCTGGCAGGAAGAAAGTGGTCGACGTCTGTCGGCGTCGATGCAGATGTGTAGCTTGAGCTCGATGGGTGGAGTGAGGCAGCGTCAAGAGCCTCTGGTGGCGGCGTCGACCTCTTAATTCCTCGCGGTGGAACATGTCTTGTGTCTTCATGCGATGTCTTTAACAAGTATGGCAAGGACGTCGACCGTCGAGAAGAATCTGGAATGCTAGACGGAGGTGGATATCTTGTGAAATTTGGCTGCGCCGGTCTGAGATTTCCATCTGTGTCTCTCGACGACCAGACCGGTCGTCGAGGTGTTGCCGGCGATCTCGCAGGAGATCTGCAGTCCAACCGTTCGCCCGAAGACAGTAATGGCGAGGCTGCAGTTGATATGGCCTCGCCAAGGAAAGACCGAGATAGTCTCGACATGCCATCCAACGAAATTTGCTCAAAAAATGTGCTCAAGAATTATGGTACGGACAAGCTGCAGGGGTAATCTTGGCTCTTGGTGGCTGCACTTTGGGATTCAGAATGTGGGGTTGGTGGACAAAGGAATATGCTCAAAACACCCGTAAATGCATTTAAGAACCATGTAACAATAAGAAAAGTCTTAGAAGCTTTGTCATCTGAAGGTCAAAAGAGAGACGCTGAAAAGAACATGAAAGGGATGAGAGAAGGATCAAAACCGCAAAATGGGTTTGTTAGAAGAAGGGCGATCACCAGCCAGTCAATCTAGGACTGGCACGATGAGACTCGCTTGCCTTTGTTCCGCCTCGCATTCAGGCACACATCGCGTAGAGCTGCGTGTTCGCGTCACCTTGTCGCGATAGCCAGCGGCATTTTCGAGAAATCGACGTGACCCCAGCTCCTTGACGTGCATCGGTGGAGCTTTCGCAGTATCAAGGAACAACCGCCGAAATCACTAGAGGCCGAAGGGTCAAAGACCAGTTTCCGAACCCACCGAGTCTGGGCGATCAGACTCAAGCTTTCTTAGCACAAACATCACAGAAAGACGGCATTGGGGGAGAATGGGGGAGCTTCTACGGGGCTCTGCGGAAGTCGAATCAGGAACTGTGTGAGGTTGTGATCTGAAACGCGACAGCCCTGGTCCTTGGCAAAAGCTTCGGTTGGAGTGGAGAAATGTACGGCGAATTGCAACAAGAATAAACGGCACCAGCTTGCCGGTGCCTAGGATGTTACCGTTGATGTCTTGGGTCTTGACATCCAATTCATCGGCTTGAGCGCGGTAAAGCCGCCAAAAGGTTCGGTCGGCAGAGGCGGTGGAAGAACTCCAATTCGCACGACAATTTATCAAGAAGATTTCACCACACAAACTACGCATTTGATAATCCTGATGACGGAAATATGAAATGCTGTCTACGTCGAAAAGGTGATTTTATTGAAAAGCTCAACGAAAGCGCCGTTGTAGATGCAAGTCCCATCCTAAAGCCGGAGCGAGCTCACTCCACGACTCTCGGGATTTATCCCATCTTCAAAACCAAATATCAAAGTATGCCGATATTCTCAGGCCGGTAAACTTCGTTCCCCTCCGCCTCATCCGCCTTGTTGTCGGTTAGGGCCACAAGTGTGCCTTTTCCTCCGTTGCTGCTTCCTCAGTATGTCCAACTTCCATCTCCATCATCGACCGTCCCACTCGTACATCGACTATGAGGAAGGCGCAGGATTCATCTGAGCGCCGTTAGCGCACCTTCTCCGATCACCAAACACAATCATATCATGTAGACATACCTTCCTTTTCCCACCAGTCATAGTGACATTCACAAACCGCCGAGTATAGGTGATTCTCTTTTTTGCCCTCCCTTTACTATGGAACGGTCAACATTCGCTCGTGCACGAAATGAGAGGATTGGGATATTACGGGGTTTTCTTCTTCTCCTGAGGTTCAACCTATCCAACCCACTCGTCAGCCGATGCCGCAACCATGACGTTGATAGACCGTAAACCTACTTTTGGCGTTTGGCTCTGTCACAGATCCGTGAGTACATCTTCTAGATCGGCGGGATCAGGAGACGTAGCATACCTTCACTTTCCCTGCTCTAGCGAGCGATCCATGAACCTGCGATCGATGGCATTAGAACCGTTGAAACATTGCACAAATCCTCTATGTCAGACGCACCTTTCCCATGGTGACTAGACGTTCCTGAAGCTTCGGTGAAAGTAGTTGCTTCTGATGCGGATGCTGTGTAGGTAGCTGATGCTCTCGATGAAAAGAGCTCGTTATCGTAAATCCCGTGGATGATCAAGGACAATTTCGCTGGTGGCAAGGTTGAGGCCCTTGCCAAGCCATGAGTCACATGCCTAGGGCCTAGCCCTAAGGTCCAAAAACGATCGCTCACCTCGTAAGCCTTGTAAGGAATCTCGCGTGTTTAATGATCCATGGCCAACACTAATTATATATTGAAAGGGAATGGACTTTGATGGATTCTGTATTACGTTCCTCATCCGGCAGTAGCCGACCTCTGATCCTGTCTTTCCATAATCAGGAATGCAAGTAGATTTGGTATCAAGAAACCCGACGAAGAGACTCCACCCAATGACCCTGGGTATGATGGCGAGTTGAGGTCACGATTCCTGAACGGTCCACCCTATGGCCCAGACCCATCAACATACTTGTGAAAATTTCCAAGCATGAAGGTCTTTGATTTCACCTGCGTGACAACGAAGCTCGGTATCTTCCAGCCAAAGCCTGTTCCAACACCTTGGCTAGGTCCGATTGGAACGAACTGCATGTCTTTTGTTTGCTTTTTGTAGATCTTCTTGCGTTTTGGGCCGTCGCCTGAAAAGAGTTTGTTAGACGGCAGAAGGAAAAGGAGGTATCACTTACTCTCGCCAGCGAGGTCAATTCGAATACTTTCACCCAGGATCTTGTAAGAGAACATGATGTCCGGTATGCCGCCATTAGAATAACTGGCCACTGAGCCGATACTGTAGACATTCCTCACCCCAGGGACATCCAACCGCAAAGTGGCAGTGTCATTCGAGACGAAGCCGCTCTCGTTCAGCCATTGCTTAGGAATGTACGTGCTGTTTGGCTTGTCGCCAGTTGCTTCGATAACGACATCAACCACCTCTTCTGTTCCATTGCTGAGCTTCACGGTTGTCTTTCCGTCTGGTGCTTTTGTGATGCTCTCATATTTGACATCGTTGATGACCTTGATACCCATCTTCTCGAGTCTATTCTGAGCATCCTTGCCGACACGTCCGTCCTGTAGTCGGTGGAGGGGTTGTGATGCGCCAGTCAGCAGTGTGATATCTTTCTTGTTTCCATAGAATGATCCAAACTCCCCAGCTGTCTCCGTCCCAGCTGCCCCACCTCCAATAATGAGGATTTTCTTGGCGTCGGGAATCTGTTTGTGGATGTCTTCTAAAGCTGCCTTTGTTGCCCCAACACCAGATTGAACAGACCACATGGGACTGTTAAAAGACGTCCCGGTCGCAAGGATCAAGGAATCATAATGGAGGCTGGATGAGGGTTTTCCTGGTTGCGGTCCGTAGGAGATAACTTGTGACTCGGGATCGATCGAGGTGGCATAAGCTTCAATGTGCTCGAATTGTTCTTTCTTGTACTGCTTGAAGCCGTCAGTGACCTTGAGGAATACCTTGTCGACCGGAAGGGCGCCTGGATTGACGATAGTCCGCGGAACGGCCACTTTGAAGTACATATGGCTGTTGGGCGAGATGACTAAGACTTTGTAGGTCTTGTCAGTGTGAAGGGTTGGAATCACATCTCTGAGCACCACGTGGGCTGTTGGAAGGGCAGCGAAAGAGCCTCCTACGAAGACAATGTTGTGAGTAGATTCACCGTTGGTTTGTCCCATGGTCGAGGAATGCTACACCGAATAGCAAAAGAAAAACAGATTATCTAGGAGACCAAAAGATGATGAAAGGAGAAGATGAAGTTGATGGATGCAAGGAAACGCCAAGGAAGAAATGTAGGAGCGGACAATGGCGGAAGTCAGTTGGGGGTTGGGTGTCCAAGTGAATTTACGCCTCACCATCGGACATTGTGTACATGCCCTCTTCTTAAAGGAAGCTACACAGGGTCCGAGCTCGTGCCACACCAGGCCCGCGGCTGTGTTCGAGGGTTGATTTAAAAGCTGGTCGGGGAATCTTGATAATGAACACACCACCATACGTCGCCATCACAAGGCTCAGGTCAGAGAAGGAAACATGCCTTCCGCCAACGTCGCTCATCTGCATACATTACGCCTGGGAGGGGATCGAGCTATTCTACAAACGGAGATGTATCTTGTCTGCCAGATTACCGACGTTCCTCCAGGAGCGCCAACTGATTGGCTGCGGACCCGGAAACACCAGCGATCCGAGACCAACCTCGGGTCCGCTCCTCAGGGGTCAGCCACCGGCTTCGACTGCTTGGTAATAAGTCATGTGACTTGTGCTTTCTCGTCCGAAGGAGCACGTAAGGCATGAGTGCTTTACGTGATTGCGAACAACGTCGAATCAGGGCGCAAAGAGGCTCTCCGTGTGGCTACAACCATACGACCATTGGCTACGATGGCGAACTGCCTGCACTGAAAATGGGTCCTCGAACTCGTGCACCGTGATTCTTTAACGTGAGGCTGATCTACAGATCTTGATAGCTTATTGACACAGGCAAGCTGGGAGTTACCATGTTATTCAGCCATTTCCGCATTTTGTCTTAGCTGTAAGAGGTCCTCGCACTTGCCCAAAGTGAAGAAAGGTGTGCGCAGCAGAATAGGACCTTGCATCATAGAAAAATGCTGTCGTCTAGTAGGGCGTTTTGCGCATTTCAGCATAAATCCCATCCAGACATGCACTTGATAGTTCCACCCCATCACGAACATCATCCAGCTTCAACGTGTCCTCGCAACAGGCTTGTTTGGCGCACCTTTAGCTCCCTGCTTGCTCTGAATCCTCGATGTCTGCCCTCTGGCCGCACTGGCCGCCGTCTTTGCCTTCTCAGCTTTCTTCTGACTTTCCGCAGCCGCCTTCTTCTCCTTACTCTCTTTCAGCGCTGCCTGACGGGCCGCGGCGCGGGCTTCAGGTCGCTGGGATCGTCGTTCTTTGATCACGTCGAGAGAGGCACCGACGATGGCACGTTGGTGTTTAACGGCTCGACGGGTGCGCTTTTTGGCTACTTCCTGTTGGCGGTAACCTCGGTCAGTAGCTGTCTCAACTGGATATCCTCAAAGTATAATGGAGGTTCATCGTCGTCAAAAGTCTCGGGAGGACCAGTTTCGAGGGCGGTGATGTATATGTAGATTGAAGACTGCTGAGCTTCCACTCACCTCGGATATTCCCTTCTTGTGCTGTCTCCGATAGAGAGTAGTCCATGCTATCCGACGGGGGTTCTTTCGCTGAAGGAAGAGGGATTCGGTCTTGCCATTCTGGAACCGAAAAATCTTGCTGTCACCGCGGACATAGAGCTTACCCTGAATAAGAGTCAGATCAGCGTTTGATGAACTCGGAAATTTCTCTCCGCAGCAAATGTCCAGTTTCCTGGAACGTTTCGACTGCAGACGAATGGATCGAGGCGTACCTTGCCGGGGTAGATTCTCTGGCCGCTGAATGTATCATCATAGGTTCGCATCTTGGCGGCCGTCGATGCAAATTGAGGGTTTAGGTGTGCTGGCTCAGCGTGGTTGTCAAGACTGATTGAAGATTGTCGGCCGGGACATGTGTTCCAGCTGCAATGAGTGCCAAGGCTGGTGTGCCAAGATTAGACGAGGCCCTAGCCCTAGAAGCCGAAAACAGTGCCTAGAGTGCCTACGTACTCGACAAAAAGGGTTTGCAACTGCTACGATACAATCTTAAACTCTACTGTTGACTTGTCCAGATAAATAAGCTTTTCATTATGAGAGCTGAATATGCTGGTATCATTAACTCAGGCACAAACATCTGGAAGCCGTTGCGGTTTTAAGCTATGCGAAACGTCTAGCAGTGGAAGCTCCACGGCATTAGTCTACCACGATTCACTTGCATAAACACCATTTTGCTAAGGGCGGTAAACCAAGACATAGGAAACACTGGATCATGCAAGAATTGCACATGGGAGGGTCGACCTTCAAGTCCCCACCCTAGCGTGAAAATTCATATTTCTGCCAATGACTCCCAACCAGCTGCCAAATGACTGAGTGTATCCTACCTAACCCAGCTTTTCCCATACAATTATACATTTGAATATTCTTGTACAAAGCAACTGACATATTGAAAACAAAATCTGTCCCTTGAATACTCAAAGACCGCTCTTGGCCAACTCCCGCTGCATGTTCCTCTGGCGAGCCTTGTCACGCACTAGATAACCTCTCATTTGAAGCGCGCCCTCTAACGTTTCGACGACTTTGAAGAAGCTGCTCGCGGCACCACGCTCTTGGGTCATGCGGACCACGCACAGATTTCCTCGTCGTCCACGTTCCATGACAGTGAAGAACTCTCCTGCGAACTCGACTGGCTTCATCATGAAATAGTTCACTACGTCTACGCGGCCGAAGACTGTAGAGCCGTGCGCGTCTGTCATGACATTTCGAACACCGTAGCGTCGCCACTCGCGAAGTATCTTGATGACTTCTTTCCGAGCGCGAGACCGCGAAATGGTGACGCAGAGAAGTTTTGTCGCCGGCTTCAGATGGAAAAATTTAGCAAACCAATTTTGGGACACCTGAATCGTTCGATCATTGCCTTGCGCGCTATCATGCGATGTCATAAAGCTATTAGAGGAAGGAGACGGCGTGCCATCAGCGATAGGAGGAGGTTTCGTTGGTGTGACAAAATTGATAAGATCTTGAGACGCTTGCGATCTATGGTTCCAGCGACGTGGTGCTTTGTATGGCGAGCCAATGACAGATGTCCTTCCGGAAACGTAATTGCCTGAGGCTTTACCTCTAACCGCAGTCAGGTTGCTATCCTTTGAATTGTTATCGGCCTCTTTCCGCACCTCCTGTTGATCAAGTCCTTTCTTTGTGCTCGACTTCTTGAACACCTTCGTGAACCACTTTCTCCCCGACTTGAGCTCTGTTGTGAGTGGCTCAGGAGTCTCCGCCCTAGGAACCTCATTGCTCAGCCCAGACCGTCGTTCCTGGCTACTCTTCGCGCTAGTTGAGTGACTAGGACCGATCTGCGGTATCGCTGTGAAGGAATCTTCGTCCTTTTCGGGTGGTGACGGGGCATTTTCATTGTCATCTGACATATCCGAGTTCCGCTTGAACCAAGACCACTTCTGAGTGAGCGGTGAGTTAGCCTTGGCACTGACGCGAGGGGATCTGGGATCTTCTTCGATAGTGTCAAGCTCGTTAAACAAGCGCGGTGCAACTCGATCACTGGGAACTAGCGGCAGGCTTTCTGACGAGCCTCCACGTAAAGCGTTGGTAGGCGAAGCGACATTCCTATCTTCTAAGAAACGTGTTCGATAATCTGCCGACTGATTGTATTCTGGAGAAACGAGTCGGACGGTCTGTTTCCCATTGCCTTCGGCCAGAAGTTGTCTCCGCGAATGAAGGGGTTCGGACACTATGCGCGGAGAGCCGTTGTCAACAGCCGATGAAGCACTTTGGCGATAGGCCAAGCGTGAGTTTTTTGTCTCCACCGCAGCTGGATGCGACGCAGCCCGCCTCCCTGAAAGGCTCAAATTAGGCGGGTCAGGTGACATCAAGCGGTCTAGGTTCGCAATTACATCTTTCAAATATGCCGGTACCGTGTTTGAGCCAGAGGCCTGGCAATGCTCCAGGAGCCTGCGTCTGGTTTCTGCAAGCTCGCGAACAGTCATTGACCCAAGGGATTCTGCAGGAGTATTTGGCAGTGGCCGGTTTTTAATAGCGCTGCTGAGACGGAGGGGTCTGGGGTGTAGCGTCGCCGCTTCATTAGTAGTAGATAAAGAAGTGGCACCTGAGTCGACTGGGTGGCTTTGGTTTCCTCCGTTTGAGGATATTGATGAGCGATTGAATGCTTCTTCGCAAATTTTGCTGAGCTCAGAGCTGACTTTGCGTGTATCATCTTTCCAAACGTAGCTGCCGGTTCGCACCTTCTTGATGTCAAGCTCCGATGCCAACTTGCGCGGCTTTGGAGGGGCTACTGGAGGGGATGGTACCAACGGCGTACTCAAACTTTCAGTCACAGAATCTGTTCTATGAAATCGAGGAGCAGAGGCATCGGAGTTAGACCTTGAATAGGTCACTGTTGAAGCATGAGAAACATTCCTCAGAGCTGAACCTCCAGATGACCTTCGACTATGTGGGAAGCTGACATGGCGCTTATAACTAGCCGACTTTCGAAAGCCTCCACTGAAAGCACGATGAGAGCTAGTAAGCGAGCTTCGTGAGACGGTTGTACTTCTTGAGCCTCTCTTCATGTGCCCTAAGTGGTCTGTATCCGGCGAGAATTGGCCATTATCACGCAGTGTGGGAACAGCACGTTGGCTTTTGTTCAGTGTGACGCTAATTTTTCCACTTCCGGCAGACGCCGCGTGTCCCCGAACAACTACAGTGGTTTGGGTCCCTTTAATGAGGGGCTTCCTCGATGCTCGGTAAGGGTCATAACTTGCATTTGTGATCCCAGTATTTGCGGTGGATGAGTCTTTGTAATATCCATCGCGCGTCTGAGGGGCGTCGTCACTCCTAATAGAGAATTCAGAGCGTTTTCTTCCATGTCTGGGGATAAGTAAAGTCGACGGAGACTTTGAAATCTTTCTTGGAGGAATTCTTGGAGCGTGATGATAATCACTAGCAGAGTAGTCCAACGGCGTTGGGCCCGAGTAATTCTCCAGTTGATCTTCCCAAAATTTAAGCAGAGCTTTGTAGAAGAGTTTCTCATGATTTGGCCTACATAATGTCAGCGTCAATCACATGTGCCGAGGTAATTTACGCACTCTTTGCTCAGCAACTGCTTAACGAGGTCTTCCTGCCGCGTTCCGTGCCAAAGCGTTGCAAGATTGCGTAAAAGTTCTGGATGAACGTCTGATCGTCGCATCAGAGGAAGGCAACAATCCTCTGGGGTCAGAGGAGGAAGCGGTCCAAAGCTCGTCCCCGAGAGACCTAGACCATAGTAGTAAGCTTCATACTTCTTGACTAGAGGATGTTGCCAAATCTCAATCATAGATATGCGCTGCTCTGGCCGCTTTTGCAGGATCCTTTGGATGAGATTGTGTGCTTCCGGGCTCAGATGCTCTCCAAGATGGTATGCCCCTTTCTTGACGGCTCGGAGAGTAGCTGGTACAGTTCCTCCGTCAAAGGGTAGGACGCCATGGAGCATTGCGTAAAGAATGATTCCAACGCTCCATATATCAACTTTATCTCCACGATATGGGTCGTTGTTAATAATCTCCGGTGCTGCATAGTGAGGACTGCCACAAGAAGTATTTAGCCATCTCCCTCGAGGCTGTAAGGCGGCCATGCCAAAATCTGCCAATTTGACGTTGCAGTCTGCATCTAACAATATGTTCTCAGGCTTCAGGTCTCGGTGACATATGTTGAATCTGTGACAATATGAAAGCCCGGCAATGATTTGACAAAAGAGGCGAACGGCTTCTCTCTCCTCCAATGCTCCGTAGTTGGAAACGTAATCAAAAAGTTCTCCGCCCTCTACGTATTCCATGATGAGGTAGCTACATTATCGTTAGCGCTCACGAAACTCGAGAAACGATAGCCTTAACGCACAGTTCGCCCCGGTTCTCCCATACATCATACAAGTTGATGATATTTGGATGTTTGATGAGCTTCATGATAACTACCTCCCGCTCTATCCCAAAGGGCATTAGTCGTGGCCCTGGGGCAATGGCAGACACGGCAGCTTCCATGTCCATCTGGGCCATGCTCGCACTTTGCACCATTGCGGCCGACTTTTTAGAAACAATCTTGACAGCGGCGGCTTGGCCCGTGGAGGCATGTTTGGCCAGCCTCACTCTTCCAGTTGCCCCCTTTCCTAGTGTCTTTCCGAGCTTCCACGGTCCGATGTGGGTTTTCCTTCCTGGCTTACCGCCAGATGCTGTTGACGTTGTTGAAATCGCCGAGTTGCGTTTTGAATCTGGTTGATCATCATTCACGACAGCGGAAAGGCGCTTGTTTTCAAGTACTGGTAATGACGAAACCCCTCTCGATTTAAGTGTGGAAAGGTTTCCCTCAAGTGTCAGAGACTCGTGATGAGGGAGAGCATGGGTGCCGGTCGACCTGTCACTTTGATCTTGCGTAGAAGAACGATGTGTCCTTGGCTGACATTCTCGAAGTGGTTGCCTTCTTGAAATTTGCTTCTCTGGTGATCGACGATCCATTGAGACGCTGAAGCCTGCATGTGTGACAGGGTAGAGCTAAAGTAGAGGTTGTTGTGACGAGATGTGATTGGCATCCCAGGATCAAAACAAATAGCCGCACTCCGCTGAAGAACTCCCCGCTCCGCCGGCCTCGGAGCCGTTTCCGCCTTCCGAATCGTGCTTTTCCTTGCCCTTCCTATGAGTCTCAGGTTATCAAGATCCAGATATCCCGTTGGTGTTGAAAATTGGGAGGAGCAAGTGTTTATCCGGTATTTGTAGATGTCTGCTAGAGATCGATGGTGAGCATGATGGATTGTTGCTGTATTTATACTGGGAAATAAATCAGGTGTATGTTTGAATGATGCCGTCAATGCTTACAGTCAATTGATTTGTACTTATCCTAGGGAGATCGATCCCAATTTTGTCTATGTTGAAAGTCTTGATGAAGTGCAGTCGCCTGGGATGCAAAAGAGCGTGATTCAAAGCTGTTATCATTTGAAATGAGAGCCGCGCCTGGTTTCGGAATGGATGGCGGAGGGATTGGTCCTGGTTGTGGAAGAGAGATATTGGCAGAATCGTAGAGGCGTTTTAACACTGCTGGACAGCACACTGGTCTCCAAAAGTTCTCCAAAAGGTCAAAAGGGTGGAAGGAAAGGGGACGACGGCGGGTTGCGAGGGATTGACTTCAGAAAGACGACTGTCGTGGAACAAGCTTACTACAAGATGTTTTTGGGAAATCGCAACCCTACTGAATGTTGACCTGGGTCTTGCTTTCCAAATCGTATGACACTGAGGGTTAAGCACTTCCTATGATACGGGTTCGGGTCGCTGATGAGGAACACCTCTGCAGGACCTTGTCTACAACAGTGTGGGGGAGCATCTTTGGAATTTCGTTGCTGGGAAGACCTCCCAACACTACTCTGGAGGTTAGGTATGAGGCCGTTTCGTGCCATTGTTGTACATCCCGCTTCGATCGTAGGCAGAGGAGCTTACCTCTATACTACATAGCAATAATAGTAAGGTTGTCAATGCCGAGACATGGCAGTAAAGAGCCTTCAAGGCGGAATCCTGACAAAAGCTCGGGACCGGGCGACCCCGAAGGCCCCGAATGGGCCCAGCTGCATGGGCTTTGGACCCCACCAACACCAAACCCAGTACAGCGGGACCTTGCGACCTTGCATCAGCGGACGTCCGTGGGCCACTGATGGCCTCTTCTCCAGGCAAGCCGATTGGCAGGTTCGACGAGAACGTCACCATTACCCTCGACACGGCCGCGCAATGGCGCTGCCTGTGGGAGCGATGATGAGAAGATGCCTTGAAGCTCAACGATCTCTCCTACAGTTCAAAGCGTAACCTTGAAATCACCGTTGCCTTCACCCTCGTTCTCTCGTCATCTAAGTATGGAATCCCATTCTTTGGCAGGTTTCGGATAGCTGACCTTCGCATTGAACTAGGCTGCCCTCATAGGAGCTCACAATGAAGGCTCTTCAACTGCTGCCATTGGCATCTCTCTGCTCCTCTTTCGTATTGCCTGACACCGAGACTTTCCGCTCCATTTCTATCCGAAAAAATGAAGAGCCTCAACTTCCAGTGACAGAGCTGGGCGACAAGCTCCCATGCCCTCACAAGATATGGGAAGAGCTTGAGGAGAATCTTGACTACACCAAAGAGAACCTAAAGAACTCTTTCGAAGAAGCTGTCGACTATACATTTGAGTCAGCCGTGAAAATCGGAGACAGCCTTGAAGACACTTTTGACGCCGAATCATGGTTCGGGTCTGAGCAGGATGAAGATGACTTTTACGATGTCTCCTTCGACAGCCCATTTCACCGCCCGCCTCATCATCGGAAACCGAAGCATCCACCTCATCATGGCCCTCCAAATATGACAGTCTACCAGCTAATTGCGTCCTCCAAATACACCACAAAGCTCGCTGAGCTGATCAGTGATTACGATGATCTCGTGGAGACTTTGAATGGCACAGCTGCTAACTATACCGTTTTTGCCCCGACGGACAAGGCTTTTGAAAAGATTCCAGAGAAAGCCCCTAAGCCATCAAAAGAGTTTCTGAAGAAGGTCCTATCGTACCACGTCTCCCCCGATTTCTATCCCGCTGGACGGGTCCTAGTTTCCCGGACGATCCCGACATTGTATGAAGAGGAGAATCTTGGTGGCAAGCCACAGCGTCTTGCTACACAGATAGGCTTTCGGGGTCTCACGGTCAATTTCTACTCGCGTATCGTGGCAGTGGATATCTTTGGCACCAATGGCGTCATCCATGGTGTAGACTCCCTCATTCTTCCGCCACCACAGGCTGTCGATATCATCCAGCTCCTGCCCGGCCAATTCAGCACACTTGAGCTTGCGCTCAATAAGACTGGCCTTGACCTTAGTGACCCTTCCGGTCATACCGGCGGTACCCTTTTCACTCCTTCCAATCTTGCCTTCCGGAAACTCGGTCCTAAGATTAACGCATTCCTTTTTAGCAAGTACGGTCTCAAGTACCTAAAGGCATTGCTGAAATATCATGTTGTTAATGACATAACTCTCTACTCTGATGCTATCTACAAGGCTGAGACGGAGATCCAAGGTGTACCCAAAGGCCAGTATCACATTGATCTTCCGACTGCCTTAGAGGACAAGACCTTGTCTGTGGACATTGCTCGTTACGGCCGACTGATTTCTATCAAAGTTAACGGTTACACCCGTGTTGCTGTTTCCGATGGGATTGCCAGTGACGGTGTGATCCAGGTCGTGTCGAACGTGTTGATTCCGCCGAAGAAACCTGGAATGGCCGACGTTGACGAGGAGGATATGACTGTGGACGACTTCAAGGCGAGATTGGAGCCATACATCGATGATATGGATTTCCATGTCGATCTGTAGAGACCACGCTGTGCAGTCCACTATTATATCTTAGCTTAGAGCAAGATAGCCGAGCATCGGAGTCTAGCAGGTAGTTCCTTGTCGGTTGCTACCACGAATAAGCGGCGCACCCCTTATGCAATGTGACATCCTTGCGGAACGACATATGTACCACACATCAAATAACAGCCTCTACTTTGGACCGCAGCCTTTACTTGCTTAGACGATGTACACATGTATGAGAACTTCGAATTTCACTCATTCTCCCCTGCTATACTCTTTCAGTAATGCTTTTCCGTGATCTGCTTCGTGACAAAATCATCATCGACATCTACGCCATCAACAAACCATCTACCTTCTATCCCTTCCTCCGGCACCGCTATTCCATTCCCCTCTCTCCCGAGCAAGAGGTCGCTCCCACTCATCATGCGTTTCCGCATTCTGCCCGCATCCTAAAGTATCGTCTCTCGTCAGTCCAAAGCGTAACAACGCAAACCCCCGCAGAAATCTAGCCTTACAGAGAGGATTCAAAACTCACCTTCGCATCATACGTCCAATCCTCCAACCCGTAACATCTCTTCCACCTCATCCTATCCTCCTTATCCTGATATTCATACCAAAACTGCACTGCGATCCTCCCCCATTGCCCTTCTCTCCGTTCATTCCCGTCCCTGTTATCCGCCTCCCCATAGACCCCATTCTCAAAAGCAAAAAGTTCTTTCCGAAGCCGGTAGTTCTGCTCCCGTTCCCATTTCTTGCTTAGAAACTCAATAATTGATGGCGAGCCTCGAACAAAAGAGGCACGATTCCGCCAGATGCTGTCAGATGTATATGCTGTAGCGACACGCGAAGGAATCTGGGTGTTCCAGAGGGTTTGCGCGGCTTTGAGCTTTTGCTGAGCTGTCGCTCGTGTGAATGGTGGAACGATATTCGCCATCTGATCCGGTCGTAGATGTAGGTAGAATCAATAAGCTGTGCTCGGGTCTATCACGTTGATACGGCAGCAAGATGACCCAACGTCCTTAAGTAAGTTCACTCTGCCCTCGGAATGCTGGTGTGATAAGATAGGTGGTTAGCCTTAAGGCGCAAATGACCTCCGCTCGTTCGAACATATGCATCGATGGTCAGAGATAATCATTACCTGCCATCTTCGCTCGGAATGTACTTAATAATCGCGCATTTTTCGGCGATAATGAGCTGCGCCTTACCCTTGATCAAGAGCCATCACAGCTTTTGTGCGGAACATTTCCGTGAAGCGAAGTTCCAATGGAGTGAGTGGCTACCAAGCCAACTCTGTTCATTCTCATCGTGATCCCGTTTTGAAGGAATATTTATCATGCAAAATTATTTCCAAGCTCGCTCTAGCGAACTAGCTTAGGTACTCCGTTCTTCTCGGATGGCACGAACACAAGTAATCAGCCACAAAACACCCTTTTCCCTGGCTAGGCGATATGGCTTCATACCATTCACAAGCTAATCCCGCCACCATCCCAGGATGTCCCGCTCTCAGCCTAATTCATCTTTGTGGATTGCCATTTTCGGCGGATCACCAATTGAAATGGAAAACAAGCGACGTGTAGCCAAAGGAAACACGTCCCTGCATGCTACTATGAGAATCTGCCAGTTTTCCCATACGCCCCGCGATATGTCACAAAGCCATTTCCTTTTTAGTATTCGACAGCTTCCACCGGAAGTGAGCGCCTTATTCCTTTGAGCTTTTCTGGGCCAAATTTTTGTCTTTTGCTTTTTGTCTGGAGGCCGGAGCTGCTGTCAGTCTAGTCACAATCCCAAAGGACAGCCTGAGGGGTGCGAGGTATATCAATACCCTTTGCTCCAGACCGCTTGTCATGGTTGTACAGCGCGTAGACTCTTTCGGTTCTCCCCGGACAACGAGCAAAAATGACGCTAAATACAAACTTCTTGATCTCGACGGCGTTCTGCCTGCTTAGTGCACAGCTTATCCTCTGCTCGCCGAGGATGCTTGAAAATCGTGCAACATGCAACGCGGACAATCTCCTTCGTACTCTTCGTGCCAATCTTGCAGACTCCCTGGCCTTCTGTAGCCAGTATATCATAGTCCCTCACACCACCTCAACGACTAGCACAGTTAGCAAGGTTACCCTACTACAGTAACTCTCGACTAACCTCGACAGGAAACGAGCACATACACCGATATTGATGCGGGTCGCCAGTACATCGACATCCACCCGCTGGATCTCTACAATCTACAGCCGATCGAATGGCCATACTCCCTGACTCCGCTTAGTTACAACAGCGCCCACCCGACTCCATCAACCGTACCAGGAGATCCTCATGATTACACAGGTCCTCCCGCCGGGAAGGTCAAGGCGAGAAACCCAGAACCTACAGAGTTCGTCAATCGTAGGGCAACCACAACGCCAAGCCCCACTCTATCCACTCCGCCATTCATCGGCACCACATACCCACCATCCCGCATATCAAGCGCCTGTTCATGCCTACCGTACGAGACCTGGTGGACCGAAACCATCACCAAGACCTCCGTAACCACTACAGTAAGCTCTCCTTTCCTCCCCCGTGCTTTCTACAGCCTCATCCTGATCAAATTTCGCAGACCTCAAGTTGCCGCGAATATAACACTTTACCCTGGACCAACGTCCCCGCCCTCTGCGCCCGCTCAATCCAAGTCAACGTTCCCACCCCCGTCTCCAACTCTGCCGTCAAAACCGCCTCTCCAGTCCCCGCCTCCGACAAGATGGCCTGCTGCGCCGCCTGCCACAAGATCTTCAACTGCGTCTGGTGGAAGTTCAACTTCGGCCCGCACACGCCCCACGACCCCTGGTCCCCCGGGACCTGCGTCTACGCGTACAACATCAACAACCCCGGCAACAATGTGAACTACGAAGTCCCGGCGATATGTCCGAACGGGCTGCTCCGGGGCTTGTTGGGCTCGGATCCGTATAGTGGCCAGAGCGGGGATGCGAATGCCAAGACCGGGTACAATCAGGGGCCGTGTCTGGATCTGATCAGTCCGTACGAGAGCTCGCAGGACTTTGGGTTTCCGTATGACGATCCGTATGGAAATGCTCCGCAGTGTTAGGGGGATTTGTGGAACGAGTACGAGGATAAGATTAATGTTGGGACGATTTTATCTCTTTAGGCGTGGTAGATGCAAGAATGATTATTAGTATATCACCCTCAAGTGCAATATTTAGGATCTCTCTGTATCGGCTAATTTCCAATAATACGGGAAACATCCAGAGGCCAGCTTAACCTGCAAATAAGACCTCTGATGATATTCTCAACCGTCCAGTGATCATCTGCAGCACAACCAGAACCCTAGAACACGCCGCCAAGCTTCCGTGCCGGCCCTTCAATGGACGATAAGAGCGGGAACACAGTCATCACTGAGATTGCTCCTCTCGTAGAACAAGGTGATCAATTTATGCAAGCATGCTTTTCAATAGATGGCTGAGACTGTCGTAATCTCTCTTCGACTCGATCATCCACCCGTTTTCGAGTAATTGAAGTATATCTCATATGAGCGGAGAGGCGCGGCATGCGGAGGACGAGGGTCCTGCTAGAGGGTTTTGAAATGGGTAGAGGTTTACTGGTGATAAATCGGATTGTTCGTTATTTCGTATTGTCTGAAGTTAGGAAGACCGGGAGATTTGTCCTTGCCCCTTCTCCGCCCAGCCTGACTGGATGAGCCTAAAAGAAGGCTAGGTCTACCAGCTCCGTACCGAAACGACTGCCAGATCGCCCTTCTATAGCACTGAACATCACTGACCCTCGCTCCTTGCCGCCTCTGCTTCCACCCACACGGGCGTCATATCGCACGTGCAATCGGGTCGCCGCCCGTATCATTGCCCCAAGTCCCCGGGTCGTCATTGTCCTCGGCTCTGCGAGCAACTCGGTCGTCGGGCATGTCGGCATCCCGAGTCCCCAAGTCCCCATCATCCTCCGTGTCCTCAGGCATGTCCATGCGAGTAGCATCGGTGAAGGAGTAGGGGAAGAAAGATGGAGGTTGCGCTTTACGAGCAGCGTGCTCGGCTGATGTGTCAGCGAGTGAATCCTTGTCTTCGACTCTCGGAAAATAGGGGGTAGGGCGGGTGATTCTGTCGGCCATGGGCCTAGGGGCTGTGATGGGGAGAGGGGATGAGTTGGTGAAGGAGAGAATATGGAGGAAAATGAGAGGTAGCAGTATGGTATACATGGTAATAAGAGGTATTGTGAAGTGGATGCAAGTATTTTGGGTTACGGTGGAGGAATATGAGAGAGATTGCTCGGTAAAAGAGAGATGGAAGACAGGAGATAAAAGAGGGTGGAGGCGGGTTTCATATAGTACAGATTATTCCTCGTCCAAATAAATGATGGCTGATGTGTCTTGCCCTGACGTAGCGCAGCGTCGTAGAAGGAGACTGATTGCTTCTGTAGTAACTTGAAGTTGCAGAAGCTTGATTTCGGAAAAGGATGGCGTTCTATCCTTTTCCTAGGCTGCAAATTGCCGGGACTGTAGACTTTTCGTGTGAAACCACGCGGAAGAAATAACCGTGATTTCGGCTAGATGCGTTAGGTACGGGCGGTATTTTGGCTTTGTTTGTACGAGACTAGATCTTAGAGGAGTACCCAGGGAATGCGGGAAAACAAATAAAGAGATGAACTGGAATTACGCCGGGACTGTAGAACCCGCCCCGAATCTTAAAGTAGGACGATCGCGGACCGAGGTTGTTCAACGTGGACCTCTAAAAACCAAGATGAAAATAATCTTCGGATCTTAAAGGACATAATTGAGCATGCCACTTGGATTCAGACATGAATGGGGACAAGCAGAAAGTACTATTTTCCGAAACCAAGCAGTTAGGTGTGGAAACCCGGAAAGTCTCCATTGCTCTGTCGTACTCTAGAAATAGGTCTTTAGCTATCTTATGTCGTGCCAACTCATCGCAATAGAGAGATAGCCTAATGGAATGGCGCACAACGTAACGAATGACAAGCAATTTTCGACTTGATTATCGTAGAGGGAAAGCCGGTCGATGCTAGGAGATGAGTAAGGCACAATCTGCTGCAACAAGAATGTCGACCTCGTCAACCACGTAATATAGAATTGAAGACACTGGCAGTGGCTGCGCCCCGTGCATATTTAGTCTGAAAGTTCATGTTTTTGATTTGGCCGATTTTCAGAAGAGACCTTCGGCTGGACTGTTAAACCCGTGCTGAATCGACGGGTGTCAACACATGATGGAAAATGCCCTATCGTACCTTCTGACTAGTTTGCTTCCAAGTCTCGAGCAATTGATAGTTCTATTCGGATGGTACGTCACCTAGAAAGTCCGATTCAATTGATGTGTACTTCTCTGTTCCTGCAACTCTTGTGACAAGGCATTATCATTGAAAGGTAATACAAGTTTTGCTGCGTGAGCACGAGAGCTTCGGCCCTAACTACTTTACCGGGAGGCCTCTAAGCCTTCTACGGCGACCGCCACACCTGCTCTGGCAGTACTCAGTCTGAGACGCGAAAATCACCATCAATCTCAACTATTACAACATGTAGAGACGAGACACATTACCTTTTTGCATTCAGAAATCGATATCAAAAGCATGAGTGATATATAAATCTGTCCAGCCCCGAAACTGCTCTTAGCAGGAACAGAGCCAAACCTGTGTCGGAACTGGTAGGACAACGCCACTTGCCGAAGGCAGCAGAGATATGCCCATTTCCGCAAACTACGTTTCAGAGACGGAACAAGGCGAGGCCAGCCAGCTCCTGACTTTTAGCATAGACTCTTCACACTGGACACCGCAGCATGACTGTTGGACGGATAAAACAAACCAGCAAGGCTGAAACCACTGATACGCGCGTGGAGATGCTCCGAGCTGCGTCGCTGGGGGCCGTATGAGAGCGCAGACCATTCATTGCATTGGAGTTTATCGACTTGTCCTTGAACTCGAACTTTCAATCAGGATTCAGCCTCGCTTTTCAGCCCCAGTACATGGGTAGGTAAGAAGATATAAATAATGAAGATGGAGTTATATAATGGCCTCATGCTTTCTCGGCAAATCTTGTTCATTCATGGCTTCGATTTCTACCTCCAAAGTCCATGTGCACGTTCAAGAATAAATTTAATGCTATAGATGATACTGTCCGTTTGTAGGACCAACATTACCGGCATTTTATCAGTACTAATTCTCAATCGAGAAGGATGCTTACGAAGGTTGAAACCATTTTCTTGTCCCCTACGAGGCCATGTCGAAACTCACTGCATACTTAGGAAGCTTGGATCCGGTATACAAACCTTTCTTCTTCATCATCGAAGTCAAGCGCAGAACCCCCAAAAAGGGCCCTTGAACGACGTTGGGGTAGAGGCCTCAGCAAGCAGCTCCTTCATTTCATCCCGGTTTCTGCTACGGCCGGTATTCTAGCTCTAAGCGTACGCCAAGTCTACTGGACAGACCTTGGGAACCATAATCAAAACACCTGGCTCAATGCTTTCCAATTTGCCGCAAAGCTACACGAGGGCATTGTGCTAATGTCCCTCTCGGCTATCGCAATGCACCGGATCCGGTTCGAGCTCATTGAGGGTTCAGGGCTACCACTTGGCCTGTTGACTTCAGGTTACCGCGCTACATCTCCGGACTACTTATTCAGTCCAGAATTTCGGGGCGGCTTTCCGCTAGGTTTTTCTGGACGAGGATCACGACTGCTCCCACTGTCGTTACTCGTTGCATTCATCTTAATCTTAGCGGCTGTAGTCGGCCCTTCATCAGCTGTGCTTTTACTACCCAAGCTTGATTGGTGGGACACGACGCGAGTCTTTGACGCCAAGAGCATTAAAACAGTCGTTCCAATAGGGTTGTCCGACCTCTGGCCATCGGTAGTTACGACCAATACAACAGATTCTACTACAATGGTTGACCGGTTTATCAGGATCCCTGGTCTTGCATCATGCTCGGACTTACCGACCTACTACTATGATGCCTACAAAACCGAGCCAGATAATTATGACGATCAGCGCTGTCCATCTGGCGGGTATAAGGATATCCTTCGTTGGACAGTTAGTTATATGAGTCAAGGCGCCGAACCGAACATCACTGTTCTCGATACCTCCAGTGGTGCGATCCAATATGTCACTTCAGCCTACTCAAATAAGACCATCGGCTACAGCGTCAGCTCTACAGTTGGGAGAAGAGAAGCAAGGGATCTAAGTTCTTTTTGGAATTATCTTAGCCACCCCGGAAACGCGATTATGTTACCAGGCCGTCCGTTACTCTCACCATATTTGTCAGGCGGCCAAGCCCCGTTGAAGCCACTTGTTCAAGTACAATGCACACTTTATAATGCGAATGAATCGATGATGTTCCGAACAGATCTTTTGGAGCAGTTCTCATCAGAACACGTGGGGCCCTGGCCTGTGCCACATGGCATACTCTCCCTTGAAAATGAAGTCGTGCATTTTAATTGGGCTCTTCATCCCCAAGCCAGCTCCCATAACACGGTTTTCGGTGGCATCTTTACAACTGTTGGTCCCGACAACCAGCTGGTGGTCTATGCGTGCAGCATACTGGCGCATTGGACGCCAGTTCGCGCCTGGCTGGACCCTAGTGGTGGTCTCACAGTCTTCCAGGACTCACCAGATCCGCTTCAACTCATCAAGGATATTCAGAAGCTCTCTCAGGATCAGATATCGAAATCCATCAGACCCCTCTCCGTAGACCGCGGATGGCTTGACATCATGAACCTTGGGCCTTACCCGACCTACCATCTGGCCAATCTCACAATAATAGAGGATCTAGCGGCTGGCTTCGGCTTCATCCACCCTACATCTGGCACCACCTGCCCTGGCAATTTCTGTATCGACGAGCCAGAAGCACCCTGGCTCTTGAGCACGGTTTTATCTTCTTACCTCGCTGATGGTCTCTCCATGGTCAACGCTGGACTGGGAACACAAATGTTCTTGCGCGATAACACATCTTCGGCCTTCCACATGCATGACCTTACGAACCCGAACTTATACGCCAACGACATGCATGCCTACCTCGAGGCAGCCCTCTCGTCCAATACCTCCCACAACACCGAGGTCAAATGGCATACTAGCCGCTTTGGCTACGCCTGGGGCTTCACTGCCAACACGGACAAGACTTTCATCTTTGCTATCGCGGTGCTGCTGGCAGAAGCGGTGCTAGTGGTTGCACACCTTCTTGTCGTCTGGCTTGGAGGTTGGGCGGGAAGTAACGCTTGGGCCAGCATGGGTGAGATGCTTGCTCTGGCTCTGCGGTCTAGGGAGCCTCCAGCAGGGACGCTGAACAACACGAGCGCAGGGGTTAAAAAGGTAGCTACGTGGAGAGAGATTGTCAGGGTGAGGGAGTGCGAGATCGACGGGGGAGATAAGAAGAGTAGCATTCTGGATCGGGCGTCTTCACTTAATACTGGCAGTGTTGAGCTCGCTAGTAGCGATGACAACGCCGTTGCGAGGAAATTAGAGCTGTTAACGGGAAAGAGGATGCCGAGGGACCGGGAGGGGATGGTTGTTAGGCTCAGGAAATACCACTGACAACAGATGCACATGGTTACAACATGGTCGCCATTGCGGGGAAGTAGTCGAGACATTTAGCTTTCCTTGTCTCTGCGGACCTTACACAATCCCGTTTTGCTTTAGCCTGCTCCTTATCCCCAATCTTATATCTTCTACATCCCTCTCACGTTAACCCCTGTCTCCTAAATGTCTGTCTGTCTCATTCCTAAGTCATCATCCTTCCCTTCCTCGCCGCTCATGTCTTCACGTCAGCAAAACGCAGCTTGACAGATAATCGCAGCCGCCTACGACATCCAAGAGCCTACCTTGTTTCCTCGCTCGACTAATCCTCAATGACGTAAGAGGATATGTATTTCCTCATTCTCTCGACAATACACCTACCTCCGTTCCTGAACTGTTCCCGCCACTCAACCTATCCAGTCTCCTACCCACGGATCTCGACTTTTATGTTCCTCAGCGCTTCTTTCCACTCAGCCACCTACTTTTAGGACGGGGCTTGCCTGCTATTCCGCGCTATCCAAGAGCATGACTCTACCACAGATATCAAAAATCCTGGAGTCAGTAGGTACGATGCGTGCACAGCCAAGATGGGTGCTGACGGAGAATGGGCGAGCTGGTGGGATGTGTATCTGGAGAGAGCTTTCTCTTGAGCATGTAAGACAGTAGTAGGGCGGCCGTGTAAAGTTGATGGTACGGTAAATTCTATAACGTACAAAAGCGACACTGCGTTCCTTGTGATCGATATCATACTTTTCCATGAGGGTGCGTGTTCATATCATACCAACTCGGGCAAGAATCGGAGAGCGTGGCCGCAAAGGCCGTAACAATATACCGGTGTGCCGACGAAAGGCGAGGACACGAGTAGATAAAATAAATTAATTAGACTTTTAAATATTTGACAAACTATGTGATCCTTTCAAACGACAACAATTAATAGATTTTCAATACGTATCTTGAAAAGTGCGTTACGTAGTCGTCTTATCATTTTGCACTTCAAACGATGCCTCATTGGGGAGGTCGGTTCTGCAATCGACCAACGAGAGCGACGGCCAGATTCGTATCGGTCTTTCTCCTTTCACGTTTTACGAAACCTTCAAGAAGCGGCTTCTGACATGCTGCCTTACTCAACGGGTGGTGAAGATAACTGTGGAAATCATGTCTCTGCGTTACGACGAGGAAAAGGACGTACAAACGCATGCTGGCGATTTCACCGTGGAAGCCTCAGATGATGTCTCCTTCAATATCGAAGATCGAGACCTTGATCAATTTGGCTATAAGCCTGAATTGAAGGTCCAGAGTTGTCCATACAAAAGTATAGTGGGAGATGCTAATTCTAGCAGAGACGGTTTGGCTTTTGGAGCATGGTGGGGTTTTCTTGTGTGACCATGATTACGTGGGAGGGCATCTTACCGTATGCATAGAGTATGTTATCCCATTTTGGGCAATGCTGATTGCTTGAAGTACCTTGAATGTTGGCTTGCAAGATGGCGGTCCAGCAGGCTTGGTGTATGGCTTTTTGTTTGCTTGGCTAGGTTGGACCGCCATCATCGCGTCTTTATCAGAATTGGTATCTATCATTCCCACCGCCGGCGGCCAGTACCATTGGGCATATTGCTTCGCCCCGGCAAGGTATCGCAAGAACATATCGTGGATTACTGGTGCGTATCATCTGAGGACTGCTTCGGAGCTAGACCTTGGCTGAAGGATTCGAAAAACTGACAGGGAAACTAGGCTGGCAAGTCTTCTGTGCCTGGCAGGCCGACGTGGCCGCTGTCTTTTACCTTGGCGGCATCATCATCCAAGGCCTGCTTGTTCTGAACTACGCTGACTACAACTTTCAACGCTGGCACGGCACGCTATTATTCTGGGCTATCACTGTTGTCGCTGTCATATTCAACACATTGCTGGTGCGGCTCATGCCATGGGTCGAAGCAAGCATTGGCGTGATCCACGTTCTAGGCTTTTTCATTGTACTGATCCCGATGGTTCACCTCGGAAATAATGTTACGGCACATGATGTATTCGTTCAATACTTGACAATTGGGGGCTATAGCCCTGGCCTCTCATGGCTTGTAGGCTTGATAAGCACGGTGTTCGGTTTCATGGGTAAGTGACGCCTTTATCATTGTATCAGACCCATCTTTTGACCAGCTTTCAAAGCGGCCGACGGCGGTGTTCATCTTAGCGAAGAGGTCCGTAATGCGCGAGTAACCGTACCAAGGAGTCTAGTCTGGAGTGTCTTCATCAACGGGCTTCTGGGCTTCTGCTTTTTAATTGGCTTTCTCTTTGTCATTGGTGACGTTCAGAAAGCTCTCGACGCGGAGACGGGCTTTGTGTTCATTGGGGTATTCCAGCAGGCTCTACACTCCACGAGATTTGCAACCGGGTTTGTAGCACTATTCGTCGTCCTATTTGTCGCTTGTGCGATCGCTGTGCTCGCCGCCACATCTCGGGTTACTTGGGCTCTGGCAAGGGATGATGCTTTACCAGGCTCCTCATGGATCAAAAAGGTATCATCCTGACGCAATCAATCACAATCCGTTAGCAACAAGCTTTTCTTGCTAACTGTTGTCCCGGGGGCGGCTTGCTAACGAACCAATCCATGCAGGTGGAACCTCGCACAAAGCTCCCAATCAACGCCATCCTACTATCCGGCGTCATCTCCATGCTCCTGGGCCTCATCAACATAGGCTCTTCCGTCGCATTCAACGCAATCGTCTCTCTGGTCGCGGCGGGCTTCTTTGGCTCCTACTTCATCCCTATCGCCATCATCACCCACCGCCGTTTGCAGAATGTGCCTCTCGAGCTCGGTCCATGGAACCTTGGACGCTTTGGCCTTGTCACAAATGCATTCGCGCTTGTCTGGCTTGTCATTTGCTTCACGTTTTCGTTCTTTCCGATTGCGGTCCCGGTGGATCCGGAGACAATGAACTGGAGCTGTGTGATATGGGGCGGGGCAATGATCTTTGGAGTTATCTGGTATTGGGTATTTCAGAGACATAGGTTTAGGGGGCCGAGTGTAGTTATGGCTTCAGACTGAAGTCGCTTTCGACGTACCTTGACATAACGGCTTAGAGGGCTGGAGTCCCGTCTCCCGCCTGCTCCTTTCCACAGTCAAAGGAAGGGGAGGAGGTATGCTTTGTGCCATTATATTAAAACAGCAGGCAAAGACTGTAACTCGGATTTAAGAGGGTTAGACCCAATCTTGAAATTTTCGTATCGTCATAAAGTGGTTAGTGTTAACGCTGTTACTACGTGGGCGTGTATCAAAAGCTCGGTGGCGTAAAGTACGAGACAGTCTGAGATAGTACTATTTCTAGAGCAACATCTTGCTCTTTTATTCAGTTCGGTGATTTGAACAGAGCTAGAAACTGTCATAATTGCACGTCGTATGCGTTGACCTATAAGTTCCACATGTCTGCTTCGCAACATGAGCCTCTCCATGACGTAAGTGGACGCATCTGGACAGCCCTGAACGCCAGCTAAGAGAGGTTCTGGATTAGAGCAGCCCAAAATAGATTAGCGACCTATACATCCTCGCGTCAAATCGAGACTAGCAATGATGTGGCGCGCAGCGAGCTCGTGCATAGTGTTGTGTCTGCCATAAGTGTCTGCTCCAAAAGGGCTAAAATACAGGGGTTTCAGGCGATGGCGCGTGTCGTGGCGCCCTCTAGAACGGACCGAGACCTCAAAAGCCTCAAGCCCTGATCGATATCCACCAAGGCTAGCAAAAGCTTGATGACCTTAAAAGAAAACCAGAGCCGCTGTACCTCTGGAGGTCACTACAACTTCCCTTTCCTACAGTTTTCCCTCTTTTCTTTGTATCTGGGATGTATCGTTCAAGCACTGTTGCTCTTGAGGCAGGACAGCATGAAGAATTTGAGCTACCGAGATTAGGGCGCCGTCCTCGAAGGAGGAGACGCAATCCTAGGAACTTACAATACTATCTACTCGGATACAAACCAGATCCGACAAAGGTGTTTGGAGATTATACTGAGCTACGCGACCTTATTCGTGGTGTCTTCCGCGACTCGCGCTTTTTAAGTCATTTTCTGGACAAGGGTAGCATTTTTGATTCGTACATCAGATTTGGTCGGCCTCTTAGACTCCCGATTTTTGCAATCAATGTGGTTGCTGAAGGCACAGTGTTTTTCCGTTCGACGCAACATCGTGTCCAATCTTTTGAAGAACTCGACAATCATTTATCATCATTGGTAAAAATATGAAATCTCCAGCAACACAGCAAAGCTCATACGTGAACAGCCTAGTGAATTATTCGGTCATCAAATGCTGTAAGTAATCCCAATACTCCTCTCATTGATCATGCCTTCTACTGTTTCCTCCCAAACAAGGTCTAACTTCGCTTCCAATTAGTTTCTTTGCGTATGATCAGCCAAGTTTTAACAATTCCCTCGGATTCGTTCGAAAGCATTTCAACTGGCTTGGCGCTCACCAACGTTATCTCGCGGTAGAAGCAATGATTCTTGTCCTGATTGGGCTTCGCTGGAATATCGGATTTCGGAAGGTCCAGGAGCTCACAGAGTTCCCAAGAATATTGAAGCTCGAGCGACCTCATGACATTCAATTATCATCAGAAGGTAATGATACGCCTAGTGACAATTCTATAGGTCTTTCTAACGTCCAAAGCATTAATTTCCGACAGCTCGTCCTATCCTGACCTAAGAAACGCTGTAATCACTCTCAGATTCACCAAGCTCCCAGGCTCCTTCTCATCTAATCAACAATACTATCTATGGAATCCACACTTCTTCTCGCCGTCTTGCGAGTATGTTACGATTGTTTTCGATGAAGTGTACATTGAAGGTCCCCGTAGACTGGAGGACTATAGACGAGCGGAAGCTTTCCCATCCCCTTTCACGAGATCCATAATTTCTGCCAGTAATTTTTCAATCCTTTTGCCCTTTCTGTTGAAATTTGCGCCCCGCATCATTCTTAGCGAGCCACGTCCGGAGCGAATATTCTGGGGTCAGAACATGAGACACTCCACTCAGCTCCTCGAGACAATCACAAGATATTGGTTCGACTCTCAATGGAGGACGTTGGTGAGCATTGGGAGAATGATTGACGATCAGGTAATACCTCTGCCTTCTTCTGAGAAGATCTGTCTAGTACTAAAAGACACGATAGCAATTTGAAGGACGGAGGAGCCCTTCCTACAGCCGGATCAACTTTCTACTTCACCTGAAAGACTGCATTGACAATATTGAGGGCGATGTCTTCGCCATGACACAGAGTCCTCCTGTCTGGAATACTGAACGTCCACCATTTGCGGAGAACCACTGGTTTACAGTGATTTGCAAGGACACCGAGGTCATGCTAAAGACGACGAAAGACTTTCGAGAAAGGGCTAATAAAATGCAGAAGATGGTATTATCTCTTAGACTTCATTGCGAGAGAATGTTTTTTAATTCTCAGTAGATACAGGATCAATTGACCGCTCAGTATAGTTACCGAGCAGCCATCCTTACCATACTGGCGACGGTTTATGTCCCGCTCTCTCTTGCTACGGTAAGGTTTTCTACGCCCACAGTTCAGAATATTGACTTGAATGATTTAGGGTATCTTTGGTATGAACATCAAAGAGATCAACAATGGAACCCCAAAATGGTGGGCCGTTGTCGCCGTCGGAGTTCCACTGGTGCTCATCACGGTTATCGTCCCACTATCTTTCGACTTCCTTTTCGGCAAGATCCTGCTCATAATCAAGTCTCGCACATTTCGAGTGCTACTCATCCTTCTAGCAGGAGCTATGTTAATCACGCTGTTTATCTCCAGCTCATTGCCCTTTAATACTTGGCACATTGATGTCATTCCGACAGCCTGTATTCTCATCTACTGCATCTGGAAAGCATGGCAAAGAGGGAGCAAAGTGGATACGTGGTTTTATCTCCTATTTTCGCTATATGTCATTCTGATCGGATTCTTGAATTCTTGGCTAGCATCACTGTATATTTTGCCGTTCTTTGTGTTGATGCCGATTATTCTATGGTTGTGGTGGCAACGGCTAAGGATGCTGGATTGGCTGAGGAACCAGAAGACACAGCCAGAAGATGAACAACAGAGCGATAGCGACCACGAGCATGGAGACTAAGTGCATTGTGGGAATCGCTCTGCTAGGCACTTTGATATCTTATAATGTTACAGCTGGGCTGCAAGCCACAACAATCATGCTTTCTAAGTACAAATGTGGGATTACTACCCTCAATATTTACAATAGAGCTCACAGACGGATTACTGGTTCCTAGGAATTTGAGGCTCGTGACGAAGGTAGAACATTTCGACTCAGACAAATTACGAAATGCGATTCTAAGGCCTATCGCACCCCTTCATAAGAAGCAGATGGAGATCCAGTGTCGGAGAGAACTATTAAGCAGAAGATCCACATTAGGAAGTAATTTCCCACATGTTAACATGTTGTTATGCCTGAGCAGCCGAGGAACGGGCATAATCACCACCTCTAAAAGAGCCGTAGAGACTCCCAGCTTTTGTGACAGTTGATTCGCAACTTTGTAACTTACGTTCTTGTCGAAGCTAAGGAAGCATGTAGACTTCTCTTTAAGGTGACAGAGGAAAGAGAACTCTCGCAACGTCTAGTTGCGATGAAAAATTTACCGAGGAGAGCAAGCGAGGCCAAAAGTACCCACGAAGCGTGGCCGCTTGGTGCGTGATAGAGACATCTTTCCGTGTGAGGCGCGTGCACGTACGGCTTCTCGGCGACAATTTTTTTAGCAGCGGCGAAAGCATACCGGATGAACGCGCTGGCTACCTACTTACAACCTTGAAGAGAAGAGAATATCTGCTGAGTCTAGCTGGCCATAATGTATGGCCTTCCAGAAACCACTTCCTTGTATCCCTCTTCACTCATCACAAAGCAATCATTATGATTTTGTGCTCCTGCGCGTTCCCGGGTTTGACAGACAATGAATGATCTTCGGGAATAGGATCTCTGTCTTCTGCCATTTGCAAAAGGGGTTCAGGTTGCCAGATTTCTACACAAAGCTGGATCTTTGTCCAAGGAAATCCAGAACTCTCAAGCCAAAAACCTCATCCTATGTCTCTCATCGCCGTATCTAGAAACGGAAGAAGAACTGCCTGAGGAGCGAAGGATGGATGACAGCGTACAGGTACCGACAGACAAGTGGCGAGGGGAGCAGATGATGTGAATTAAGCCACAAGAAAACCTGCTTGAGCAGTCCGTATGGGAGTCGAAGGACGCGAGATTTGGAAACACAATGTGTGTCAGCATCCACGTTCTCAATTGAAAGAACCACCGACTTTATTAAAATTTTTGATAGCTTCGTTCTGGTTGCAGGAGCTTTTAAGAAGTGGTAAAGGTAGTGGAAGGCTAGAAGACTGACAGAACTTAGATACTGTCTCGCTTGAAACTTCAGATTCTGCCGCCCGGATTCTTCGAATCTTAGACTTTGGATTCAGCGACTGGAGTGAGTGGGGCGGCGGTGAATATCTGCTGAATGTGATCTCACAATATATTCGTTTCTAAGAAGAGTAGACGTTAGAGTCGCTGTGGCCGAGCGGTTAAGGCGCTTCCCTGCTATCGTCTAAGTAGTACAGGAAGTCCATTCGTGGGCGCAAGTTCGAATCTTGTCGGCGACGTGTTTCATTTTTAATTTTTGCATTTTGAATTTCCTTTCCTATACCAGGATGTTGATTTTTGAAGTAGGTTGAAGCAGCCGCTACAATAGTTTTGAAGCGCGAATGCGTCTTGTTGATGAACAAGCATCGGGTAGCAGAACTGGCGGCCTTGGCGCTCGGGTAATCTATGCGGGGTGCGGCCCGCAAAGCACAATAAGCTCTAGAACATTGGCCTTTCCTGTGCAAGATTTATAATATCAGCAACGAGACGGAAGGCATCGAGATACGTGGTATACATTAAGACCGACCGCATTGACACAGTAATCGAGGTAGGAAAGCAAGCTTTTCGAAGCCAATATAGAGACTATCTACAATGTCTTTGAGTATTCTGAAGCCTCTGACCTGAACATGAAATGGCAAGTCTAAGACACTCGGATTTCTTTCAACATCCATCTATCTTGAGTTCTTCCTTGTAATGTACGAGAACGAGGCTCTTGTATTTCCTTCATTTCCCCAGTCATTGATCAATCGATCGTGAGAAGCACGGTAATACTCATAGCTTCGCTAAAACACTCTCAGCACTTGAGACCTGCCACAACGTCAGCGATCCGAAAGCTGTAGCTACATCTCGAGTTATTGTGACTGGAAATAGAGATAGAAGCCTACCGTAACTTCCCTGCCCGGCTCTTTCTCCGCATAGGCAACCTTCCCGTGGTCGATAATCATAGCCCACCTCGCCAGTCTCTCTCCGTTTGTCCAGTTGATCTTCTTGCCGAATTCCAGTGATGGATCGGACAGAAACAACTATCATGCTTGTTAGCCCCATCGGTCTCGTCTGCAACAGCTCTTGCATACGATCTCGTCTTTCACTCCATTTGCCTTGCCCCACGCGCTCATCACCCACGCATCATTATATGCAACCACTGCGACCACATCCACACCCTTGCTCTTGATCTCTTGAAGATGCTCAATGTACGGAGGAAGATGTCGGACAGAGCAACCGGGGGTGAAGGCACCCGGAACGGCGAAGAGTACGACCTTCTTGTTGGCCCATTCTTTCGACGCTGGGTAGTTCTGTGGAATGCCGCAGGAGGTGATGTCGTTATTTTCGGGAGACCATGGAACGTAGGAGAATGTTGTATCTGCATGAAATGTGAGCTTCTGATGAGAAGGAAGGGAGATTGCTGGCTTGGCGTGCCTACCTGAAGGGAATTCGTCGCCAGCCTTCAAAGCGGCCATTGTGAAAGGTTTATGTTGCACTTGTGAGAGTAAGAAGAGGTTAAACGAATCCAAGGAAGCTCTCAAGAGGTGATACACGACGAAATTTCAGTCCCAGGTTGTGCGCGTCTCCATTGACAGCCTCCGAAAAAGTAAATGCTCTGCGGACCTTGCCCGGCAGTATCGACGTCACGCAATTCTTAAAGCCGAACGGATCCGCTCTCCAACTAAAGTAAGGTATTTCCCCACCCTTGAACCCCCTAAACCCCTGAGTTCTTATCGATAAGCGAGTGTCCTTCGTCACTGAGGCGTCCATGGGCGTCTTGTCTTCAGCGAGAGTCCTGGAAATTTTCTTCAATTTGACCATCCCTTACACTGAGCCTGTATAGCAAATATACAAATTCTCCCAGTGTGAGAAAGTTTCAGCTGTCTATGCAAGCCAGAACGCTATGGTGGGAGCGGCACAAGTCGTTGAAAGGCTACCCTTACTAGAATGATGTAAGTACCCCCTAGCTTACGCCGCTGTCCTGATTAATTCTTTTCTGAACGCACTTCCCATACAAATGAAGATAACAGCAGTCTTCCCACTGAATCTGCCCTAATACATCTTATCTTCCTTTGTCATTGCAGCATATTACGCTGCAACTTTGTCAGAGGTCACATAGTTGATTCTTCGTATTTCCGCCTTTCATCAGGCTCATACTCGCTGATCTTCAACGGGTGATTTTGTGCTAGACGGTCTCCGACCCGAGTCTTCCCGACGCCGAACACATTGCTATCGCCAAAAAGAAAAAGAAGTAAAATTTATGATGACTTCATTCAAAATTCGAACTATTTTATCACCCAAGGAAAGACCGTCTATTAAAGAAACAATGTCACTTTCTATACTACTGTCGCAATCTTAAAGCTCCTTTTGCGTTCAACGCAACAGGCCCTCTCCGTCTGACACTCCCTCCTCAGAAACACGCCACCCTTCATTCATACAGATGGTTCTCCTCAGGCGGCGGGCAGAGCTTGTACATCGTTGACGATCCGTAGGGCAAGCTCTCATGAACCCGGAGACCCACTTCCACTAGTCTCTTCATCAGGCTCAAAGTCGATCAGCGTAGGAGAATCTGTCCCCGTCTGCGTCCCAGCATCTCTCAGCATCGAGTGCTTTGCACCGTCCAGTTCTCCCACCACGTCCCCATCTCCCCTCTCCTCCAGGCCCCTATGCCAGTTCTTCACCACAGCTCTGCCAGCAGCTCTTACAATCCTCACGTCAAGTACGTTCCCTTCTTCATCCTTCTTGATGTAGAACGTCTCGCACTTCTTCGCGGCTTGAGACGTTAGAAGTCGGGACCGGTGGAGGGGGCAGCGGTCTCTGAGCTGGATGACGCGGAGACAGGAGCCGTCTTTGAGGGTGTTGGCGCGGATCAAGTTCTGTGGGGCTTCGGAGTAGATTGTTACGATGGAGTGGATGAGGGCGTAACACATTTTCTAGGTTTTTGCGTTGGGGCTGTGTTTGGTTGAGTTAGGAGTGAATGCTTGGCTGAATTCGACGGCTGAGTGCGAGCGGATAGGGGGCTTTTTATATCGACCATTATGAAAGTGAGGCTAGTGAGTAAGGCCTCTGCCGTAAAAGGAGGTGACACAGGTGAAAGCCTGAGGGAGTGAATACCAAAAGTCGACAAGGGAAGCCGACAATGCAATTCGTAGCAATTTCAGAACGCTTCGCACGCAGCCTATCTCGATTTGTTTCGACCCCCAGTAAACTCGTCCGCTTGATTACCATTTCAGTACAGCTCACTACCCTCCTATCACCTCCAACTACCCTGCAGCCACTTCCAACCTACATACCCTTACATATATCCATATTTTATATCAAATCTAATCCCTTTCTTTAGGGAGCGGAGAAGGAGGAGGACCAAGGATTAGTGCTACGGAGGATTACGCTGGGAAATCCGATCAAGGGATGGGGAAGGGGGATATGAAGGGGATAGAGAGAATTCGACGGGACGAAATGAACGGGAAGAGGGGACAATGGGGAGAAAAAGAATCGAGTTGTCGGTATAGGTGCGTGCCTTGTTAATCTTAATTCGTGATGCGTAGAAAGGTACTCTTGCGATGTCATCACGAATGTTGCGAAGCTAGCCCAGTTTCCTGAGAATTTCGACGTTCTCATCTCACTGATGACTGATCTACGTGTTGGAAGTTTTAGCAAACAATAGCAAACACTGTATACCGGTTGAGCAAAGCAATAAATTTGAAAGCAGAAACTAGCACCTACTACTTACCGCATACTTACCTTTCCGACACCTACCGTCCCACCATACCAACCTCAAACTCACCACAAATAACCCAACTCCTCCTCCGCCCTCCTCACCATCCATCCAACCATCAAGCTATCCTTCAACTCCGGCACCCTCTCCCAGCCCGCCAGCCAATCCCTCTCCATCTCATCAAGCTCCTCCATCGCGCCGATCCAGACCTCGCAATCGTTCAGCTTCGAGTTCTTCATCGCTGAAGAGCCCCGAGACTTGACTGCGCGGTACATCGGGCAGATGCTTTGGAGGAAGAAGACGTGGAGGGTGGTGCCGTCGGAGGCGCGGAGAGCGGTGACGATGCTGTTGCATTCGTGTTGCCGGGGGATGGTGCAGGGAAGGGGGTCTGGATGGAGGAGAAAGCACATCTTCTTTTGGTGTGGGCGTTTGGTGGTTGGCTTGGTCGGGTTTGGTGGGATGTAGGTGGTCGTGCTTTGCTGGAGAATGCGGGATGTTGGGCGCGAAAGTTGCACCTTTATAGTGGAGTTGTCTTGGTGATAGACAATTGGCCGAGCATAGAGAGACGCTTCAAAGAGATTAACAATGAAGCATTGAAAAAGGCATGTATGCCGACAAAGACGCAATGTAGAGTCATTGTATTCGAATGGCGCATGAACAATGGGTACGGTGAAAGCTAGGGCATAGAAGCAAAGAAGGACATAAGACTCACGAAAGGAGCCCTGTCAAGGTGGAAAATCAAGTGTATCTACGGTAGGCGAAAAGCTAGGACGCAAAGGGATTGACGTAGATCAGCATTGTAAAGGAGAAAGCTACTCGAGCGGATGAATCAACCAATCTTCTTCGGGCCGTAGCGTGGAGCAAAACAAGGCAGACGGCTGTTGCCTATTGAAAAGGGGCAATTAGGATAACAACGAAAGAATCACGATTTTGAATTAAATGAGAATGCAAAATGACTGGGCTTCAATAACAACAAAGCGCAGTCAAACTAGCGTAAGATACTATCAGTCGGAGCAGGATTGGAAGGCAAGAGTTCTATTGTTACATACCGAAAATGGAGATATTTGATTCGTCACGCGCATCCTTCTTCCTCCGGAAATTTCTTTGGCTCTTCCGTCCACAGCCAGGTAGTGAGGGTTTCCAGCATTTCAGAGTATTCTCCAGCCGATGTGGAGATTTGATCTATAAGACACTTCAGCATTGCTGTGATAAATGACTGGGCAGCCGCTGAACCTAGGTTCCTCTCGAGCTCGGGAGCCATAGAGCTGATCTGGCTTCGAAACTTGTGCATACAGCTCTCTTGTTCTGCGACAAACTTCAAGAGCCTGACGGGGAGTGTGAAGCCTTCTTGAAGCTCTTCAAGTGGGTTGTCTTCATTACTGTCTAGGGAGTCTTTGATGTGTGTCGAGATACCAGAGAGTATGAAGCGATAATTCGAGATCTGGAGATGTCGCTTGATCCAGGCAGCAAGGAGATCAGGGTGGTCATCCAGTAGACTCATGAGCCCATCGTTCAGACCCCGCAGTTGATGGCTGATTGCTGTGAGAATGTCAAGCGAAGACGTGCTGATGCAGAGGCATAAAGAAGATGGGATGGTCTGTTTTTGCCTTGTCATTGAAGGTTCATACGAGGTAGGTGAGAGAGTCAAGCTGCTCGAAGATAGTGCAGGCGCAATACAATCGGTATCAGATGCCGATTCAAAAGTCATTTTGCTTAAAAGGGTCAACGATTTTCGGCAAAAGCTGGTAAGTGGGCACCCCCTGACACTCGAACAGTGTTTTGGCTCGCATGTTTGGGGATTAAATTCCCACAGGATAGTTCCCTAAGATAGTCCATCACAGGCACACCAGTGCAAAAACGTTAGCTTCGCTGCTTTTCACCTAATAGGAACAAAGACCCAGAGCTTGACTACAAGACATCGGACCAAGTAAAATGTTCTGGGACAGCTGAAGGTCACAAATGTCGCCTGAACGATTAGTACTAGTCATTGTTTGACGGAAAAATGGCTGTAAGGGCATTTCAGACCACTTCAGAGTGCCTTTTGGGGCAAATACATCTAAATAAGGTTTACAAGAACGCCATTGCCAAGCATGAACGGAGACAGGCGTCCTCCTTCCGAACCTCAACGAACCAATCATCCATGGTATTGGACCAAAATAAGAGATGCTAATATAGTAGATGTTTTATGCACGTAATAGATTCTAAGAGAGAGGGAAACTAGTACATACCTTTACCAAAGCAATCGTTTGTCACTCAGCGAAACACCTCCGTCTTCCTCGCCATCATCCCCGGTCCAGCTCCCATATTCATTATCCTCTTCACCGAAGACCTGCCTTTCAAACGTCTCGTCATCGGTAACGTAACCTTCATCTTCAGTCTGATCTTCGGCTTCCAGTCCATCGAATCCTTGCTCGAGAGCCGTCTGGCCCTCTCCGGCGTATCCTGCGCAATCCCAACAGATTGCAGGGTCATACCGATAGCGCTCCCCTACTTGGGAGCAAGACGCAGAGTCAGAGCAGCGATCCAATTGCTGGTATAGGGTGTCACCACAGGCGTACATCAGGTGATGGGTGATGCACATTATTGATCCAAGGTTGTGATTCGTCGGCTGTATAGATTTGATAGGGGTTATTGTTTATCTGACGAGAGATTAGAGGAATTTTGTCACCAGGTGAAGTTATATGGTGACGCGACGGTGTGAAAATCGTGGAAGCGAATACCAGATCAAAGGAACGGGTACATGCATCGCTTCGGAGACAAAGGTAGGTAGAGGACAAGAACATTGTTGGTTCGAAGAAGGCTTTAGTTATCGAGAAAGGGACAGTCGCGGCGGCTTTGTGTGGTATGAAGATGTGCTGGATACCAACAATGCCATTATCGGAAGACGATCGATCGCCTCCACTTCTCCGGATCTGCAGCAGGTGGAAAGAGAGTTTTCTTGGCTTTGAAGCAGCAAAATTGTTCGAAACAACTTCTGTAATCCGATGCTACATGAGAGGAAATCAGTTTGAACACTGAGTCTGAATGAAACTGGGGCATATATATACGCATACACACAACTTCGCGCGTTAACGTAAACTTAAATAAAACCACTATTGAGAAGCAAGGGCGAGTTAGACCCACTTACAGAAACCAGGTCCGTCGTCTCCGCCACAAGCGTCGTACTTGTACACATCGATATCCTGATCTTCATAATAGTGATCTTCAACCTCCCCAAAAGTGTCGCCTAAAGCATCATAATCCCAATCGAACGCTATCAGCTCTGTTATGTCTGCGCAATGCACGGCCATGTAACAGTCGTAACACAGTGGGCGGCCTTGAAGAATTTGACGCAGTTCCACGGTTGAACAGGATGAGGAGTTAGGGCACGCGTCAGATGGGCGAGTGTACACGGCGTGCCCGCACGAGCCGTGGACAGTGTATCGAATGCACATAAGCTCAGATGGATCAGTAAAGTACTCTAACACACCCTTCAGCTGGTGTGGATGATAGGTGCCGCAAAGTCACATTTCAAGGCGTCATCACCGCTTCTTGACTCCGGACAAAGCAAATCATGTGAAAGGGATTGCCATTAGCAACAAAGCATCGTCTATGGGAACGAACAAGGCTATTTCAGGTAAAAAGCTTGTCGGAAAGAAAGCCGGGGTAGGAATTGCTGACACGTGAACTGGCCATATTAGCATGTAAAGGGAGGAAGCTTGAGGGTTCGATTGACATTGTCTCTACGCGAGCCGGGAGTCTTAAGTACCATGCTGCATGACCTCCTTCCACCACCAAATTGGATACTGTCAAATAGGAGCGGAGTTAGATGCCTGTCCTAGCTCACATAAAACCGTGACTTACCACATAAGCGCTTGCTTTGCTCATCAAGAAAAGCACTAGGCTTTCAAAATCCTCGACACTTCCCAACCTTCCCAGCGTGTTCTCCTTCTCCCACGTCTCTTTCAACAATGGCATCTCTCGAAAAGTTTCCTCAATCATCGGCGCGTTAGAATATGACCTGGGCTTAGAAAGTTGACTCTGATCCCTCCTGTGCCATTAGCCTGAACGTGCGCGAATTGCTTTTCTCAGCAGTTCCAGTCCTGGCCGTTTATCCCGCCGGTCGGCTAGGAATAAGCGGGTGATTTCGTTGGAGGCTTTTCCGGCGCGGTTATGCGTCTGCATGATACGCAAGACAACTGGATTTCCACACTTTATGAGCGACATTCAAACGTTTCGCTCCGGCCAACAGCCTCTAAAGAAAGGATGCACCCACCCATTTCGATCCGGAAAGACACCCTTGTGGCGTCCATTGAGACAGGTGAGACCGGAGTTTGAAATTTGGAATGTTTGAGACAGGATAAAGAGTTCCAGATACTTGCAGGCTGATTGCGTATTACTTATTTAGGGACGGTGTTTCCGAGCGTGATGCAATGATGCCATAGCCTGCAGTGATTGCCACACTGACTGTTCCTTACCTTGTGCTATCACAGCTTGAGACGTCACGTAAGAGCACGCTTCTTTCCCCGGCCAGTCGAGTGGCATGGTCATATCTGAGAGGAAAGGAAATGCCGGCGAAAAGGACCACCGCAAGTGCTACGCAAGGTTCTCCATAGGAAGGTTTGCCGACTGGGGTTTCCTTCCTTTTGAACCGACGCGAGAAAAGGATACTGAATGACAGCGCTGTTCAAGGCCCCATACTCGTTATATAACCACGCAATAATAGAAGCCCCTGCATTGCTAAAAATTGGCACCAAAGATAAGCTCCGTCGGGGCGGGACAAGCCCAGAGCTCGGCAGCCCACACTCTCGTCCGCTCCCAAATCCTCCAGCGAGGGATTTCTTGGTCAACCATGGAGGGAATCACTCGTTGTCTCTATCCGATCTCCATTGCTTACGCTCTATCCTCCTCTTGCCATACAGCGCAGCAGCTTGCGAGATGGTCAAGCATCGGCAGCGGACACGCTGAGCTCTACGTTCTCCGGCGGTCTAGTGTCCAGACCCGCTAACTCCTCCAACTCCACAGTGACGTACCAAAAAACGGCACGCGGAGACTTTCCCGCTACGGAGGGAGAGCTGCTCGCTTCAAAACATGCCTCGAATAGTAGGCTCACGCGAGAGCTTCTGCTAGAACCTCCTTCATGGTCCTTCTTACCGGGCCTACCACCGTAAACGTGTGCTTGACCGCGAGCAGCAGTGCCAGATATCTTGACTCCACCATTGAGCTTTCGCCCCACGCAGCGCCTTTTCTCTCCTCCCTAACGCTAAGAGATAATTAGCAGATATTCCCCTTCACGATGTCTCGTCGCGCCTCTATGTTTGGCTCTCTTTCCTCCGCCGCGGGTCGGGCCCGCGCCTCGATCTCCCAACATCCTGAAGAAGATCCAGACGCGGCTCGGCAGCTCGCTACGATGGGACACAAGCAAGAGCTAGCCCGCAACTTCTCCACCCTCTCTATGCTCGGCCTCGCCTTCGCTATCCTCAACTCCTGGACCGCACTCTCTGCGTCCCTATCCCTTGCCCTACCGTCTGGCGGCCCAACCAGCGTCATATGGGGCCTTATCACCGCCGGTGTCTGCAATCTGTGCCTCGCAGCAAGCTTGGCGGAGTTCCTCTCTGCATATCCGAGTGCAGCAGGGCAATATCATTGGGTCGCGGTGATCAGCTGGAAGAGGTGGGTGCCAATACTGAGTTGGGTGACGGGCTGGGTGAACATGAGTGGGTGGATTGCATTAGTGGCTACGGGAGGCCTGCTTGGGAGCCAATTGGTCGTAGGGATCATTGGATTTATGCATACAGACTACAATCCACAACGGTGGCAGCAATTTCTGATATATACTGGTTACACGCTTGCGGCCTTCTTTATCAATGCTTTCGGAACGAGTGCGCTGCCCTTGGTGACGAAGGGAGCCTTTCTATGGAGTATAGCTGGGTTTGCTATAATCTGCATTACATTGTTGGCGTGCTCGAGCGGGGATTTTCAAAGCGGAGATTTCGTGTATAGGAAGTTTATCAATGAGACGGGATGGCCCGATGGGATTGCTTGGCTGTTGGGCCTTTTACAGGGCGGACTTGGACTTACTGGATTTGATGCTGTGGTGAGAGTTCTAAGCTCCAAGGTCTCTGTGGTATGTAAACTAATCTTCAATGCTACAATGAAGGCGCACATGATCGAGGAAATTCCAAGGCCAACGGTTGAAGGACCGAAAATTATGATTGAATGCGTTGGGATCGGAGTCTTTACGGGATTTGTGTTTCTGTCCGTTTTGCTGTTTGTTTCTGGAGACACTAAAACAGTCATTGAATCCCCGGCTGGACCGATATTACAGATCATTTTCGACTCTACAAATAATCGTGCAGGGTCAATATGCCTTCTCATGTAGGATCACAAATCTCAAAGCTGACCTGACAGCTGAATCACTGACTGTCCTGCAGGTTTCCTCTGATTTGTCTCCTCTTCGCCACCATCAGCATCATGACCACAAGCAGCCGCATGACTTACGCATTTGCCCGTGATGGTGGCCTTCCGCTCTCTCGCTACTTCGCTCATGTCCACCCGAAGCTTCTGCTACCTTTGAACTCCCTGATCCTCACCACTATCCTCGTCGAAATCTTTGGCCTCATTTTCCTCGGCTCCTCCAGCGCGTTCAACGCCATCACGTCCGCTTCCGTTGTCGCTCTTGGTATCTCCTACGCTCTGCCTCCAGCAATCAACATGCTCCGTCTTCGTCGCATGCTGCCTGCTTCCCGCCCATTCAAGCTCTCCGCACCTCTCGGCTGGACCTGCAATATCATTGGTGTGATCTACGTGATAGTGACGACGGTACTATTCGTGTTCCCGCCCGAGTTACCTGTCAGCGGCAGTAACATGAATTATTGTATAGTCGTGTTTGCAATCATCCTGATCATTGCGGCGACGCAATGGGTAATAGATGGGAGGAAAAATTATACGGGTCCTAAGATAGACGTGGATGCGATGGGAAATGGAGAGGTCGTAGGGATGGCAGTTGATGGGAGGGAGGATGGAGGGGTCAGGGACGGTGTATTTGAAAAGGATCTGGAGAAACGTGAATAAATAATTGTGGGTCCTTCCAGGAAACATATGATTTCTAAGAGAAGAGCTCTGGTTGTGGACTCGCACCCGGACCGCTGCAAACTTAACAGACAGGAATAGCAGACTACGGTAATTAGCGCCAGCTTCGGTATTTTGCCTGTCGAAGGTTCCCTCCGATCGCGACAATATGATTTTCTTTCTTTGCCTCATAAAAACTTCTCTGGAACGCACTTTAGCAGGCCTTTACTGAAAATTCGACAGCCTGCTCGCCTTTCACGAATTCTCTCACGGACTGAACAAACAATATTATCCCAACTAGTGACATATTGTCCAGACTTGACCAAGAGCTTCCCTATCCGCACCTTCATCATCATGTCAGACAGCGATAATCTTATCTCGTTCCTTGACCTCCGGGATGACCTATCACTTTACTTCGACGACAAGAGGGACAAGTTCGCCGACAACAAGAACAAGCTCGTGCAACCTTCGTCAAAACCAAAGTCCCGCAAAAATGACGTAAACCAATACATCGCTCGCTCCACGTTCATCAAACCCTTTAAAAAGCGGCGCGAAGGATGGAGAGACGAAGTGGCAGAAAGTCGTTCCGCACTGTGCCCGCAGATCAGCCTGCCTAATGAACAATTTTATGCGTTCCAGAAAGTATATTATTGTGAACGAAACCACGATCATGATCAGGAGATTGTCCGGAAGCTTTGGGAAATGAAAGAAGAAAGACTCATATTGAACAGGATACCAATGCTTTGGGCTTGGTTGTCACCGGCTATGGAAAAGCGACTAGACGGGCTACCCGGTGAAGTTCTTCACCAAATCGTCTCCTACCTCCCATCCGAAGATAGCCTCAACCTCCTCACCTCCTCGAAGCGTCTCTGGTTCATGATGAAAGCGCACTTCCCCTAGATCCAGGCTGCCTGGCGTGACGAGAAGAACGACTGGTTCTTCCTCCAATTAGCGCTCAAATTAGTCGAGATGAAGCGCCGGTATGTCATTGGATGCGATACTAGGGTGAGGCTAAGGGCCTGTTGTTGGAAAGGTGTTTAAGAAGTATTTGGGAAGGCGGTGCTGACAGGATGTTAAGAGAAGGATTTTTCAATGCAGGAGGAATGGCTATGTTTCGGAATGGCATTGTGACGGTTGCGAGAAGGATCGTCTGACGGGAAAAGATATCCGCACGTTTCTGGATTCGCTTCGGGCCGCTGCCGGGGGTAAGTAAGCAGGAATACGCACGCGGATGCCGATGACGGAGTGCGGTCTGTTAGCTATGCGGGCTTGGATTCGTTTTATCCGCCTGCGATTCTTCTTACCAGCGGAATCCGTTTTCTTTATAGTTGTGTCTCTTGTACAAGAAGTTTCCCCTCCAGCCATATCTCTTTACAATATACCCCACATTCAACTGTCAGCGCACTTTTTATTATCAAAGAAGGCACCACCCCTCTGACCCTCCCCCAAAATGACGTGCCCATCACGTTCCAAAGAGCTATCCGCCATCATGTCCCTCATCCAGAACGCGCCAGAAGAGCACCCCGACGACAGCGCCCACGATCCAACCCCCACCCCTCACCAACCTGCCCCGCCAATCCATCCACCATTATCTCCTTCCGCCTCCACCTCCACCTCCACCTCCCCGCTCTCCCACCGCATCTCCAAAACCGCCTACCTCCACTCCATCCAATCTCGCATCGCCCGCCGCTCCTCCCACCCTCCCCCGAAACTGCGCCTCACCGGCCTCTCCGGCATCACCCACCCAACCTCCTTCGCGGCCTGGTTCTCGCGCCAGCGCCTCATCAACTGCCGCGACAAACACCTCGCTATCTGCCAAGACAAACTCGACCGCTCGATCCTCGCCAAGGTCTCCAAAATCCCCGAACACCGGCTGCCTGGCTTGATTGAGCTTGTGCCGGAGGAGGAGGATCTGCCCGCCAGCAGCAGCAGAAAGCACGTTTCCGTGTCCAGTATGGAGAGGCTGCCGGCGGATTGTCTGGGGAGGATTGTGGAGAGGTTGGGTTATGAGGATGGGTTGGCGTTGGTGGGGAGTTCGAGGAGGTTGTGGCGGCATATGAAGGAGGGGTTTCCTTGGGTTTGGGCGGAGTGGCGGGATGAGAGGAATGAGTGGTTTTGGGGGCAGATGGCGGTTAAGGTGGTGGAGAGGAGGGAGGGGTATGTGCTGGGCGGGGATACGAGGGGAGGGCTGAGAGAGGCTTGTAGGAAGGGTGTATAAGCGTGCGCGCGAGGGAGAGTTTGCTTTGGTGGGGAAGGGGAAGGGAGGATCGATTGGAAGAAGAGCCTGGAGGATTGGAGAGCTGTGGGATGGGGTTTTGGATGGTGAGTGTGTATGGAGAGGGAAGAACACGTGTTAGGTCTGCAAGGTGACACGTAGATCAATTCATGCCCGAATGTGTCCGCAGATGCTGTGCAGTGCACCTCCTCCTACGATTTGAGGCTGGAAATTTAGAGAAGCCCAAGCATGCCTCGAATGTCAAGAAATTATTCATCTTAACAAATTCAATTCCCATCATAAGCCCCATCCAAACCCCACCTCGCCAGCCAACTCCAACCACCTCTCCAATTTGCGAGACGCCCGCCCCCGGCGGCGATATAGTCCGTTCCTACCCCCTAACACACATGTGTCGGCGTCGGCACGCAGCCCTGGCGTTCTGATAGGCCACTCTCGTCTCTTTTCTCGCTTTGGTCACTGGGGGAGCGGGAGTCGAGGAGGACGACTGCGCGCTGTTTGGCGTCTTGGATGGGCGCGGCCAGGGCCGCGACGGTCGCGAAGAGGAGGATGGCGTGGGTGAATTGCATGATGGGTGTGTTTGGCAGGTGGTTTGGATTGGCGGTGCAGATGGGTGGTCTTGGACTTTGGGTGAATAGGGTGCACGATGGTTTTGGCGGATATTTGGGTCGGGAGCATGGACTGGGTCTTTTATGTATACATATATGTAATTCTCACTGGAATCGTCTCGGTGGGGTGGGCGACTTAACATGTTGCTTTCCGCATAATTCGACAATAGGGGGTACAATTTCATTTACTGATCTGTAACGTATTTCTTTCAGCCAGGTGCCACACGCGCGTTCTCTGCTTACGGATGAAAGGATTTGGGAGATCTTACGTGCACGATCCTGACGCAAAAACAATTCAAACTCCTATTGACGTCGGAGATGGCAATTAATAGTAGCAAGCGAGCTAGGTCGATCTGTTTGCGACTCTAGCTACCCCAAGAGGATGATCCCGACAGACGATCATCTGTTCCTGAATAAGTCAAGTCACGTGTTCGTCCATGATTTGTATCCTTCTTAGGGGTAAATTTGATCAGAGACACTTCGAAGGAAGATACTTTTTAGGTCTGGGTTCCATATTTCATCATTCCATTCTGCAGTTTGATTGATTTTGCAATGTATCAGCTTCTGCCGATGAAACCACCCAACCTCTAGATGCCGAGAACAATTCCAGAGCGGTGACAGCGGGACCGGCAGCAATGGATGTCTAGAGATTTAGTAATTGTCGAACAGAGCATACCTGAAATATAGAGAATAAGTGTTGTAGCACACGACGTTACCACTCTTTTCATTGACCTGTGAAAAGTTTTTGGCCAAGCCCGGACTAACACATCTTGGGATTTTCGCACTGTCGCGGCTACACGTTCTTTTCCGCCAATAACACTTTCCAAAGCAACTGCAAAATCCCAGAGTGGCGATTCGAGCTTTGTTAAATCTCAAAGCTCGGTCACTTGTCATATCAAAAGGCGCAATGTAAGTTCACAACAATTTTCTAGCGGTTCTGATCTCGCCAAAGTTTCGCCGAGATTTTCCCGTTCTATTAATTCTTGATCTACATTACAACCTCTACTGGGCTCGAAAGGAAGGGAATAGAAGCATTGTGCAATCCTCTTGAGCGTTGTTCGATCCTTGGAGGAAGATGCCCTCCGGCCGAATATTTCATTCCACGAATGTAGCGGCAAAACAATGTCCCGTTGCGGGCCGCATGTTCTGACTTACCGCAATCCCTTCTCCATGCTCTCAATCACTCGCGTTCTCATGTTTACTACTACGGATCGCTGACATCCTTACTCATCAACCAGTAAAATAGTACCATGGGATCCAGCGCCCGCAAAAAGCGCGAAAAGAAAAAGGACTTTCAAGTTAGTCCGCCACCTTCCTTCCCACGCCTTTCCCTTCTAACCTCGATCGACAGAAACCCAAGCTTAAAGTCGGCAAAGCTCGTCCCAAAGCCGGAAGCCAAACAGACACCTCCTTCCGCTCCAAGTGTCCGTGCCCTCTTCTCCTATTCCGACGCCCGACACTAACCACGTACCCCAGCGATAACCCTCTCCACCCAAAATCTCGGCTCCGCCACAAACCCTTCGAAACACCTCACTCTCCTCTCCTCCCCCAACGCAACCACCCGCCTCACGTCCCTCTCCACGCTCTCCAACCACCCAGGCCCTCTCCCCCTCCCCGCCTCCACGGCCCTGAAAGCCGTGTTCCCGCTGCTCCTTGACCCAAGCCCGAAGCTCCGCGCCGAGCTGAGACGCTTTCTGCGGCGGAAGATCGACGGGCGGGACCTCGCCGACCATGTTGCGGAGGTGCTGCCGTGGGTGCGGGCGGGTATGACGAACTTGGCGGCGGGGATACGGAGCGACGCTGTTGCCGTGCTGGGCTGGATGCTCGAGCAGCGGGACGGCGAGGTGGCGGCGGAGGTGGTGAACTGTAGGGGCGGGTGGGTGAAGATCACGAGGGCGTTTGTTGCGATGCTGGGGTGGAGGAGCGGGAGCGAGGGGAATGTGTCGAACGTCGACGACGCTGGTCCTGAGGCGGTGCGGGTCTTTGCCAAGTTTCTCGAGGCTGGGTTGGTAGAGCTTCAACTAGAAAGCAAAGGAGGAGAGGAGGAAGAGGAGGACCTGACAGGGTTCCGCGAAACAGGTCTTGTGGATTATTATGCGCATCGGATCCCGACGAAAGCGAACCCGTACGGGTACTTGGGGTTGTTCGCGGAGGGAGGGAGAGAGGGGCAGGAGGGGATGGAGGACGTAGGGGTGAGGGCGGGGTGGTTTCGGAAGGAATGCAGAGCAGTCATGGCGAAGGGGGTGGAAGGGTGCAGGAGGGTTGGAGGAGACGTAGGGAGGGCAGCGGGGGAGGTCAATAGGGTTCTGGAGAGGGTGAGGTGGGATGAGGGAGGTTGAAGCGGAGGAGGGGTTTGGCCGTGCCACGGATGAATGGGTGGTTGGGATGGATAAATTCGTTGAAGGAAGGAGACCGCAGTAACTGGATGGCTTGATCTACGGGGTTTTGGTGCCGAGAAAGCAATACCATGATTGCGCATGATATATGTACAACGAAGAAGAAATCGCTAAACGGCCTGTGCCCGTCCTAGGGAACAAGCCTTGAAAATCTCAATCTACCCGAGATCCGTTTCCTTCTACTCCCGTCCCTGCTCTTCGCAAAGCTGCTTACGCGCTTAACTTCGAATTCACAAACGCGAGCGCCTGCTGCCAATACTCCGATCCGTAACCCTGATGCACACTCGCATCACTTCCATTCGAGCAGTATGGGTCCGCTGCGTCGCAGTAGCTCTGGATGATGCTCACGTAGGCTGTACAGGTTTGGCCAGAGGGGCGGGGGTCGAACTGTTAAAGTTAGGTCAGGTCTAAAAATCATTTTTTGAAGAAGTAATGCTGCACTTACACCAGCAGCCGTGCTCGTCCCGACATCGTACGATGCTCCGGGCGTGTGTCTCGGATCGCCCATCCAGATCATGGCTTTGACTTGCGCGCCGACAGTGGAGGAGATTGGCGCCCTCGTATCAGTGATTCCTTGGTTTGTATCGCCACCGCCGCACATGGCGTCGTCGATGATTTGAGCTCCCTTGAGTACCATTAGCATATTTGTCCCCTCCCTCTGGCTTGTAGCTGTAAGACAAAACGAACCTGCGAATACCCCACAAGCACAATCTGGGCATCTGGGCATTGCTGCGCAAAACTCATTACAGCGCTAGCTACTGCTTTCACACCCGCCTGGACAGAACTGCCGTAGCTTATGCTGCCACACGAGCTTTGTCCGCCACACGCTGGGTAGTCAATGGCTTCCGCCGTAGCGCCAGAGTGGGCGCTGAGGATTGAATTGACTACCGTGCCAGCGGAGCCGTAGCCTGGCGAGGCAGTGGTCTCGCGGGCGCCGAAGACGCGTATAGAGGGGCAGGAGGAGTTTTGGCGGGGATGGAGATGGACTGGAGAAGCGGAGATGTGGAGGGAGAGGAGGAAGGCAAGGAGTATGGGGAAGGTTGTCGAGAGCATGGCGTTGGGAGGAAGAGTATATGGGACCAATGATTGGAGAAAATGCGTGAGCAAGAGATGAAATTCAAGAAGGGCTAGAAAGCTCGACGCCGTCTTTCAAAGAGGGAGGGGCCACTGTTCAAATATCATCTTACTCATATGATGTTTGAAAGAAACGACATTGCCACATATGCATGGCCGCGTATTTCCGCGCAGATCCTTGAAGTATAGCCAGGGGTCGAGGAGACGGGGAGATTTGCCATATGAGCTTGTTCAGATCACCTGCGAACGTTCACATACAAGACTGCAGGATGGTGGCCGCCTTCTAGGCGTCGTGCAAGCAGCAAGGGAGGGCCTGCCAAAGAGGTGGAGAAGCAACATCGTGAAGTTTTGCCACAATCGGTAAAAGAAAACAGTTCGAGAAACAAATTGCGCTTTATGGTCGTTGGGCTGTTAATTGGGCCTTTAATGTTTCATATTAGAGGGCAAGTTTCAAGTAGAACTTCAGCGTGCTGTGAGTTGGGTCTTGGGGAAAATTAGCCGAGATTTCGTTGGAGAAGATCCGTATTTGGTTTAACGCCAAGACCCGCGTAATGCACCACCCCGCGTAATGCACCACCCCGCGTAATGCACCAAAATCCCGATTTGGACAAGATCTCTATACAACGCGTTGGGGGGT